>JAGTJM010000057.1:0-215056 GCA_020747015.1 Pyrenochaeta sp. MPI-SDFR-AT-0127 | reverse complement strand
ATAGTAGATTAAGACCTTATATAGATTACTAAAACTTAATAATATAACTAAAAAGAACTACTACCCGCTACCTAATATTTAAGAGCTTAGAGATAGGCTAGTAGAGGCCTAGATATTTATAGCACTAGACCTTAGGAGTATATATAACCTAATTAGGATAAAGAAGGGTAAGGAATAGAAAACTACCTTTAGAATAAGATATAGATACTATAAATACCTAGTTATACTATTTAGATTAATAAATATACTAGTAATATATTAAGAATTAGTTAATACTATATTAAACGACTATCTAGATAAATACGCTATAGTATACTAGACGATATATTAGTATACTCTAATAATATAACTAAATACGAAGGATATATTAAGGAAGTCCTTAAGAGATTATAAGTATATAGACTAGAGTTAAAACCTAAGAAATATAAATTCTATAAGGAAGAAGTTAAATTCCTAGGATATATAGTTAGAATTAATAGAGTTAGGATTAGTAATACGAAAATACGAATAATAAGAGACTAGAAAGACCTAAGATAGTTAAAGATATATAATCCTTTTTAGGATTTATAAATTTTAATAGGTAATTTATTAAGGACTTCTTAAAGATTACTATACTACTAATATAACTTATAAAGAAGGAAGAACTATAGGAATAGGGGAAGGAATAAGATAATACCTTTAAGATACTTAAAGAAGTATACGTTAAGGAACCTATACTAATAGTATTTACTAGTAGAAGACCTCTTTAAATAGAGATAGACGCCTTAGATTTAGTAATAGGAGTAGTAATACTCTAAGAAAAAGATAGAAAATAGCACCTAATAGTATACTACTTAAGAAAGTTCTTATAAGTAGAAGAACACTATAATATATACGATAAAGAACTATTAGCTATTATAGATATATTATAATATTAGTAATACTACGCTAAAGGATATTTAGAAAATACTATCTTTATAGACTATAAGAATCTAATATACTTTACGATAATAAAATAATTAAACTAAAGATAAGTATAATAGTCTAAACTCCTAGGATAGTATAAATTTAAGATTATATATATACTAGGAAAGGAGAACGGCTAAGTAGACGCGCTCAGCCGAAGATATAATATAATAGGAAAGAAAACTAAGGTTTATATAGTAATTTTAAAGATAAACGAAGATAGGTCGTTAGGACTATTATAAGACTATAATATAATTATAAGAATTAGACCTAAGATTCTATAGGAACTTAAGGAAATAATTATCTAGTAATACTATAATAATCTAGTATATAGATACTAAGGAATAGTAAGAACTATTAAACTTATCTAAAGGAATTACTACTTTCTAAATATAAAATAGAAAGTTGAGAATTATATTAAGAAATATACGAGTTATTAGAAGAATAAGTATATAATATATATATCCTATAGAGAATTATAACTAATAGAGCTACCTAATAAACTATAGGAAGATATTATAATAGACTTTATTATAGACTTACTAGAGTCTACGAACGAAGTAACTAGATATAAGTATAATAGAATCCTTAATATAGTTTATAGGTCTAGTTAGGGTGGCCGATGGGTAGGGGTTAGGTTACCCCGCGGGTTACCTCTTATTTTAGCTATAACTTTCCTAGATTATAACGTAATTTAATAACTTTTAGCTTATTTTATAGATCTAATCTATATCTATAACTTTTATATATAAAATTTCTTTTTAAAAAAATAATTACGTAAGTTATTAAGGTTTTAAAGCGTGGGTACTAGTGGCCTAATTAAGTAGGTATCGAAAAATGGGTATTAAAATAACTGACGTAATAAAAGATATATTACGTAATTAAAATTCTAGATTTATAGATCTAGCTAATAGCTATAAAATAAACTAAAATTTACCTAATTTGACTAGCATTGATAGAGGAATAAATAAAAGAAAGATTAGGGGGTATACCTACCCAACCAGCCTAGGTCTAGTAAGGGAGCTGAGTTTATATCCTTTAGGAAGAACTTTATAATATAATAACTCGTAGTAATAATTAAGGATTAGATATTTAGGTACTATAGAATACTACAATTAATAATAAGCGATAGAGATAAGCTATTTATATCTAACTTCTAGGAAACGTTCACAGTATAACTAGGGATTAAGAGAAAGTTATCTACTACCTACTACCTAGAAACTAATAGATAAATAGAGCGAATAAATAGAATACTTAAATAGTACTTATAAGCGTACTATAACTATATATAAATAATTAGGTATTACTATTACCTATAGTATAAATTACTTATAATAATAAGAAGTTAGAGATAATAGGTATAATACTATTTACGTATACTATAGGAAATACCCTAATCTCTTTAGAAGAAATTTTCCTAATACTAAAGCTAAAGTAGCTTTAAAGAATATCTAAGAAATAAAAGATATATACTAGAAAATAAAGGAAAATATAGAAAAAATATAGTACTAATAAATTAAATATATTAATAAGAAAAGAAAAATAGTACCTTAGCTAAAAAAGGGGGATAAAGTATATTTACTTATAAAAAATCTTTAAATAAAACGACCTAATAAAGGATTAGACTATATTAAGGTTAGACTATTTTTAATTAAGGAATGAAGAGGACTAGTAAATTATATACTTAATCTACTAAAGATATAAAGATTAAACCTATATTCTATATAAAACTACTAGAACTAGTAGACCCTATAACACTATTATAAATAATATTCTACTACGAACTAGAAGAAGAAACTAAGTTTAAAGTAGAAAGAATCTTAGGATAAGTAGTAGGAGGATAAGTTAATAATCTAGAAATATTCTTCTTAGTAAAATAGAAGGATACCTAGATTTAGAAAATATATAGGAACCCTAAGAAAACCTAAAGAACTATAAAAGGAAGTTAATAGAGTACTATAAGCGAGAAGTACTAAGGAAAGAAGGTAGATATAGCCTACTAGGATAGGAATTCACAATAAAATACTAGTAGACTACGACCCCTAATACTAACCTATAGAACCTAGACTATATAAAAAGCTTACTATAAAAACGGCCTCCTATAAATAACTTCTATAGGGAGTTAGTAGAATAGATACTATAACCCCTAGAGAATATACCTAAGAGGTACTAGTTAAGAAAATATAGGAACTTAACCTAACTTAGTAGAGGTAGCTAATATATCTAAGGCCCTAATAGTTAACTATAATATTAGAGAAAACCTAACTAAAGTATTAGTAGCGGGATACGGAGCTTCCTTAGTGAACTCTAGTTCCCTATTATCTTATATCTCTAACACTAAGTATAAGGTCTTCTTACGCGCCTATTCTTTAGCTTACTTTAGAATCTTCTTATTATAAAGTAACTAAGAAATTACCTCTACTAATAACTTTTTATCCTTATCTACTTTCTTTTAATACTCTTTATAAGTTTTATCTAGGAAAGCCTATAATATATTAATATATAGCTTACCTAGATAAGTATATTTAGTATATTTTAATTTTAACTCTAGTATAATATAATAGATAGTACTAGTTAAGAAATACTTATTATAGGTAACTTTAGTAATAGTATTTATATAAAGAATTTTATTATAAAGGCGAAGGTTATAGATTTAAGAATTAGAAGATATTTTATCTTATATAGTGCTAAACGCGGGGTACTATATACTATAAACTAACTTAGTAATAGACTACGTAATCTAAGACGGATCCTAGGAAGAGAGGGGATAGTGTTACGATCCTCGTTTTAAGATAAGGACGCGTCTAATAGGGATACTCCGGACTAACTATAAGTACTACTACGGGCGCTAATATAAGGCGAAGCCCTAGGCACGTGATCGCTCGCTAGGCCAAGGACGAGCGCTCACTACGCGCGCGACGAGCGTAACGAGTATATTATATATATAGATGAGAATAATATACCCTTATGGCATATTATAATTAACCTTAAGTTATTATTAAATACTACTATTTAATACTTAGAACTACTTTAACTAACTCGTCTATCTCTACCTACTCTAATCTAGAAGCTACTAAGAAAGGACTCCTTAGTAACACCAGCTGCTTTATATTGTAGCCACTCTACTAAGGACCCAAAGCCCTTTTAACAGCCTTAAGGCGCAGCTATACTAGTAGCTAACTCGTTTACTATTAGATGAGGCGTTCTGAGTATTAAGAAGGATCCGGACTATGCGAAAGTAATTTATTATAATAGAGTAGTTAGAGGTGCTTCTAAGAAGCTAGAGTATAGGTTTAATAGCGATTTCTAGGAAGTTTACGCATGTGCGCAGCGTGATGCATGCTTCAAGCCAAAGTACCTTAGAAATTTTCCGGTGCGGGGGGTTTTCCGGTGCACAGGGAAGGATGTTATACTAGAGGCTAAATAGCTCTTGAATAATTATTTATTATCTTAAACTCTATATCTCTGTAGGAAAGATATTTAGAAGGGTCGGAAGACGAAAGTGTCCCACGACACTGTGCGTCCCATAACGCAGGGATGGACCTTATACCGTATTTCTTATAAATTCAATCATGTCCTGCCTCAAAAAGCAACAAGGTAATTGTATGAACCTATTCTTCAAGGTCCATCTCAGTTTCTCGCAAAATCCGAGCCTTGTGATCATTCTCCATCTGTTCTACCAAGCGATCAGCCAGACCAGGTGGTGGATGACTACCAATGCGCTTGTAGCTCTTAGATATATAAGTTCCCTCGAACATTGAGTCCATTGGGCACTCTATTGGGTATACAGGTGGCTTCAGGAGATTGTTCAGCTCAAGAGCTGTTCGACCAGAAGGGCTACCGTACTTGAACTGGTAGCCGTTCTCGGCAGATGGCATAGAGCCTTCAGTCTTGCCGACTGTAGGTCGCTCTTGGTTGTCTGCTTTTGGATTTGCCGGGAGTTTCTCTTCAACACCTTTCACTCCTGGAGATTGCTTTCCAGGAAAGGTGTCATCTTGGGGACTCACTCTTCGTCGCTCCTTACCTTGCTGAGAAGCAGAAATGCTTGCGGTGGCTGAATCTGTGGCCTTCATGTCTGCCGTCTGCAGTGACCGTAGCTACTTTGGTGGGTGTTTTTGTATACGTGTAGGTAGACGTCACAGTGATGTTCTTCGTTGACTGGATCGTCTTTTTTTTCTCAGCGAGTTCTATCAAGGTGTACAATCCTACTGGGTTGTTGAGACTTGTGTGCTAGGAAGCAAGTTAGGTGGTAAAGCTTATATATGTAGAGGAATGAAAGGATTATACTTTCACTCTGTCGAACTGTTAAGGAAACGAGTGACTTAAAATTGAGCAAACAATGTCAGTATACTCCCTTAGGGGCAATCCACACTGTATAATACGGACACATTGTGTCTTTACGAGAAACACGGGGCGCACAATGCTCTCGAAAAAGCATAACTGTGCTCTCCACGTATTTGAGCCAAACCGATTTGATGATGCTCAGTGATCCGACGTAGTAAGTTCCAGAGTTCCAACCCTGCTTAATCCTCGTATTCTCCCTTTCTTTTCACCTCAGGCAAGTCCGCAGTATCATTTTGTTCTACACAACTTCCAGGTAATGCATCAACCTCATCGCCCCAATCCTCTTCATCCCAGTTCTTCATTTTGTTACGCAAATCTGCGTCCTTCTGTCCCCCCTTGGGTGTTAGTTTCTCAATATCCTGTTCTCTTATGACAGCTTCTATCGGGTATTTGTCTGGCCACCCCTCCTTTCTCCATGCTTTCAAACGCCAAGCCATACGATATCCTTCTTGATCATCATCGAACTCAATTCTTGGCTCCGCGTACTGTGGCTCAATCGGCTTGAGGAGCATTCCTCCACAGGCAAATGCAATGTCATGTGGTTCCGCAGATCTTAGACCAAGGATAGTTTTGACTTTCAACGTGGTTTCGAAAAGGACTAGCCTATGATTTTCGCGATTGATCTTCTCTAGAGCTTCGCAGTAGACATCAAGCACTGCAGCACGGTCAACTGAGTAGCAAAGATGGTTTCCGTCGATGGGAATCCCTTTTGAAAATCGGTCTCTTGCTTCAAGGAGCATATATGCAGTCTTTTCAGAGTCTGTGACCGCAGTTGAGTCTCGATGAGAGGATAGAGCATAATCCTGAAGTGGCCCCTGGTATTGAAAGTCATCCAAGCCAAGCCCACGCAATTTTTGTATGTTCTGTCTTGTAGGTGGCCTGGAGTATTGCGCCATAGAAACTGAGATAATTTAGTGTTGGGTTGGCGAGGATAGCTTGTGCGTTTCACAATGTAAAGTGGGTCGTGTCTTGTGGAACAAAGCGGAAGGCAATGGCAGCTTGAAGAATGACAGAGAGCATTGATTGTAGAAACTCCAGTCTACCTGTAAGTAGAGGTATGTATGAGTTGCGTGTAGCATAAGGTACGCAGTCGCGCAAGTACAACGGTGAGGACAGAATCGTACCTCACCTTCACCACGGGGACCTGATCTTATTTGGCGGAATGACCAATAGGACGCAAACTTTTCAAGCAAACACTTGCCACAGAATTTGGGGGCGTTAGTCCAAATATAGTTTGATTAGTTTAGTCCATCGCGGGTGAGAAAGGTGTGACACAAACGTCCCGCACGTATGTCGCATCCAGAGATTTCGCACCTTTCGCCCTTGACTTGCTGAAACCATACAGGTACATTGTCGCATGTAGAACTTTAGTACCAGCCAACTATTGTCTTCTCGCCGCTTATTCTCCTCCAGAATTTTCTTCAGGCGCATTAGTAATGATCGATGTTTTCTCAATTAGCAAGCACTAATGCCCTTCGATTGTGCATTTTCGTCCTCCTGTGAACCGCTCGATCACTATTTGCCCTTCGTGCATTGGTCCTGTTCATGATCATGAGAAGCGACTTCCGCTTACGTGGTCTCGCAATTTTGCCGCGGAATTTCACGTCTCTCTTGCTCGCAGTATTGTCAGTGACCTCAGAGCTTTTACCTGGTACGTGAGTCTTGCCTGCAGCTTTCTTCTTTTGGAAATAGTTGCTCTTGTAGTACACAACCGTGCCTGGTATGTAACTTGGACCTTCACCCCAGGTCAGCTCTCTTGGAACAATCAATTTCGCATCTTTTTCATAATATTGTATCGCATACTGTAGCTCTGGGCGAGTTTGATGGTTCGAGGCGAGGACAACGGGCGTGTAGCTATGACTTGAGGCCAGCTGCAAATGAAGGCGGTGCTGTGCGAGATCAGTAAATAATATGTTATAGACGGCAGTCCTGGATGCAGCGCTTACTTTGTGAGATTTCGTATCAAGTTGATGATTTTGACTCGATGCATCGACAACACTTTGGAGATGCTGCGACGACATTTGTGATTAAGTGACAAGTCTGCCTGATATCACCAACGCTATGATCTGCCTTAGAGGGCTTATGTTGCGACAAGTAGATGATGGCGTAATTGAGGTATTATGACCGCCCTCTCTTGTCCATGGACACCTCCTAGTGTACCAGGACGTCAACATCCGAAATAGGCATAGCGGAACGACGATATTCAGGCAATCACACCATGAGAGGAAGGAGCGGCTTGCTGCTTGTCCTACCTTTCCAGAACCCAGGGTATGTCAAAGTGCCAACTCATGACTATCGCCCGTCGATAGAATGCACTTGTGAGTATATGGACTATTGGAAACGAGATGGACGACCATAATTCTGCCACAATAACTTCCAATATTTACTCCGCCAGTCAATTACCTGTTGAATAGAGACTCTACTTCCGCAGGGTACTACGAGGGCCAAAAATTCAAGATACATGTGAAAATATAGGGCAATGATTGAATGCCTCAGGACTGTCATAGGATGCATAAAGGAATACCAAAAATGTCTCATGCACAAGTGAAAGCTCAACCAGAACGGCAGCAATTAAAAGTAAATTTTCGTTGAGTGTGAATATTTTAGACGGGGAAGTGGCCGCATTGCCCGGACAAGGGACCGTCTGCTCTGAACGAATGCCAAAAGCGTGATCAAGAGTCGAAAACGAAAGAGTCTGTTCTTAAATCATAGTAGCACAGTGACTTTGATCAGGTGCCTGAATGACTCAGGCGTTACTCATACGATCGATACATGCTGTGACTAACACAAATCTATTATTTCTGTGCCTCTTAGCCTAGATTCCTTTATACACATTGCAAATTGTGAAGGCTGGCACTAAATTCAAGTCGTGCATACATGCACCACCTCAGAAGCACATCAATTGTCCCATCGTTGCGGGATTACATCTTTTTCTGTTCTCAACTATCCCATTCTAGAGCTTTACCATCTTATCACTCCCTCGCCTGACCTGCATTTGCCATGTCGCTTCCCGACCGCGTGATTGACTGCCACAGGGCTTTCCGAAACTTGAGCTCAAGGTTCGCGGAGAGTAGTGCTTTTTCAGAGTCAAGGATACAGATGACTGGAAACTTGGCTGTGATTCTAAATAGAATCTATCGACAATTCCAGATGTGGTCTGACTATTTCGGAGCACACCGGCGGACTAGACGTTCGCTCGACAATCGATTGCCACAGGTATCGCATCTGCGGTCTCTGATGCTACAGTATTTAGATATCTTAGAACACGAGTTGGTCGATGGTGAGTTGTCAGGGGAGTACGCAGGGATTCGATAACTAATGAGAATGGATAGTTTTGGCTCTCATCCATGGCCTAAAAGTTCCGTGGGATGTAGCCTTAATAACATTGCCAGAGGAGAAATACACACTCTATGAAGATAAAAATGAACTGGAGCATCTGATAACCTGCATTAACAAAAGCGTCAAATGTGTTATTCGAGTATGCGTGGTTGGCTGGAATCGGGCAACATACAATGACGGTGGTGAGGCCATTAACATTGATCTCAAGGCGCTTGGTCCTGGAGACAACAAAGATGATCCAATCGCTTCCACTGGTACAGATGTCAATGACAGAGGTTTGGAAGATCTCGAGCTTGAGGTGGAGCTGAACAAGCAGAAGTTTGGGCACGCGCATTTTCTCACAATGACCAGTATGTTCAATCTGGGCTTGAAGTATCGTGAGCAAGGACTCTTGACAAGTTCAGTCGCGATGTTGGACCTTGTTCCTGAGATTTGTGAACTTATCCTGGGAAATTCCCACCCATATGTGTTTTTGGCACGATACGAGCTTGGTATTGCATACAAGTTAGACGGACAGGTGACGAAAGCGATGCAGATGCTATCTTTTGTGAGTGAAGGGGGATGGGCGCCTCTAGGAGAGGATCACCCAACGCGAGTGGCCTCAGAGCAAGCACTCGAGGGCTTGCGCATGCTCCAGATTACTGCAGACGAGAGCTGAGGATGATTAAGTGAATTCTTCCGTTGATGGAAGTCGCTCGTAGATGTTGTTATAATTTGTTATCTTCCGATACTTTTGGTCTCAGTTGTGCGCGCGTGCATGCCCGTAGATTGAGAATAGCATTGCTGTCATGCTTCATCCATTCTTCTTCTCAATCGACTTTCATGTTTTTTTATGTAGAGGTGGGCTTTTCAATGAGAGATCATAAAAATACGGTACATGGGCGGCGCAAAGAAGGCAGAGACACCATCAAGGTGTTTTATCGCGCTTTCCTCCATGTCCCTTTGCTCTTGCTGCTGGGGAAGTTGCGACTGATTGGCACTAGGCCGCATCAAGGGGCTATAATGACGGCCGGCCATAGGGTAACCCCGTTGGGCATGACGAGCTCCTCCTTGCACGCCGCTCGTATCTCTCGTGTCGCAAAAATGGAGGCTTTCCGCGCGCCCAACCAAGGTCAAAGCCTTACATAATGGCAACAATTGCACCAACGTCTACCAGGTACCTATTGCAGCCGTCTGAATGCGGCAGGAGCAAGTGTGTACGATGGACAGTCGTGCCTTCCGGACTGGGTCGCATCCGACCCTTGGCTGGGCGGGCCAAGTGCCCTACAGAGCCAAGACAAACACAAACCCCATCAACCGACGGCGTCAGTCACCATGATTCAGATGAGACAGGCCGAAACATTTGATATCGAAGACTTCTTGCGTTCCGACATGGCCGTTGCAACATTGTATATCGCTCATGACGCGTGCCCTTACAAATGCGGACGTCAGCCCCACTCAAGGAATGTGTCCGGCAGCCACACAAGGGCTAGCCGTGGCGCATCCCTGAGGCCCTGAACATCCACAGAACCACAAAACTACAGGACACCGCGTTACGGCTTCCTTCGTCGCAATGGGCTAATGCTCCCCCTCGAATACTAACCTTGGTCCTCTCGCTTTCTTCTTCCCCACATACAGATGATATACACCCCCCGTTAGCGACCATGCTCGCCTCACGAACGCACCTTCCGCGCCCAGCGCGATTCCTCCTCCTCCTGGTCGTCATATATGCCTTCTGCTGGGTCAAAGGATGGCCACACTACTACGACGACGACGAACTGCCGGCGAACCAGCGACCGCACACATCCCTCGGCCCGCACCACGTCCAACATGACCAGCTCGTCGTTTCCGTCATCACCACCGCGACCGATGTCTACGCAAAGGTTGCACCGCTCCTAGTCTATGTCAACGATGCAGATCGTGACTCTCTGTTACTGTTTGGGGACCTACAAATGGAAATTGGCGTGTGGCCAATCTTTGACGTACTGTGGCGGTACTCGCAGAACTTCATCGTCGAGACCAAGGAGCTGGGGAGATACAGGGCCCAGGTGGATTACTCGAGGAAAAGCTTGCCCATGCACAAGCTCAGGAAGGAGGATCCACAGGATGAAAAGCGAATACTGGCAACATTGTACAAGTACAAGATACTGCAGGCCATGGCGGCTGCATGGGAGTACAGGCCAGATCGGAGCTGGTATGCTTTCGTCGATGACGAGACGTACATTAACCGACCGAATCTACTAGACTGGTTGAGCCAGTATAACCCGGCGCTGAAGCATTTCTTCGGTAATCCACCAGTATCCAGCGTACCCGACCCCTTCGCAGCCGGCGGCAGCTCGTTTATCATTTCGCGAGAGGCGATGAAAGAACTATTCAAAGACCGAAAAGACCTCATTAAAAGTTGGCAAAATCAAATCGAAGACTACGATTCGGCTCTCGACCTCGTCTTCAATGTTTTGCAAGCAGAGCTCAAGATTGGCCTCGAAGGTGTCTGGCCAGGGATAACCGGATTCGATCCAAGCAGCGTGCCCTTCTCGCCTGCCCTATGGTGCGAGCCAGTTCTAATGATGCATCATGTCTCTGCGGACATCGCGAGCGACCTGTGGAAACTGGAGAAGGAGCGAGCAGAAGAAAATTTAGTCAGGAGCCCGTTGGCTTTTGCGGATTTGTGGGATCGCTTCATGGCGCCAGAAAATCTCAATTACACGCGAAATGACTGGGATAATCTGTCCTCCGAGTCATCAAACTCGCGCTGGAATATACTCTTCGAAGGTGACCAGCCTGACTCGGCGCGGGCGCCGAATGGGGAGGAGTCGGCAGAGGCATGCCAAGATTCGTGCGATAAGAGTGAGTACTGCATGCAATGGTCCTACTCGTCAATAGCACAGAAGAATTGGAACGACAATCCGCAGACAAAGTGTCATCTCAGCAGCAGTGTCAGATTTGGATCGCATGTGGAGCCTCAGGAGTGGAATATCAATGGAGAGAGGAAGATCAGAACGTGGAAGAGCGGGTGGAAGAAACACAAGTTTACGGCGTGGGCGAACCATCAGCGGTGTAAAGCCCAGAATCAGAAATAAGCAACGTAGCCAATTTTTAATACCAACAGTCATATCATCTTTCACTTCTCTTGGTTTCTTATCAATTTCCTTGCAGATGCACCGCCACCAGATGCCGTATAATTTCCTATATCAAACCTCTGAAGGGGACCGCTTATGAGCGGAGCACAGGTCGGATCTCAATAGAGGTAGTCGGCAACTGCAGCATTCCAATGACGAATGGTTTACCAGCCACAAGTTATATTGTGTTGTTTGTTTCGCTCAATACACAAAGAGCTGAGAACAGATATAGAATGAGAATGGACGAGAGATTGCCTCACCAGACTTCTGACTGACCATAGGCTTGCAAGCCAGAGCAGGGCGGCACGAGATCATGCAAAGGGCAGTGTGCGGCCAAGCACTGTGGCGGATGTTTATGTCGAGCGGTTGTGCACAGACAATGCACGTCAACACGTGATCGCTTGCCGTCCAGGGTCAAGCTGTCTGCCAGCCTTGACGATTGCTACCTTCCAGCTTCCAAACATCTTGTTGACAGGTTTGATGAGCATCTGTCGTCTCTCAGATATTCCTTTTGGATCATTAAATGCACCACGCGCTTGAAACCAATATATTGACACGTCTCGCGTTGGCACAACACTTGAATCAGGTTGTCTCCCCACCTCGAGGCTCACACCAGCGGACATGGGCTTGCACGAGATTCGAAAATACATTGCCGAACAAGGTTGTCAGCATTTGTTACAGGCGCTGCCATCACACGAGACCTTGCGCTGGGTGCTGTGTACCCTAGGATCACCGGCAATAGCCCTCTTTCTTGGTACTGCCGACAATCGTGACATTTTCGCTTACCTAGTGAGGCACGGTGATAAAAGTCATGAAATGCGATTTTGCGCAAGACCAGTTGATAGCGACAATGACATGTATCCTATACAACAAGATGAGGTCATGCAGATGCCGCTCGATGCACCTTTCAAGTACAACGCCGATGACTCCAACGCGGGTAAGCGGAGATTCAAAGTCTTCGTCAAATGGTATTTCATGGCCAAGGGCTTACTGGAGGACAAAGAGGAAGGTGAGAATAGCGATTACTGTAGGCGCTTCCTGAACGCCTTGAAGGTGGTCGATGAAGGGCGTACAGCGGAGAGCATCAGTAGACGCGAGCTCGTGGGCGGGCATGCGACACCAAGCATCGTTGAACAAAGCCCGCAAGATGTACGAACTACGCGTGGGCTTTGCCCAACAGACCCTGGCAATTCCAGCACGCCGCGATCGATAGGTGCAAAGTTTCCAACACCGGGTAATGCAACTCCACCAGTCAATGCGAAAAAGAATGACAACGAGGACCTGACACAAGTGCGGAATTATCTGGACTCGGTTGGCATGTTGCATCTTCTACAGAATATCCCTGAACCCGATCAGCTCCAATTCTTTGATCAAAAGCACTATCCACTCGCTCTCCCCAAAAAGTTGTTTGTCGGTCATGACACCAACAACAACAACGAGATATTCGCCTACATGCGGTACCATGCGACAAATTATGTGATTGCATTCCTATCAGAGGGCGAAGATGGAAGCACTACAATTATTAACCAAGAACATGTCGCAAAGTCTCGCATCTTGCATCCGTTCAACAAGACGTATCCAAAGTCTGCTTTGGCTATTGATCAGACTGATAAATCCAGGTTTTCGATCATGGTGAAGTGGTACTTTTTGGCAGCAGGTATCGCAAATGGTATTGTACTCAAGGAGGTGAAGGGATTTCCGGAGAAATTCCGTGCTGTACTCGAGTTCATAGCTCGACGTATGGGTTCAGCTGCTGTTCAGCCGCCGGTGAATCAGACATTAGTGGTGGAGCCCTTACGGGTTGTTATTCCGAGCGTCCACAAAGATCAGACGCAATCCACATCTACGGCAACCGTGGCCTGCGCGAAAACTGTAGCCCTCGCAACAACTGTGGCCCGCGCGACAAGCTCACCACTCACGGATTATGACTCACCAACTACGGATTATAACTTACCATCGCAGCAGCAGACTGCCCTCACGCCGCGAGCCGCGAAGCGATCTGCCGAAGATGTCGCCTTCGAGGACCTTAGGAAGAGCTTTGCCGAAGAGCAAAGACTGACAAAAGAAGTCGATAAAATGAATGCAAATCTCGAGAATCTAGATGCAGAGCGCCAGGCCTTCCTGGCACAGTGGGAACGACAGCACAGCGAAGTGATGGAGAAGAAAAGGAGGGTGGATAATGACAGGAAAACAGTAAGGAAGAATATCATTGATAAAACTCGGGCAATTCCAGATATACGGGAATGAGACATGAATGTCTAAGTTCATTGAGTAATCGTTAACACTACCACATTTTTGGCTAGTTGTAGAATCAAGAAGCGTACACATGGTTGAATTGTGTAGCTTAGGCGTCATCTGAACTATGGTTCTCAGGCTTGTTGGTCGTGGACATTTCACACGATTTTCAACATTTGCGTTTATAAACATGTACTATTATACCACATAATTACACCTACATTTGGTAGATCAAGAATCGAACTCGTCCTCATGGATCTACATCGCATCTTGAATTGCACATCTTCGTCAGCCATCTCGGCCCAACAACCCACTATTTCAACCTCGCCGCTCCCTCGAACCCCCATGCAACATGTATCGCCATCCCAGGATTTGAATTCACACTATTCACACGAGACCTCACTTGAGCTGTCGCCAAGTGTGGAGTTATTAAACGCAGATGCAGACCACACTTTCCCTAACGACCAAATTAGGGAGGAGATGACTACAAGTACAATCAGCAAACCAGCAAGTGAGACACCTAGAACTACGGTCCCTTCCTATGATCCAGTGCACGAACCATATCTAGGTCACCCTGCATGCCATAGTTTCTCGCTAGAGCGGTTCGAAGCATATCATCCGATGTCATCGCACACGACAATGGAATCAGCCACTGCGTACAGAAGATGCGAAAAGACACTTCAGAACCATAACAGAAATAGTTCGACTTCCAGCACTCCAATATCTTCGAGAACACAAACATTACAAAGATACGACTCAATCCATCTTGCACCGCAGGAATATCAGCCCTGGCATAGCCGCGACGACGATCCTCGTACCGATCATTTCAGCGCTGAAAGTGCGGGAAAAGTAAAAGGAGAGTATACAGAGAACCAGATAGAATATTTACTCGCAGGCGAGGATTCTGCGGAAGCCGAAGCAGAAGGCAAGGTCGCTGGAAAGCAGAAGCGATGCGATGCCAGAAAGCAGCGTACACACCAGACAAGGCTTAGATATGGTACGAAGGAGAATCCTATTCCGTGTAAAGTTGGGGTAGTAAATGGGTGGGTGTGTTATGTGCGCTGTGAGGAGTAAGAATGTTTGTTGAAATCACGTGTAATGAAAGGATATCTATTTTGAGTTCACAAGCCTAGATGCTACCAGAGAGGCTCAGGTGGATATTAATGTTCAAGTTCTACCAACCATTCACCACTTCAGCATTC
Source organism: Pyrenochaeta sp. MPI-SDFR-AT-0127 (assembly GCA_020747015.1). Classification (NCBI taxonomy): domain Eukaryota; kingdom Fungi; phylum Ascomycota; class Dothideomycetes; order Pleosporales; family Cucurbitariaceae; genus Pyrenochaeta; species Pyrenochaeta sp. MPI-SDFR-AT-0127. The sequence goes on along the minus strand of JAGTJM010000057.1, from coordinate 199,893 downwards.
TCGAGTATAATGATGCGGATCTCTCATGCCTGAGAATTGCAACGTCCGCTTTGATTAGCGCTGCGCGTAAGCCCAACTATACCTCACCAGGCTCGCCTTTTCCTGCTTCCTAACTTTGCTTCTACCATCTTCCCTAGCTCGAATGCCATAGCAAGGCCACCTTTTCTCTCTAGCATAGATTTCTGCTCATTTATGCCTACAATCGCCTCCTCCACTTCACGGAGCTCATGTTCTACAGCAACCTTCTTTGCTGGAATCCCTTCTCTTTGCAACCCGTATGTAGCCCTCTTTTCGGTCATCAGCTGGTCAACCTCCTCGCGCCCCTTCTCCGCTTCCGTTTGTCTCTTGGCAAACACGTCATTGATTGCCTGGACACTGTTGAACGTCCTGTTTCTCATGTCTTTTTGGATTGCTGCAGCACAGTTCTCAGCGATGGCCTCGTTTTGCTTTGTTTGCTCGTCTGGGAGGCCGACGATCTTCTTCTCCAATTTTTGATCTTCTTCGTCCAAGTTGCGAATGGCGTCTGAGTGGTTCTTTCGCATAGCGAATTGCTCGGATAGTAGATCAATGGTTTCAAGGTATTGTGGCAAAGCGCTGGTGTTTCCAGGAAGCGGCGAGTCTTCCAGAATTTGCGCGACAGCCAAAAGGTCTCCTGTATCCGGCGAAGGCCTGCGGTTGTCGTGCTGCTCGATGATCTCGCACTCAGAGTCGAAGTCTGTTACCATGGTAGGTGTTTCATCGCGATCGCTAATTGGGTCTTCTACTACACTTGGCTTTGCCCGCTTTTTTGAAGTTACGGTTACCGATGGGCTTCGCATGGTTGTGCTCTCACTATCGCTCGTGTCCCCAACACTCTCAACGTCATCTTCAGGCTCGAACAGCGGGCTTTGCTGGTGCTTCCTAGTCCTTTCTTCAATCATACCGTGGCTTCTCTTCCTTTTTCTATCTGTGTGTTTCGACGTTGGCTGACCTACAGAAGCTGTGGACTTGGGCGTTGAAGGTAAAGGTATATCGGCTGTCGAAAACATACCATACCGACCGTTCTTCAGCCTCGGGGACGCTGTTGTTTGGTCTCTACTGAGCCTAACGCTCCATCTACGCTGGTGTGGGTTTTCGTCGCTGTCGGAATCCGATTTGGTGGCATTGTCCTCGATGGCTTCGTTGGAACCCAATCTGATGTACGGCGTGCGTACAGTGCGATCACGCGTCTGTCGCGGAGACATGAGTATATAATTTGGTGATCAGAGTTGGATTACATCTGTATGCTACGGACAGCTAGCGTCTGTGGAGATCGTGATGTATGATATGCACAGGGTAGTGAGATAGGAATGCAAATCGAAAGTGAAGATGGATGCCATGAATTGTGTTTGTTTACCTGGTGCAACTTTTCTAGCTTGACCGTGCCGAAACACCAAATTATTTCACCTAGCTCTGCGTAACCTCCAGGCCTTACTAATTTCATCATGGTTCAAGTAAAGGTATCTACTAGCAATGCACCTCACAGGGGCTAAGCATTTTGCGTTATATTCTTTCCAAAAATAAACTTACCCTGAGAGCTCCGTTGGCGCAAGGCGGAGCATGTTATCCCATGCAACTTCGATGAGAGAACTTGTGGGGATAGAGCACGTTGTATGCGGAATAAGAATTAAAGACAATGTTAATCATTTACATGATTCCAAAAGCCTTTATTTGCAAACGCATCAAACCTCTGTCTCAGAATAACTCTGAATAATTTAGACAATCCATTCATTTTTCAAACTCAGAATTCTGTCCCAGATTGCCGTTCCACCTAAGGCATGGTACTATATCTTTCCTCGTAGTTCCACGCTTCCAAGATTTCATGACTATTCTGTAAGACCGCTTCGATCATGTTTCTGCCATCTCCACAACGCTACTTCGAATCCTCTGACAACCATTCAGCAAGCCGAGCCATGACTCTCTTATTGTCCTGCAGAGCACTGTCCACCCTCTCCCGTTCTTCTAGGATCTCTTCGTATTTCCGCTTGAGTTCCGCCGCTTGTTGCATTAGTGCGGCATTTCGCGCACGAAGTTTGACATGCTGATCGAAAGCGCTCTGCAGGTCTGTGACGCACGTGTCTTCAGGGTATTCGGGGTGTGGTACTTCAGCCTTACAGACTGGGGGAGTGAATGTTTCCGCGGACACGCTCCCTTGAGTATATTGCAGTCCTGCACAGTTCATTTTCGCAGGTTTCAACGTCTTCAAGGCTGATGCAAAGTATGCAGGAATCGCCTTTGGGATATGGCACTTGCTATTCCTTCCCACCGCGTCATTCAAAAGATACCAGTACACCAAACTCTTGAATTGGCCTCGTCTATTTTCAGATCCATGGCGAGACTTTTCCGTGTCCGACTTCGGCATATCATGCGTCAAATCCCAATGAGCCCTGAACGGGTCCACCATGGAGATGTTTCCGAGGCTGTGGAATGGACCACTGGGTTTTAGCTCCGCGTCGGAATGGCCTGTGTAGAAGAACAAATCCGGCGCACAGTCTGCGCTCTGTTCACGGTGGCGCGTTTCTTTGAGTGATGCCCATACAGGGCTGCTACCAAGGGTACCGATGCAGACTTTGTGCGGATATGTACTTACAAAGCGGTTCTGTGGTTCCACAGTGATTGAAGTAGCAGGGGGTAGATTACGGAGCAAATCTGACAGTCCTTTGTCCTTAATTATCTGGCAGAGCTTGTTCAGCTCTGTATTTGCAGATGGGGCTGTTGGAGACGTCTCTGACATCGGCGTAGAATCGAGAAGTGTTACTTCGGGAAAGGTAGGTAACGTTACCAAGACTGGCTCATCGAAGGCCATGAGTAGCAGAACTGATTGGCTGTAAGTCAAGGAGGGGCTATGTCGATCGATGTGCACGAGTGAGTGAGATAGGTGTTGCTACCAACATGACATGATATCGCAACACCAAGAGGGATTGAGGGAAGCGGGGGACTAGTGTGTGAGCGGTAGCCACACAGAAAGCAGAATAGGCCCAATTAATAGAAGTGAGTGAGAGGGGAAGGACAATGAGACATGTGGAGCGAGTGGTTCACCGTGAAGTCACTTACAATCATCACAAACAAAACACAGTGCAGACGAAGGCTGATAGAAAAGCGAAGTGTATTACAATTTGTACAAGCACTGCTAAAAGAGCTCCCGCGCAGTCTGGATATTAAAACTAAACAAAAGAAATGGGTATATGGGTATAGCGAAACGATTGCCCACCCCGCAGACCCAAACTCCAACTCCACATTGTGATGCTAAGCCTCCCCCTAGTCCATGGAAATGCATGGACAACAACCATTTCTGCGCCGGTTTCCCCTAGTGTGTGCAATGAAAGTGTCAATTTCGAACAAAAGAAACATGAGGTCTTTGCCTCGGTTGTCAAATGTTTATGCCTCTGCCTCAGCCATAATCTGCTCGCCCTCGTCCAGCATCTCCACCACTCTCTTCAAATTACCCACCATCTCCTTTGCCTGGCCAACAAGCAACAGCTTCTCTGCATTGGCTGGTAAGCCTAGGTATGTTGGTGGCTCACGCTCTGGCAAGTCGTTGACCCATTGCATAAAGTCTTTCCAGCCGGTTGTACTTGGTAACTCAAGACCTTGACTGTGCTCCGTATCCTTAACGATCTTGAAGTTGTCTTCGAAAGCAGCGGGTGTCATGCAGTGATCGACAATGGTAGCGAGTGTGTGCCAGTCAGACTCGTTGTCGATCTTGCCTCCATACATTTCAGTGATGAGTGTACGGATCATCTCCCATGGAATTTTTGCAGGGGCAATATTGGAACGGCCTTGTGCGACGGTGTCGATCCAGGTATCAATGATAAAGCTGCAGCATTCGTACTGATAAAAATATTAGCTTTCGTTAATGGGTAATGGAAATGTGATAACACTTACATCGCTGTCATTGAATTCCCAGAAACCCTTCCATCCAAGGGTAGGTGCGTATCGGAGGCGCTCTTGAACCACAGCGTGCAGGAACGACAAAATAAGGTAGACGCGTGCCTTCTCGACAGGCAACTTGACGGCCTTCTCGGCCAGTGACGAGAGGGAGTCCTTCATGTTGGCGCGAATACCGGCAGGCTGCTCATAAGAAAGCACACGGGAAGCACGAAGGAGGTTGACTGGGATCTTCGGGCTTGACTCCATGGACAAGAAGAGGCGGAAGTCGGGATTGGGCTTGAGTGCTTCTAGTCTCTTCTCAAGTGACTGCAGCCATTGAGGAGCAAGATGGACGTTCTTGACAAGTACCCAGTTACCAGTTGTGGCAGCGTTGGCAATGGCTTTGTCGGCAGATGCAGCGCCTTCGTTGGATCCCATGGCAATGTTGGAGCAGGTGACTTGTTCTCGCTCGACAAGATTGTCGACCTTATAGCTGGCGTCGAAACCAGGACTTGAGCTGAGAGCTACAGGTGTGACGGCGTTCACTTGTTTGACAATATCTCCAAGATCGCCACTAGCATCCAAGATGCCCTTGCCGAAAACTTCTGTAACGAAACGCTCGACAGCGGGGACAAAACGGTCGATACGGAACAGCTTGACGAGGATGAGAGCTCGTAATTGCTTATCGAACTTGTTGAGCGATTCGGGCCAAGCTTGTGGCACATGGCGTTCTCCCAGCTCTTCCGTAAGGAAAGCGTCCCAGGCGCTAGCATCGATATTTTGGAGCTCATCTTTGAATATTGGCAACTTGCTGGCGCGTTCCATGGCTTCGTCTTTGCGCTCCATTTGAGTCGATACATCAACACCCTCCACATCCGAGTCTAAGATTGTGTCGATGTGGGTCTTGTCCATCTTGTAAGGCGCAGCCTGTACCAAGAGCATGGCAAAGGTAACACGATCTTTCTGCAGCAACGATAACGATGTGCGGCGATATGCATCAACGAAGATCTCCGTAATAATTTGATCGATACGAGCAGCGTGTCCAGTGATTGAAGAGTTTCGAACTTTGCGAAGGACGGTCTCGAAGATCTGCGTGAAATACTGAAGCGAGAATTGATAGAAGTGATTCAGGTGATGTAGTTGCTCCAATACTGCGAAGATAGCCGAACAAGAGCGTGCGACGACAGTGTATTCCTTGGTGATGTTTTCGACTTCTGTCATAACGCCTGCAGTTTCCGAGACCTTGTCTGAGATTTCCTTGGCCTCCTTCTTGAGCGTTTCCAAGGTTTCGATAACACGATCGTCGTCGAGAATGTTGCCACGAGACTCATTGAGAGCTTGCAAGAGGCGCTTCTCAAGTTGGCGAAGATGCACAGCGAACTCGCCCTGCATCTTGATGAGATTCGATCGTCGCTCATCCACGTCAGGCCGCTCTGACTTGAGAACTTCATTGAGTGTTTGTGTCTGCAAGCTGCTCTGCGTAACCGTGAAGTTGACAAAAGTGGTACGACTGCAGATATCAGGCGCAAAGTTGGCAGAAGGATCGCGCGTTGAAAGATACAAGCGGAAGGATGGCGAGAAATCGATCTCTTGCTTGCCGAGTTGAATAAGCACACGTCCACCAGTCTTTTGGTATTCCTTGTTGAGCACATGGTTGAGGATTGGGTCCAAATGCTCAGCATCTTGAATCAAGATCGGATTGCCAAAACGAAGAGAACTCTCCAACTGCTTCGTGAAAGAGTCATCCAAGAAGCTGGTGACTGTGAGCCGGCGATCCTTGCATTCGTTCTGCAAGAACTCCGTTGTCCTGCCGGATGGGTCGATAATTAGTGGGTAGCGATTGAACCTCTGGAGGACGATGGCATTCTCGGTGCACAAGTCATCGACAGGCAGACCATTGTGCTGCCAGGTCAAACGATCATCAGCGGTCGACAGGTACTCAGTGATCGTGTTTGGTGCCTTGTAGCTGATACCAGAGTGTTTGAGATGCTCATACCAATCCTCAGTGAGCGCCTTCCTGTATTGCTGATCGTAATAGCCAGCATAAGCAATGAAAGCAGCAGCCACCAGAACATCTCCCACGATGGTATCGATCTGGGAATCGAACGACTTGCTGCTCTCTTCCCATCTGGAACGCTCGGAAGACAAGCTGTCGAGTAGGCGCACACTACGGTCGACCTTGAATTGAACAGTCGACATCTCGGTCTTAATAGCCTGCGTTTCGCTAATGAGAGCCGCGTACTCGGTCTTGTATCGGCCAATGCTGTCTTCTAGGTTCTGAATGAGAATCTCAGTTTCCTTCGCACCGTCCTCCGTCTTCTGCAGTTCGGCTTGCAGATTGTCGACTTCAGCACGCAAAGGTCCAACTCGATCGAGGATATCTGAGTAGGTAACTTGAGCAGAAACCCACTGGACAAGTGGGCCACAGGCCTTGGAAGCACGGTTGACTTTCTCAAAAGTGAATTCCTCTCGGGAAAGATATTCGTTTTGCATCTTCTTGCGGTGTCCAGCGGTCATTTGTCTCTCGTTGTCGAATTGAACGATACTGGCAATAAAGTCGTCGCGCCTGACAATGGAAACGATCGTCTTCCAGCTGTCTGGCTTGTGCCCAAGAAGGGTGCATACGGCCTCCAAAGCAAGCTTGACACCGGCAGGGGGATTTTGCATAGATCGCACTTCAGTGAGATGTTGTCGCTTGATGTTCTGGACACTCTTCTGCGCCTCAAGAACAGCGGGTTCGGCAGCCGCCAAATCGTCTTCAACCACCTCTTGTCGCTTTTGAATCTCCTCCTTGTCCTTTGCAAGCCTAGCTTGAATTTCAATTGAGCCTGCTTTCTTGTATTCAGCCTCACGTTGATCCGCAATCATGCGCTGCAACTTCTCGTTCGCTTCGGCGTCCTTCTTAGTAAGCTGCGTCTGCTTCTCTGCAAGACTTGCTCGCAGCTCCTTGACCTTGTCAAACGTCTCCCGAAGCTTCTCCAGACCAACGTTGAGATGGCGTTGTTGTTCCTCAAGGTCCTCTCGTTTCTCATTGTACAGTTTGACGTATTGCGCCACAAAGTCCAGGAAGTGGCGTGGTGTGAGATACATCTTTCGGTTCTGCGTCTTCTGTAACTTGGTGTTCTTTGCTTTCAAGGAGTGGTGGACGGCGACCATGGCGTTGACTACACTTTCACGGTGGGAAGGTGGCAGGGTCAGTCCACGATAAGCAACGGGGATACTATCCGGTGCAATGTAGTTGGCTCGGTCCAGGTCGACGGACTGCGTGAGCTCGGAGCTGACCTGGTAAAGCGCCTGATCAGACCAATCTCCGAACCAGTTGAGCACGCAACGATTGAACAACGCTGGACTGGTAGCAGCCTTGGACGATAGGCCTTCTTCGGGTGGGTTCATCGTGAACACAACGTGTAGGTTCTTGACAATCTGATCCGTGAACCACTTGTAGAGTTCTTCCTGAGAGTCGAGAATAGTGCCCTGACGCTGAGCACCTTCCTTAATGGCAGTCATCAGAGAGGCATATTCGTCACCCTCAAAGAGACCAGGAACTTCCGCGTTGGCAAGCAGGGTGTTCATGCGCTCGAGGAAACCGGAGTCGAGAACGTTGGCTTCATCGAGGATGAAGCATATCTTTTCACCCTTGCAACCACATCGTCGAAGCACATTGCGCAAGTCTTCGTCGAAGTCTTCTCCAGAGTACTTGCCATGAACCTTGATCTGGTAGACACTCAGACCGTTCATCCAGGCTACAAAACGTGACAATGTAGTCTTTCCAGACCCGCTGACGCCAATGAGAATGAGATGACCTTGCGGTTGGCGGAAGACTCGGTCGATGCGGAGAACGTGTTCGAGCACATCGTTGAAGAGAATGAGGGGAACGTCGACTTCCTCTTCGCAGAAAGTCCGAAGTCGCGCCTTGACAAACTCTCGCAGCTGTTCGCGTTCAACTGGCACATAGTTCTTTGAGAGCCAGTTGGAGAACAAGATAGGGCCGCCGAGAGCCTTTTCCTCATCAATAGTAGGGAAATGCTCTGCTGCCACCCGGTGTACACATTCTTCTGTCCACTGCCTCTCATCCTCATCAATAAGACGATCCTGGAACAGTCGCAAAGCTTCATGTGCCCAGATGCGAACAAGTCCTTCCACAGGTAAAGTCTCGAGCGGGCGAAGAGCTTCATAAATACCGCGTACCCAGCGTGTAAGCTCACGAGGAGAGTAGACGTAGTGAGGTTGAATGTCTGGTGTGAATCGCTTCTGAGACTCTGCGTAAAGCTGCACCATGGCTTTGGTCAATGCATCAGAGTAGCCTCTTAATGTAGGAATGATCTTGAGTACGGCACTATTGAATGTGCCATAGATCTGAAGCAGAGACTGCTCTCCAGGGTAGTCGACCATGATGAGTGGGGCATGTCGCAAGAATCGAAGACCCATAGGCGTACGTCCAGCGTCAGTAGGGGGGTTGCAGGCACCAACGAACTGGATGCGGTCAAGAGTGACCCAGGTCTTATCGGAAGTTCTCCAGAAACCGTTGTGCTCAACGAGTTGTCGCAAGAATGAGATGGCACGCTGAGTACCGTACTTGTCGGGTGCAGGCAAATTGATCTCATCGCAGAAGATAATGAGCCAACGACCCACCTGGGTTGGGGTAAGCTGAACACCATTGAGGGTCTTCTTGTACTCGCAATACTGCTCGAAAGTCTTGATGAGAAGATCCGGAGTGGTCGCGCTGGAAAAGTTGAGGCCAACGACTTGCATGTTTGGCAGCTTGCGCAGCGCGCTGAAGAGCGTCATTGTCTTGCCGGAACCTGGAGGACCGCAGAGCAGCAGGGGCTTGTGCTCCGCAAGCCATGAGTACAGGACATCCTCATGGCGGACAGTATCCAGGGTAGGAATAACTACATCGGTCTGCGTAACAGAGTGGGTATTTACCTCAACATTCGGGACCTGGTTTTGCCACATATCCCAATCTGGCTTGTCAGGCTTGACATCATAGTCGATTAGAGAAGTAGACTCGTTCAGAGGAGGAAGCTCGACGTCGGTCAGGCCGGCGATAAGATCACCGAATGCCTTACGCTCCGAAAGAGGGCAATCACCAACCAATGCCCAAACGATTGCGACTAGCAACTTTTTGGCGAGATAAATCTCCATCTTGTCATCCTCAAGCGGGAAGTCAGGGTGCTGAACGTTGTATTCAAGCACATTTCGGCATGCTTTGTTCAGGAGTGAGAACAGAGTATTCAGTGCACGAATATCCGTATACTCCATAATGTGCTTGAATTTTCTTGCCATGCTGAGTGCTTTCTCAATGAAGCGATCTTGAGTCAGTTTGATATGGAGGAAGTCAGCGATCAGCCCTTGAGTTGAAAGCGTCTTCTGAGACATCTGACCAGGAGCTACAGAGTCATCCTCAATGTCTTCAAAAGCAACAGTCTTGAGATGCTCGATGTAGTTCTTGATCATCATGTCGACTTCTACGGTATCGTCGCTGAACCAGACCATACCGCAACGGGAGACAGTCGCAAGCGTGGCGTATTTGAGTGTCTCGACTTCGAACATGATGCGAACATTGGGCGGTAAGTTGAGGCGCTCACCATTGGGCAATGTGAGGAGCTTATTATCGTCAAGAACGGAGTTCAAGTTCTCAACCCACTCAGGGTCAACATCGCCATCGAAAACAATCCAGTGTCGCTTGCTGTCCTCACCACGCAGGTTGTCGACAATCTTTCGCAGGATGCTAGTGAAGAGACCATCAGTCCATTCACGTGTGGTGCTATCCAATGTTCCGTAGAGCTGCTCTTTGGACATGACTTTGGGGTCGATAACGTGGCAAACGCCTTCAACACCCTCCACAGCTTGAAGCGCCGATAGAAGCGTCCTCCAAGCTGCAGACTTTCCGGAGCCTGATGATCCAACCATCATAACACCATGGTGCAGGTTCTGGATCTGATACAATTGGATAATCTTAGTCATCCAAGCATCACTAACAACAAGCTTCGATTCTGCGGCGCACTTGCGAATTGCCTCTGTCAACTTGTCGAGAGGGGCGGGAATGTACTCGACGCCTGGGAAAGACTCTTCCTGGATAGTCTTCATGAGGTCAACGTCGGAGCGGATGAGTTTCGGCGCCATGGTCTCGCGTAGGCTCTGGATGATGATTTGAGGTTCCATAGTGGCCTCGTCGGCGATCTGGGAGTCTTGTTGAGCGGCGATGCGAGCCCGCTTTAGACCACCGGAGCTAACAAGCACGCTCTTCAAGGCACGCAGACCGAAGTCGTAATGGGCTTGCTTCGAAAGGCCCGCTGAACAACGGTCGAAGAAGGGAACGACTTGCTTGGAAAGTTCCTTGGCTTGGTTGAAACCTTGGGAGAAGAGCATGACTTCAGCAATGAGCTCCTTGTCTGGTTTCGACATGGCGACGCTGCGGAAGAGTTTCTTCAGGTTGTCGGGCAAGTTTGAACGGCCCGCATAGCCGGGATTCATAGTGATGAAGACGCCCGTGTTACGGTTGACCTTCAACTGACGGCCAATGAGCTCAATCTGTGATTTCTCATCCTCGACGCCTTTCTTGAGGCCGAGCTGGATGTTTTGAATTTGTTGAGAAACGGCTGAAAGGATGCGCTCTTCAAGACGATTGAACTCGTCGAAGCAACCCCATGCACCAACTTGGCAGATACCGAGGAAAATGCGGCCCATGGCCTGGAAATCGAAAGTATCGTCACAACAGAACACGAGTGTGAAACGTCCGAGCTGAACACCAAGAGCCTTGACTGACTCAGTCTTACCCGTACCAGCCGGGCCATACGGCGAGCCACCAAGACGCTGGCAGAGAGCTTGTGTAAGGGTAAGGAAACAACGATCCGTGAGTGGCGTTCGAACTAATCGGTCTGCAACGCCGAGATATTCAAAGCCGTAGTCGAGTACAGCGTTTGCCATCTTGATCTTCAGTCTCTGTAACAGATCGTTGCCTGGCTCATACATATATCGCATGGAAAGCAGCCACAGGTGATGTGTAGGTGATCGTGCGCCAAGTTTCTGCAGCTTGTGAATAACGTCGCGTTGGTGTACGAATTCGGTGATGAGATCTTCACACTTCCTGCGCTGGATGGATTCGAGGTCACCCAAAACTGCAGTAGCAAGTAACTTGAGAGTGTTCACTTGCTTCTCGTACAATTGAGGCAGCGTGGTTCCTTCTTCGACGAGAGACTTCTCAACAGCGTGAGTCCAAGCGATTTGAGTTCCCAGAACAACTACCTGGGTTGGGTACTTCGCGATGTAGTTGTTGAACGCTTCGGGATCCATCACGTCGCTTGCCATGAGCTGAGCAAATTCTTCGTACGCCTCGAAGGTAAGCTCCGCCAAGGTAGTCTTCATGTTCTGTTCCAGTGCCCCAAGCCACTCGTTGATTCTGGGTGTCTTGATTAGTGAGATGTCTTTTCGAAGCTCAACCTCTTCTCCCTCCTTGGAGGTGAAGCCTTTGATGACACCATCCTCATCGGTGATCAATCCGGAGATGCCAGCAAACATCTTTCGAAGATGCTTCGCGATGCGGAGGACATCGTTACTGTTACCAATGATTTCCAGCAAATCCTCGTCACCCACGAAGTAGAAGCGCGGGAAAGACACACGCTCACGCTCAAGGTATTCTCCAAGGGCCTTCTGAATCTTGTTGAGAAGCTCGGCAAGGCGCTCTAGAGACTTCTGCACGCCCGAGATATTGAGTACTTCGAGAACGAAAGGCTGACGTGAGACCTTCTTCATGACAGACAAGAACTCTGAGTTGATGTTCTGGAAACGGGACGATTCCATTGGCAGTAGATGCTTGATATCAGCGTTGCCAGTGAAGACTCCCTCCAAGTACACCCATTGACGCTGTACATCAATCCATACATCGAAGAGAACATGCACGCGATTGAGCTTATCTTCCCATGACGAGGCCTCTTCCTCAAATTCCTTGTAGTATGGAGAGTGTCGCATGGCCTGCAAAGAGTTGAGGTTCTCGCTGCATTTCGCAAAGAGGTCGTCCCAGCCACGAATAAGACGGCACTTATTCTGATAGTTGACAAGCTCCAATGCATAGTTCTGCCAAGTCTCACGAACTTGCTTCAAGAACTCTTCGAGTGCCATCTCACCCTGCGCCTGAGTGATGACATCGCGAATGATCTTCTCACTAGGGCCAAGTTTGAGATCCCAGACATCGCCGAGCGTCATCGAAATGGCTGAATATCGCTTGTGGGGTTTCAATTGCTTAAAGATCCTGACCCAATGTCGCTCGCGCACAGCATCCGACCGCAGTTCACCCAAGACGGCGTTCTCTTTGAGCAGTTGCTTGAGTGTGCTTTGGACGTATTCGAACGCTTGGTATTGCCGCATTCGACTTGGCATATCCTTGGTCATCTTGAGGAGGTTGTCGATATTCTGGCGTAGCTTGCGAGGTTGAATGCTACTCCACAGGACCTCGCGGAGGTCGTCGACACTAGCCCAGATGGTACCGAGAGCCGACCAGACGGACTTGAAATCCTGCACTTCTTCCAGCAGGGTTTCGAGTGTGTTCTCTGGTGAAGGTGGCAGACCAAGCGCTTCTTTCGCCTTCGAGATATTTCCGGATTCTGTCTGCAGCTGGTTGAGCTTCTGGTCAAATTTGGCGAGAATGTTGGAAGCCTCCGCTGGCGGGAGGTTACCCGCCACAGGCTTATCTTCAGCCCACTCCGCTGTGATGTTGGAAATCTTCTGGTTGACGACTTTGTCTTCGGCAGCGATCTTTGCTCGTAGCGCATCTGATTGGTCGTTGGCAATCTTGGTCTTTCTCTCGAGGACCTCGGTCAATGTCTGCCATTCGTGGTCGATTTGCTCCATTTGCAGCCAGTCTGCCGGAAATTGGTAACGCTGGCGGGACAGATTGGCTTGTCCTTGCCGGAAAGTGGAAATCTCGGGCTCCAGTTCCATCACCTTGCGCTTGCATTGCTGGACTGTAGTGATGAATGATACAGCTTGAGCCGTGGAGGAGGCTTCGAGCGTCTGGACCTCCAGGTCCTTGCGAGCCTTTTCAACTTGAACGTAGACATCATTCATTCGCTGACCAAGTCTGCTGGCAAACTTGGTAAGGATTTCTTGCTGCCACTGGTCATATTTGGCATTGACCTTCACCTGCACCTGATCATAGTCGACTGTTACATAGCCAAACCGTCGACTGATGTCGGAGTTGTCGAAAGTAGCACGTGTCTTGCGAATTTCTTGCAACAGTTGCAGCCATCGTGAGAGGTCTTCGCCTAGGATGTCGTAAACGTGGTCGGACTGTAAGTCCCATAGCGACTGGAACTGAAGCCACTCATCAACGTATGATGAGATGTCTCGAAGTTTGCCTTCGACTGCACCATAGACTTCGATCAGCGAATCAGTGCATCGGCTCGGCAGGTCGGAGAACTGGCTGAAGGAGGTATCGTTTGTCGCCTCGAGTCGAATCTCGTAGCGCGAAGCTTTGATCTTCTGAAGGGTGCAAATGATGGCAAGCCACTGTTGGAGTTGCTCAAGCCAGCTTGCGCGGGCGTACTCAACCGGTGGGCTAAGATAGATGACTTGATTTCGCATTGTAATCTCGAGAGTAAGGCGAGCCAAAGTCGGTTTCGCTTCTGGGGATTCTGCTGAAGCAGGCTGGCTCACAGGTCGTCGATCTTCATCATCTTCTTCAACGTTGTTGAAGACTTCTATCCAGAGCGAAATAGCCCGATTTAGACGAACCAACAAAATCGACTCAATACGTGTATTCATCTCTGAAACCCATGACGCTAGATTGGCATAGTTCTCGAGGTTGAGCTGATCGATGGATTTCTGGACAGTCTCCAGGTTTTGTTGAAAGGCATCCTTGTTGTATGGGCAAGTCTCAAGGTCCTTCAGAGCCTTCTCAATTGTGGCGTTGATGCTCACAAGTGTCGCAACCTTGGTTTGAAGCAGTGACGTCGCAGCAGCAAAGTCACGAACGAACTGAACGTGTTTGCTCTCGCTCCGAACACTGCCAGCTCCCATGGGGAAGCCAGATTGTCGCACGTGCAAGTCGTACGCATGCACAAAGGATTCCCATTTGAGAGGGACACCCTTGCCAACTAGAGCTTGGACGTCATTGACGTAATTGTTCAGCAGAAGAGCGACTCCAGCCAACTCGGAAATTGATCGTACGGTTTGCGTGTATGTGCGAACACTCTCCATTAGGCTGACTGCATACGGGTATACTCGCTTGGCCTCCTTCGAGATGTTATTGATGCCGTGCGGAACTTGGTAACCCCGCCACGTCAAGTTTCGAACTTCCTTGAATAGTGCAATAACCTGGGCGTCGAAGTTGACATTGAGCTCAAGGATGTTTCCGGCTGCACGATTCTTGCTGACGAGGAACAGACGACCGGAAATCGAGAGCTTTCTCCTCGCAACCTCCTGAAGCCAAGATTCGAAGATGGGACGGGTGTCGAGTTTCTTTTTGAACATGCTGCTCTCAGCTTGGAGCTTCTGACCCTCTGCGTGGAGAGCCCAGTCTTTACCTAGGATGTCCTCAACCTTGCCCATGTAGCTCTCCAGCTGGGTTTCGATTTGTCGAGCCCAGATGACAGCGCCAGATACGGGAGGAAAGTCGCGCAGCTGTGCCATGGCGTGGGCCTCAGAGTTGCCATACTGTCGCTTGAAGCGCTCATGAAGTGCAAGAATGTCCTGTTTGACATTCTCAATGAGCTGCGTCTGATACTCGGATATGGCGCCTCGAATCTTTGGTCGCACGAATAGAGGATTGAACTTGGAGAAGACGCGGAACATCTCACTGGCGGTCTTGGCGGTACCCAGACGATCCCTCAGCCTGGCGATGATGGAGTTCTCAACACGCGACGTGCGCTCGTTGTACTTCTGCTCTGCTTGCTCGAACAGTCGTGTGCCCTCTGGCGACACATCCAGGACATCGACATCCTTGAGAACGTCATACGCTTCCTTGACCTCTTTGACCGCGTCAACATCGCCAATCTCCTCGATGATGACCGAGTCCTTTGCTTGGGAGCTCTCGGAAAGCGACGACTGTGACCCGAGGACGTTGACTATGGTACGCTGCAGCTGCTCGTGGTTCTTCCGGAATGTGGTGATGTACCGAATACGCTCCTCCGTCTCTTTGTGCCGCGCCGCGATCTTGATGGGAATGAACTTCTCGTTCCTTCGTCTTGTGACCTCACGAGCAACATTAGTGAATTCCTTGACATTCTCCTCCCATGTACGCCAGATACTCTCTGCAACGGCCATGATTCCTTGAAACTCGGGGTAGTCCATGTGCATGAGTGTCTTGCCGTGGAGGAGCTTGTGCAGTTGAGTGTCGAGATCACCGGAAATGGCCTCGACAAGAGGAAGAGCGCGACGGACGGGATATGGACAAATGCGAAGTTTCTTGTTCATATGGCCGAATATCGATTGAATGGCTTCCTGCACAGCCTGGAGCGATGTAGCAGAGAGTAGCTGGTCGAGCGGGAATTCGCGCATAAGTTGGTTGTACTTCTGCACCAAATCCGTGGTCTCCTTCAATCCAGTATCTGCACTGAAACTGACTGTAGCCTGGAATCGCTTTGCATTCTTAAGCACATCCAGAGTCAACCTAACACCAAGGCTGCCAAGCTGTGTCTCGATGTCTTGTAATCTTGACTCCATGGAAATCCAGAAGTTGATCTCCTGTGCCGCTGTCCCGGTGGACACATCTCGCGAGGTCTTTGTGATGGTCTGTATTGATTTGATCCATCCATTCACCGTCGCCTGGAGGCCGTTGAGGAAACTGCTGTCCTGCAGAATAGCAGCAGGGATGAGATCGGGAGATGGTTTGACGCCGCGCTGGGCGGCATCGTCCAGCGCACTCTGGATGAGTGGGTGTAAAGGCAAGAGCAGCTCTGGAATCTCCACATTCTGCTGGAGGTGCTGGAGACTCAGTGCCAGCTCTGCCATTTTCTTCTTGGCCGCTGAGATGCCTGTCCTGGCGTCATTGTCGCCCTTGCTGTATGCACCCGCCAAACTACGCTGGCTCTTGGTGTAGGTGTCAAAGTACGGCTCGACCGCAGACTGAATGAGAGAATGAAGAAACTCGTAGGGAGTGCCATCTTGCGAAGTAGCATTATTAGAAAGTATAAAGCCAGGAAGAGTCGAAATCTGAACTTGTTCGTTTAGGGGTATCGCTGAATCTATGGGTATCGGTCGCTTCGAAATGACAACAAAGGCGGCGCAAGTAGGAGAAGCTGTGAGCTCGGTCGAAACGGTGTAGTTGAAGCGGTGGGTGACGCCTGCAGGTCTTGTCAGTTGGGTTGTTCCAGTCAGTATCCGCCGTGTACCTGCCGTTGGTGCCCTCCAGCCCGTCTAGACGGGGCTCATCTACCCGATCCTTGACAATGTATAGGACCGACTGCCCCTCCGAGGCGAAGCGGGAGCATCGCTGGAGGGTGTCCTGTAGCTTTGCAGGCGAAAGAAGGCTGCCTGGTGCGTAGAGGTCCCGTTCTGAGGCGCCCAGACTGACGTCGAGGACCTTTTCGAGATGGTTGACGATTATCTGGGGGTCGATTGAGGGTGGTGTGGGACTTGGTGTGCGGATGCTGCCGTTGGCCGCCCCTGGAGCCAGCGGTCCCTCCATGTTGACTGTTTATCGCTTCTGTTGGGGGGAGACATGTGGTCCCACGCTTCCGGGGAGGTGTGGAAGGGACGGGGAGGCTCTAGAGCTGGGTACTAGAAGGGCGAGGAGTAGGGGGAGTCGGCCGCAAGTGATGATGCGAGTTGCTGTCCAGAATCCACAAGAAAGTCGCGTCGATGCGTCGCTCTACGCGGCCGTGCACGCTTACCCGACTGGCTCACTCCCGCGCTTGGCAACGCCGCAGGGGTGCGGAGCGATTCTGCTTTGATTGGTGCGCTGGTGCTGAGACGCTCTGCAACGATTGCACAAGATGTGGAGGAAGTGCGGAGGTCGTGGCCGCGTGCCTGCAGTGTGTTTGCCAGTCGTGGATGATCTGTGTACTCGCACTCAACAGCACTACCGGTCTTTCGATCAGCATGTCAAGACAACTGACGACCACCCAGTGACAGCACATCAGGTACGTAGCATGGGGCTAAGGTCGGGCCCACAATTTCTGCCCTGGATTATGATTGCCATAATTCAACAGTAGAGTCATACCCTTACACACACGCACGTGGAGTTCACCCAACTGTTCATGCGCAAGACGTCAGAGGAATATCGCGTTCCACACTGGCTAATAAACTATCGTACACCTGTCCGTCGATCGTCCAGTTCAACGCCTCTTCCCAACTCTGCACCATCACCAGCACCATCACCATCCTCATCCTCATCACCCACAGCAAATGCATCATCCTCCTCTCTCCTATCTCCCCTGTTCGGCTCGCGTGTAGTAGGACTGACCAGCCTGACCTCTCCACCTCGCCCAATACCCACCCCCCTCCTCGCCGCCCCCAGCCATCCATCAACCCACATGGCCACACTCTTCAATACCCCAAAAACCCTCTCCATGCCCTCTTCTCCGCCTCCAGCACCGCCACCGCCATGCCCAGCCTCGACTTTGAACTGATACTTTAGGCAATCCTTGACCGTCACCAAGCCAGTAAGGCGACCGCGGTATTCAATGAGAATAACACGCGGGCCCATCCTCTTGAAGAGTTCCATGACAGTCTCGAGGGGTAGGCGAGGGTGCACGGTAAGTGGGGTGGGGTCAATGTACCGACTGAAGTCGATGTTGAGAGAAGACGATGTAGCGGGTATGGTATCGAACGTTATGCTCGGCATCGTAGAGCTAGGTGTTCGGGACTCCTGGTGGCCAATGAAGGACGCGAAAGAGCACTTTGCATGTCCTGGAGCAAGCTGATCTTTCTTCGCGCGGTCGATGGCGTACCGTAGCTCTGTGCGGCCAATATAGCCTACGAGTGTCTTGTTGTCCATGTTCTCGACAATAGGGTAGCCCTGGTATATATTCTCGTTTACGAGACGCTCCATCTGCTTCAGTTCCATGCCCGTTGCCAAAAGACATACGACATGCGACGCCATGACTTGTGAGACGGGTACACCAAAGCTATGTTCTTCCTTGTTGTCGAGGAAGGGATAGCCGTTGAGATATATCATTCGATCTGCAATACCACCGTGACCAAAGCGCTCGCTGACTGCTTTTGTGACGCCAACAACGATCATGGTAGGGAGGATGTATGTCAATGCACCAGTAATCTCAAACATGATGACCACAACGGAGACGGTGATGTGCATGATCCCACTCAGTGCCGCTGCGGCGCCGAGGAATGCATAGGTCCCTGGTGTGATGCATGGCCCGTCTGGTTCGCACGCAGCGAAGAAGGCTGAGTTCGGGAAGCTTTCGTGAATGTGTTGGACGAATATGCCTACCATACGGCCGAACGCTGCTCCAACCGCCATGGACGGAACAAAGATTCCAGCGGGAACTTTGCAGCCAAAGGATATTACGACAAGAAGCGTGCGGATTATCGTTGCAATAGCAAGAGTGCTGATCATATGCCACCGCTCGTCACGGTCGCAAAGTTGATCATAGTCCGAACCTTCTTTGCACTCCTGGAACAAAATCTCCATGCTCTCCGTCATGTCGATTCTGAGAAACATGTTCGGATAGCAAATCACCGCCGTAAGCACAGCCAACGTGACAGCTTCCGTAATGGGGTATAGAGACAGGTACTTCTTGCGGAAGACCTGCATCTTCAGGTTCCATTTGATGACAAAGGCACCGTAGAGACCACCAAACGCGCCGATGATGAGGTAGAAAAGTATCTCGAAGAAGTGCCATGAGCGATCATAGTGCACTTGGAACATGACGAGTTGACCTGTGCGAAAAGGGTTCATTGCCTGCATAATGTGAGCTCATCGGCTTCGGAGACGCGTGCGTGCAGCGATCACTTACCGCGAGCACAGCTGTCGCAACCAACGCACAAAAGTAACTCCTCCACAGCGTCTTCAAGGGAAAATGATTGCTCATCTCCTCTAAGCTGAACAAAACACCCCCGATTGGACTTCCAAACGCCACACCCACACCTGCCGCCGCACTGGCACTCAAGATCTCCCTCGTCTTCGATGCATTCCTCCTATACTTGTCAAAGAACCTACTGATAACATTGCCCGTGCAGACGGCATAATGCACACTAGGCCCCTCTTTTCCAACAGACAGCCCAGATGCGATAGCGAGAGGGAGGCCAATCGATTTGATGAAGAGCGTGGTAGCGCCGAGGAAGCCTTTCATCACGAAACCTGCAATAATGCATTTCATTTCCGAGATGCCAGAACCAGCGGCGTAAGGCGCAAAGCTTTTGACCAGTCTTGCAGCAGTCGCTGCGAATACGCCTGCGAACAGAATATATACGACGTAGTTGACAGGCCAGAAGCCAGGGCTCCAGCGCTTCCACTCTGCACATCCGCCCTCAGCGCCCCAGCAGCAGAAGCTTTCGTTGAGGTAGAAGGCCGTGGTGCAGTGTCCGAGTTTAATGTCACTCAGCCATTCCGTCACAATGTTGAGGAACGCAGCATTCAAGCCTATGGCAGCACCGACGAGTGTGACGACGATCCACGCTTGTCCTGCATCATACGCCTCTGCAATCTTTCTCCTCCACTTCCCCTTGCCCCTTCCTAGCATCCACACTTTTCCTGCTCTTCCATTATGCCCAGCACCAATATTGGAGCGTGCTTTCCGCCGTGCTTTCCGCCGCAGTTGCTCTCGCGCGGCGTCTTGCACCCAGTCTATAGTTGTAAAGTCTTCATAGCGTTTTATCTCTGCTATCTCTTCTACAATAACATGGTCGGTTTGAGTAGCATCAGCTGTTTCGAGATCGGCGGAGAAGTCGGATTGGATGCTGTGGTTGGTGTTGCGCCGGCGGAGGGAGGGTGTGAAAGATGTCGAGCGTGAGGGCTGGGGTTGAGAGGGTCGTCGCGGACGAGACTGCGACGATGACGTGCGGTTCATCGCATTGTTGGTGTATCGTCTGGCGAGGTTGACGAAGTATAGAGAGGTCGTTAGAGACTTATTGTCGTGGAACTTGCATGTAGTCGACAGCTGCAGCTCCCCCAGATCTACGTCTCGGAAGTCCGATAGCTGCACCGCCACAGCTGTGCGCCACATTATTGCGCATGGAGAGTCGAAAGTTCAATCTTCGTAGAAGATATACAGAACATACGAAGAGATAAAAATTCGAACAATTAAAATTTATTCGAGACCTAGATGCCATCCAGACCATCTTGAAGTTTCTCTATTATCTTGGTCTGCAAATTGAACGTCCACATTTTGACTTTGAAACACCGTCACAAGAATACCAAATAAATTCCTCAAGCAACAACGAAACCATAATTTGCCCTCATATTCTTACAGCATGCTCCCACAGCTATCTCAAAATGGGAGACCGCAGAAAAAAGCGTTCAAAAATTCGGACAGCCGTCCGACATCACCATACCCGTTTCACATGACTCCGACAGCACTTCGTTATGGAATCGTATCCTATTTCATTTCTAATGACTAAACAGTAGTCAAGCAGGGTATCATCAAAGTCTATCATCTATTCGTATGCGAAGCCAAGTATCTCATGAGCCAGATCTAGCCTATTCGTAAACCCTCCAACAGGCAATGTCGCCAAGGCGCACCCGCCTACTCCATCTCGATGGTGCCAGGAGGCTTGCTGGTGACTGAGAATGTTAGCGAGCAGTCAAACTATGATAGGAAAACCTGAGACTTACTGTCATACACGACCCGACAGACACCATTGACTTCATTCACAATCCTCCGGCTGACCCTCTTCAAAAACTCTCCATCAAACGGATACCAATCCGCGGTCATGAAGTCGGTCGTCTCCACTGCCCTCAGTGCAATGACCTGGTCGTGCACCCGCTTATCTCCCATAACACCCACGGCCTTGACTGGCAGAAGTGCCGCAAATGCCTGGCTGATATTCCTGTAGAGGCCGGCCTTCCTGATCTCCTCAATGAAGATGAAGTCAGCTTCCCGCGCAATGCGGACCTGCTCGCGAGTAACTTCCCCAAGGATACGGATAGCGATACCTGGGCCTGGGAAAGGGTGTCGCCAGACGAGCTCCTCTGGGATACCAAGCTCCTTGCCGAGCTCACGAACTTCATCCTTGAAGAGCTCACGCAGAGGCTCGATGAGTTTGAGGTTCATGTTCGCTGGGAGGCCACCAACATTGTGATGGGTCTTGATAGTCTGAGAGGGTCCCTTGAAGGAGAGAGACTCAATGACGTCTGGGTAGAGAGTGCCCTGGAGCAGCCACTCAATCTCGCCAGCATTGGACGAGGCGTGGGCCTCGGCGGCAATCTTCTTGGCTTGTTGTTGGAAAACCTCAATGAAGGTGTTGCCGATAACTTTACGCTTTTGCTCAGGGTTGTCAGTGATGCCAGCGAGGCGGTCGAGGAAGAGGTCGGACGCGTCGATGACCGTGAGGTTTATGCCTAGGCCTTTCTCGAGGGTCTCCTTGACTTGGATAGCCTCGTTTAGTCTCAGCACACCGTTATCAACCATGACGGCGTGGAAGCGGTCGCCAATGGCCTCCTTCATCAGCTTTGCTGCGACAGTCGAGTCAACACCTCCGCTGACAGCGCCAATGACTTGTCCCTTGTCGCCCACTAGCTTCCTGATACGCGTAATCTCCTGGTCAACGAACTTGCCCATAGTCCAGTCTGTCTTTGCTTGGCAGATATCGACGGCAAAGTTCTTCAGAATAATCTTGCCCTTTGGTGTGTGCGTGACCTCTGGGTGGAACTGGATGCCATAGTACTTGCTTGTCTTGTGCGCAATACCCGCGAATGGCGCGTTGGTGGTGGTCGCAACCGTAATGAAGTCTTGGGGCATATGGCTCAGCTTGTCGCCGTGGCTCATCCAGACCTCCAGATCGTTACCAAGGTCCTTGAAAAGCTGATCCACATGCCCGTTGTGGCTCTCCACCTTCAGGTTTGCATGTCCATATTCCCTCTTCTCGCCTGCGGCTACACCAGCGTTCTTCCCAAAGTGCCAGGCCATCTCTTGGAGTCCATAGCATATACCTAGGATGGGTACGCCGAGTTCGAAGACAGCGTGGTCGACATGGGGCGCATCCTTCTCGTAGACGGAGTAGGGGCCGCCAGAGAGGATGATGCCCTTGGGTTTGAAAGGGATCTCAGACAACTTGGTGTTGCATGGCAGCATCTCCGAGTAGACATTGAGTTCGCGGAGTCGTCGAGTGATGAGATGGGTATATTGGGAGCCGAAGTCGAGGACCAAGATGGTGTCGAAGGTCTTGTGTGGGGGAATGGGGTCTGAGCCGTCGGTCGCCATGTTGAAATATTTGGTCTTTTGAAGGGTCAATTGGATTGTGAACGAGTGTGAGAGAAGAAAAAGGGAGAAATGGGAGGGGACCAGTGGGTGGTGAGGGGTTACGTGACTGGCAGCAAAATTTTGGTGGGGCCAAATTTTATCGATAGCGGCGGCGCGAGCGCGTTACTTTCTTCCTGCAGCATACCGACGGCGGCACCAAAGAACACCACACATGCACAATGGTGAAACGGAAATCAGAGAGAGACCCGGAAGAGCTGCCCGATGCTTCAGACAAGGGTAAGCAGCAGAATGACGACTCGGACAGTGACGAGGTATGCGACAATTCCTTTGTGCTATGCGACATGAGCTCATAATAAACTTTCAGGACATGGACATGGTCAACGTAGACTTTGAATGGTTCGATCCTCAGCCTGCCGTAGACTTTCACGGCCTCAAGACACTTCTGCGACAACTTCTCGATGTGGACAACCAGCTGTTCGACCTCTCCGAGCTGGCAGACTTGATCCTGTCGCAACCACTGCTTGGAAGCACAGTCAAAGTCGACGGCAATGAGACAGATCCATATGCGTTTCTCACAGTCTTGAACCTTACGACACACAAGGTATGGGTTTCCCTACTACACACCAAGTCTATAAGCTAACACAACGACTAGGACAAGAAAGTCATCAAAGACCTCACACAATACCTCTCCAAAAAGTCATCTGCACTCCCGACGCTCCCGGCGCTCCTCGAATCACCACAGGCGCAAGTTGGCCTCATCTTGACCGAACGCTTCATAAACATGCCCCACGAAATCGTGCCTCCAATGTACACCATGCTTCTCGAGGAGATCCAATGGGCGGTTTCTGAGAATGAACCCTATGCTTTCACACACTACCTTGTGCTCTCAAAATGCTACTCGGAAGTCGCGTCGAGCCTGCCTTCCAATGATGCCCAACCACCTAGCAAGAAAAAGAACAAGAAGGGTAGCGAGGAAGGAGAGACGTTCTACTTCCACCCTGAGGATGAAGTGCTGCATAAGCATGCGTTGGGGCACGCCAGCTTCGAGTATGATACACCTGTTGACGAGGGTGCGAGCGATAGCAAGAGGGCGTTCCAGGAGCTGGGAGTCAGGCCGAAGGGGCATCTAGTACTCATCGAGGCCGGTAAATTTGAGGGCGCCGTGGAAGGTGTAAAGAGCTTTCTGAGTGGGCAGTAAGGAATTGAATAGTTGTCATGCAACAATACCCAAAAGATGCACTTGAACGATTCTACTGGTGTTACATTTCATACGCACACAAGCCGAATCTATAAAGAAACCAAAAGGAAAAGGTGATGCTCGCTCCTATTGACACAGCCTGCGACCTCCCGTCACCTCTGTAACTTTACAATTGAACTGCTTAACCAATGACAACCTTGCCCTCCTCGGGGAAGTCGTATTGCGGAACCTCGAGGTTGAGCGGGGCAGGTCCCTTTCTTATGCGGCCAGAGATATCGTAGTGGGAACCGTGGCAAGGGCAGAACCAGCCACCAAAGTCGCCAGCCTCGCCAATGGGCACACAACCGAGATGGGTGCAAACACCTGCTGCTGTTAGCTTCCTGTTTTATGCTAGTGCATATTCAATGCAGTGTGGAGAGCGTACCCAACATGATCAACCACTCTGGCTGCTTGACACGGTCGGAATCGGGCTGAGGGTCACGGAGGGACTCCCACTTGGTCTCGTCGGCTTCTTTGATTTCGCTCTCGGTACGGTGTCGGATGAAGACAGGCTTGCCTCGCCACTTGATAATGACCTGCTCTCTATCAGCTCACTGTGCTCAATGTCCAATGCGCGAGGTTATAACGTACGTTCTTGCCCTCGGGGATGGCAGCGAGATCAATTTCCACCTTGGCCTGAGCCAAAACGTCGGCGGAGGCGGACATGTTGACGAGGAAATCTGTTGCGCGGGAATGTTAGCCCATCCCGTCTTCATCACGCTACGCTCCCATATCATCCCCAAAATGGCCAATTGCTCTCCTAAAGCTTCCACAGCCCCATAAATCATATTCCCAATGGTTTCTCGCCTTCTCCCAAGCTATGTGCAGATGTAAAGGACGTACCCTGTACAGTCGCCTTCGCGCCAAGTGCGGAGAGCGCACCCATCGTGCCGACCATGAAGTACTGGAAAACCTTTGGTCCGGTCTCGCCTCCCTTATTCCTGTATGCAGCGAACGAGGGGATCTTGGTCGTGTCGGAGCTGCCTTTGAACGGGCTGTCGAACGAGGAGGCCGAGGCCTGTCGGGTCTGCATGGCGGTGCAGCCAGCCCGGGCAATGGGCAATTGGTGAGCTGTCCATGAGCGTGCGATCGCACGGGTGGTGTTGGCGAGGGCGGGCATCGTGGACGCGGGTGGGCGGGGGTGACGGTGTCGTTGATGGGGAGGGAGCTGGGCAGGTGAGGTTCGATGTTGAAGTTTTGGCCGGGCAGGAGCGGTCGTCTTATTCAGGCGGCTTTTGATTGGCTGCCGTGGGCCGGCCAGCAGCGAACATCAACTTGAGCGTCATCGGTCGTGAACTTGAACATGTACTTCAGTACATTTACCGTCTAGTGGATGTAGATCACGATTAATCTGAAGCCTTTCAACTCTAGAGTATTGTTTGAGCAGTTGTACAGCTGTAGCCACCTAGGGTCGTACAGAGATGTATAGAGCACGAAGGCATCACTTTCTGCTTCTATGTCTATCATCGCACAGTACGGATGGAAATTCAACGCTATTCGTCTGGCATCTCAATCGTAGGCACTAGCAGCCTCACATACATTTGTCGACTTCACTCAAATTGTAGCTGACTACGACAGCCGAAGCAACAGTGGCTGCCTAGGCCATTGGTCGGAACTCGGGGTATCTATCAACCACCCTTACTTGTGGCTGCGTCCGCCTTTCACTATCAACAAGGTAGCGAATCACCTATATATATTGACCCTTCCAAAAGGGCGACGTGAAGGGCGGCCTCGGAATTTCCACCGACACCATCTCTGGGAGTGACTCACTTTCAGTTACATATGTAGCAGCACAGCCCAATACGGCAGTCCTAGATTACTCCCACCGTTTGTAGACTGCCATAACAAGGAGACCAAATATTAAAGCATGCCCCCCAAACGCGACGGCAATATCGCCACTTTCTTCCAGCCAAAACAAGAGGAGAACGAAAAGAGTGATGCCGATCCTGCCGAGAAAGTTCCAGCTGCCGAGTCCGCAAAACAACAAGACAAGGGCAAAGGCAAGAGGCCGAGTTCAGGCTCTCCTCCTGCAGATAAAAAGCGCAACATCAAACCAACTGCAGTAGATACACCAACGCACTATTCCTCCAACAACTTGCCTGCTGGCTGGGTCCCGAAAAGCCCAGACAAGACAAAGGACAAGCTGAACACAGTTTCCCTAACTGTTCACAAGGGCGATTTATTTGGCGGCGCGCCCAAGAACAGCCTCCTAATCCATGCTTGTAACACCCAAGGCTCGTGGGGTGCCGGCATAGCACGAGCATTTCGGGACCGGTATCCCAAGGCCTACGTCATCTATCGAAACTTTTGCATCAAGGAGCACGACCCGCGATCCAATCCTATACCCACCGGGACAGCACTGCTCATCCCTCCAGTCGATGCTGGGAAAAGCCATTGGATTGGATGTCTGTTTACTAGTGCAAAGTATGGCAAGGCAAAGGCCAAGCCTGAGCAGATCGTGAAGAATACAGGCCCAGCAATGCAGATGCTGCTGGAGCTGGTGAGGCTGGCGAACGAAGAGGGAAGTAGGGAGGGGGTGAGTGAGGTTAGGATGTGCAAGATCAATGCTGGGTTATTCAGCGTACCCTGGGAAAAGACAGCAGAGGCGCTTGAGAGCATCGAAGCGCAGGAGGGCTGGCGAACGGATGTGGATGTTTGGGAGCCCTGATCTTTCACACTGTATGAAATGTTTCGACGAGTTTTCTCAATACAAACGAGATTATTTAATCAAAAAACACTGTCCTCTTATCCTGTACAGCGCGGCGCCATCCCATGATATCTTCCAAACGCCATATGCAATGCCGCAGCTCATCAAACGCCAAAATATCACACCGCAGCCCCCACTACCGGCCTATCTCGTGCCGTTGATGGCTGTGAACCCAGATGTCCGTCGAATCTCCGGACTTGCGTTTGGAATCGGTCGTGGCGGACCGCGCATCTCCATCTCGATCTGCATTGCTGCGGCATCGTCCTCTGGTTCGCTATCTTCTACACGCTCTGGTGCAGGCGCTGGTGCAGCGTCTACCTCCATCGCATCTGGTATCTCTTCTGGTTTCCCTACAAGAGGGGGCGCCGTGAGGCTGCCATTGCCATTCTGCGCCGGTACATCCTGAGCAGCTCCATTCAGAACCTCCTCAAGCGGGCGATCAACTCCAGCGCTGGGTGAAGGCTTTCCATCGCCATTCGTCTGCCCATTCGCACCCTCCTTGCTCTCCTTCTCCTTTTCCTTCTCCTTCCCCTTAGCTCGTTCCTTCTCCTCCTGCTTCTTCTTGAACTCTTTAAATGTTGTCGTCTTGGGCACGACGTCTACAAGAAACTCCAAGTTGTCCGTCTTTGCAATCGCACTGCTCACATCGCGATACTGGATGTTCCGCCTGGGCTTGCGCTCCGCCTTTACGACGTTATGGGTTGTGGTTGCGAGATGTTGGATGAACATTTCTGTCGCGAGGGCAATGGCAAAGGCGGCATTTTTGGAGGTTGTGAGGCGCTCAGGGTCGGCTTGGATGATTTTCTGGACGCGGGCAACTGAGGTGGGGGTCAGTATGATGGCTCATTTCATGTCATTATTGATGTATGTGGGGTCGACTGAGGACCGAAGGCATGATACAGAGGGCGCAGACGCAGCGGGGTAAAGCAAGAGGGCAGAGTGACATTTTGCAACTTGAAATAAATCTGTGGCAGGATGGCGCACAAGAAGCGGCCAGAGAATACTTGCGGGATTCATGAAGTGGCCGACAGGTAATGCGATACGAGAAATGAATAGTGAAGTGATAGTACTTACGAGGGAGCGAAACATGGCCGGTGACCTCTTTGGAAGGCGTAATTGGGGTATTGTTGTACGGCATCGTTATGGAGGAACGCTTCAGCGAAGCGATGACCGATGTATATTATCGGCGATCGCGTAGTTATTTGGGGGAAAGATAGCTACTCCTTTGGAATGAAAAGTGTATATCGATCAATAACGCGATTGGGTCGCGCAAAAAGATCGAGTTGACTGTACAGTCGCGTGTTGAGGTGGTTGATTGTTGGAGGGCTCCATGGCGAGGTCTAAGTGCTTGTGCCCACCCCTGTCAACGTTGTGGATCGTATCGTGGGCAAGTTGAGCCGAGTCCCTACAGTGCAACTTCGATCTGAATAAGAGTCCAACGTTTTTTTAGACTATTCTGACACATTGTACAGAGAGTTTCAGATTGCATTGCCTATAATCTCTCATGCGTAGTTTGCATAGATATACGTGGTGTAGGACTTGACAGGCTTACCTAATGCGGAATAATGTTTATGGAGCGTCAGCATCGTCCTGAGACGTCGAACTTAATATCCGTTCATTCCACAATTGATCTCAGTATCTTGACTACACCAGTTGTTTCATACTTTGCCAACATTGTTATCCCTTCTGTTGCAACGCTAGGTCCATCTTCGTCTTCCTACTTCGTGCCGAGTGACACAAACATCGCTTACGTCCCAAGTCCATCTCTGTTACTTAGCGACGATGAAGCTATGGCCGAGTGCGTTACTGCTCGCCGCAGGACTAGCCACGGCTGAGTTCTCACAAGTGCCATTTCAGACAACACCTGAAGTCGAAGGGTTCCAGGTGTACCAAAGCCAATTCTCAGAATATCATTCAATACGTATCAAGCAACAACAGAATGATAAACTTTGTGATGCGCGCTCAAAGCAGTACACCGGCTGGCTGGATGTCGGTTCAAAGCATATATTCTTCTGGTATTTTGAATCGCAGAACAAGCCAGCCGAGGATCCGTTGCTATTGTGGTTGACTGGTGGCCCTGGTGGTTCAGGTATGATTGGGTTGATGCAAGAGTTGGGACCCTGCGTGATCAACGAGTTTGGCAATGGTACTGTATATAACAAGTATGGCTGGAGTAAGAATGCGAACATAATATTTGTTGATCAGCCAGCTGGCGTGGGCTTCAGCTATCTGGACGAGGGCGTCCCATTGCCGGCAACGAGCTTTACCGCTGCGGAAGATATGCATCATTTTTTGCAGCTGTTTACGAGCAACGTGTTTCCGGATCTATCAGGGAGGGACTTCCACATTACTGGGGAGAGCTATGCTGTAAGTACGCCGTAACATTGCGACGCGACAGAACTAATGTCCAGCAGGGCCACTACGTCCCAACATTAGGAGCGCAGATTGTCTCTCAAAATCTACTGTACCCTAAACGACCGCAAGCCAACCTGAAATCAACATTTACGGGAAATGCCTACGTCTCTCCGCTGGACACAGCTTTTGGCTATTGGGAAACGCTCTGCTCAACCAACCCAGGGGTGGAGAAGCCCGTCTTCAACCAGACACGCTGCGACATCATGGCTACCCACTTACCCCGTTGTATGGATCTTGCTAGAGTTTGCTACAACCACCCTGATCCAGCCATATGCCTGACTGCCGAGGAAGTCTGTTGGAACGGTGTCATCGTGCACTACGATGGCGAGTCAGGTGCTGGAGGTCGCAATCGTTTCGACATTTCGCGCCCCTGCGATACAAAAGATGACCTGTGCTATCCGGAGATCCAGAACATAGAAAAGTACCTCAACTTACCGTGGGTTTGGGATGCTCTGAACGTCCCGAAAGTGGTCGGCAAATACTCGCCCTTGTCTATGGAGATCGCCATAGCCTTCTCCCTTACCAATGATGGAGGCATCAGTACGCAGCCCCAGGTTCTATACCTTCTAGAAAATGGCATCGATGTGCTCTTCTACCAAGGGAATCTTGATCTCGCATGCAACACCGCGGGCAACCTGCAATGGGCAAGTAACATGCCGTGGAAAGGCCAGCCGGCGTTCGTTGCACAGCCAAAGCGGGTTTGGAAGGATGGTGATAAAGAGGTGGGATGGTTCAAGGAGGTCAAAACGGAGACTGGGAGTGGAAGGGAGACCACATTTGCATTTGCTACTGTGAATGGTGCAGGTCATATGGTTCCTTTTGACAAACCAAAGGAGGCATTGGCATTGGTGGATAGGTGGTTGAACAAAAGGACATACGCATAAGTGCTCAAATGTAGTTCAACAGCGAGGACAGGGTGCCATTCAAAGAGGAAATTTAGCTGTAAAGAGTCAAGAGATGCCATTGGCAGCATGGATTTCAAGTGGAAAACATGCCTCTGGTAGGAAGGCTAAATCTCCACAGGGAATTGGCTCCGTAACTGTAGCGCGCCAGATCGATATTGTCTCGGCAGGAACCGTCAAGGTACATCATCGGCCTGACGTACATCGTTAAGCACATGGCGTTTTTTTGGTGATGGAATTTTGGTGACTTTTCCCCACACTGATATCATCGGAATTGTTCCTACGTCATCGTTATTCAGTCTGTGCACGAGCTCACAAAACTTCATAAAGCAGAGTTTACGACCCTCCTACAATATTTTAACGCACAATTACCGCTTCATCACATAGATAAAGTCTTCCAAACCCATCTTCAATACCTACACATTCCTGCACAACCAATCAACATGTCTGGAAACTCAAACGTTGGCAACTCTGGTGTCTACCAGGCTGATGACCAGCGCACCGTGCCCGACTCCCAGATCGAGCAGGAGAAGAAGGAGAATAGATTCCACGAGGGCCAGGAGAACTCTCACAAAGCCACCGACTCAAGTACGTTCTTACCAAGCCTTTCATGGCCACCGTGCCTCAATGTGATATTGCGTCACAAAAACCCCACCATGCCCCTCGCCAAAAATGAACGTTGCTAACTCTTTTGCAGAGGATGAGCGATCAATCGCCAACAAGCTCGAACGCGAGGCAAAGCGTGAGAAGGAGGATGACGACGAGGGCAAGTCGGAGGAGGACAAGCTTCGCGAGCAAGACGCAACACTCCCTGCCATCTCTCACGGCAATAAGCCATCGAAGGGGGCTATCATCGACCAGCAATTAAGAGAAGAGGAAGAGGAGGAGCTCAGGAGGAAGGGTAAGGCCTAAATGTCTACGGTGAAGTCAGTCGATACCCTGCACTCGTTTGTGCTTGGAGTTGAGAATTGGGTTGTATGAGTATGGATTTTTAATGATATACGACGGCAGCTGCATAGAAGCAGGAACAGAAATAAAACAAGAATACACAAAATAACTCACATGTATATGCGACGTGCGACATGATGCGGCTGACACAGAATGACACACATGAGCTGCATATTGTCGTGCTTTTACCTCCACCACGCAACCATGACTCGCGGGCCTCGGAAACCTCGGAATAACTCCGAAAGGCCAACCCACCACTCGGTCTTGTTCTTCTCCGAACTCGCAATTGTACACCCTTGACACGCCTTCAGAGCTCCAATTCCTCCGATATAAGGTGCTGCAACATACATGCATCTTCTCCCGTCTTCGAAACAATTCTTCCGTGCCTCTGCCGCCTGTGCTGGAGCTCTCTTTCGACCCCGCATCGCAGTCACAAATACCCAACTATCGAGCGTCTTTCGTCAACACTCTGCAAACATGTCTTCCAGAGTCGCTGAACGCCTAAAGGGCAAGACCATTGTGATTACGGGCGCTTCCTCTGGCATTGGAAAGGCCACCGCCATCGAGTTTGCCCGCACACAGCCTGATGATTTGAAGCTCATCTTGACGGCGCGTCGCGAAGACACGCTGAAGGAGGTCGCAAAGGAGATTGAGGGCTTCGCAAAGGGTGTCAAGGTTCTACCAGTGAAGCTTGATGTCAGCAAGCCAGAGGAGATTCAGAACTTTGTTGGAAACCTGCCACAAGAGTTCAAGGACATTGACGTGCTGGTCAATAATGCGTAAGTTGGCTCTTTCCCCTCCATCTCATACCATTCAACATGTATACAACAGCTGACACAAATATAGCGGCCTCGTCAAAGGCGTTGCACAAGCCCCTGATATCTCCCCTGCCGACATCGATGTCATGTTCGCTACCAATGTCACCGGCTTAATAAACATGACCCAAGCCATCCTGCCCATCTTCAAAGCGCGGTCCGTTCCCTCGGGAGATATCATAAACATTGGAAGTATCGCTGGACGTGAGCCCTACCAAGGCGGCAGCATCTACTGCGCAACAAAGGCCGCGGTTCGCACCTTCACCGACGCACTGCGCAAGGAGCTCATCGCCACACGCATTCGCGTCATCGGCATTGATCCCGGCCAGGTCGAGACCGAGTTCAGCGTTGTCAGATTTGGAGGCGACAAGGAGAAGGCGAAGAAGGTTTACGAGGGTGTGGAGCCATTAACGGGAGAGGATATTGCCGAGGTCATTGTTTTCACTGCTGGCAGGAGGGAGAATGTTGTTGTGGCGGATACATTGATATTCCCGAATCATCAGGTACGTACGTCTATGAGGACTTGTGGATACAGTTTGCTAATCTGGAATAGGCTGCTGCGACGGTCATGCACAGGAAACCCGTTGGCCAGTAAGTTTCATAAGTCCATTATAGACAGAAATGTTTCCTCCAGTAGACTTTGCTTAGACACTGGTACCAATCGAAAAAATTCTCAGCATCCCAAGTGACAATCATACCTGCATATGCACCAATGACTTCTATCAGACATTTACCAACCTGTTCGCCAGCTGACTCCTTCAGTGATGTATCTAAGAAGATTATTTTGAAAGAAAAGCTATAACTAAATAAACTTTTGTTATATATCCTGCCTGGAGTCAATTCCACTATACAGATATTGGGACTGAGCTGACCGAAAGAACTCTACAGAGGACGATACTTATGTTGTTAAAGGACTATGCCCCTTGAAGATTCCTACGATAGATTCGTTCCCATGTGCCAGACTGAGCCGCGCTACGAGGCGAGAGCACGCGTAGCTATATTCGAACAATTCCGGGCCGTGATTATCAGCTTGTAAAGCCTCTTCGCGCCAAGTTCGCTTAGCAAATCGCACTACATCTGTAATGTAAGATGACGGGGTGCCACATGTACTTTGGTTAGGTTCCCCAGGCGCGATTTATGTTTAGTATCTTTATTGGACTATTTTGGTACGGCTTGCTATGGCAACTTTGTGCAAGGAAGTTACGTCACGATCGAAGACAATGCGTATTGTTGTTCTTTCATCGCACTATGCTCATACTACTTGTGATTTCAACAATGCACTACTCAAACATAGTAGCGAGACCTTTCCGTCTAGCAGTATTGATATGACACAACGCTACGTATTGGCAGGTAGCAGACCAACCTTGTAGAATGAAGAAAACAATCTTGGCAAAATAATTGTGCTTTTAAGTCTATACCTCCCAACAACAGTATTGGCTGGTTGAATGAACACAGGGATTTCTGTTACGCTACCGGGGAGGTGGCTTGCTTGCTTTCCTATTTGGTTTACCGAGTACGTGCAGGCTGCATGGTAGCCGAGTATTGGTTCGTAGTATTACTTCCCGTGACCCATGGTTTGCATGCGCGCTGCGACCCTATGCAGTGTCAGTATGGGTTTGGTGTACTGGCTACCACTGTTCGCGCTGGTTACAAAATTGACAACCTTGTGGCATAAGCGAACGGTTGCTAGAATTGGAGATAGAGGAGGGTACTGAGCCATTGACACGTCTTACCGCTAGCCATTATGGTGACAGCCAGATTGCCCACCAGCGCCCATAGTTCAACAACAATCTACTATCGAGTTTGTCAGGGAACCGGTCGAGTTCAGGTCGAGCAAGCACTTCTACCGGATGAGTAACAGAGAACGTCTACCGTTTTCGAAACAACTGCTAAGACTACAACAGTGACCATTGGGTTGGAGGGTTGAAGAGGTATTCCCACATGATCTCCAAATATATTCTACAAACAATAAGCCGCTACGCCAAGTCTACTGCAAAATTCACCCAGATAGTTCGCCATCTACCTTTCACTGTCCACCACGTAACGTAACCCATTCTAAGGCTGTTATAGCATGCCTGTGGTATTATGCTATCCTTGGTCCGGTTCCTCAATATGTTTGATTGTTTTCTTTGTTCGCCTTGTTCACACCTTCACAAGCCTTGCCTGTACACTCGAATACCTTGAGCACAGTGAATGCTGTAGCATATCATAATCCATGCAATGCTTTCAATACGTCAACATTGTGTACCCTTAATGTGGTACCACATCTTATTGGCCAAGTTAGTTTGGAAGATCTGCTATTGCTGGGAACGTGACCCATGGCCGAGATGTTGGTGCACAATGCTTTCACTCTGAAGAATATGGTTACCCACCCAATACTCCCAGCCTCCCACTTGTTTCCTCCGCAACAGTCCTCCACGCACGAGCCTTAACCACAGGAGAGCACTGCCAAGGATCTCTATTCGGTAGGCTCTCACTGTAAAATTGCTCGAAACTCGAATCTTTTGCGGTCCCATTTATTTCAACTCAACCGAATCTTAATATAAACCAAAACCCACCTCTCGCATATCCTATCTTCGCTTGCATATCCTGTCTCAGCTTCTCCACCCATTACGAAAGCTCATTCTCATAGGGCTCTTCTTGCTTCTGATAGCAAGGCGCATAAAAAAATGTCTTCAACTACTGTCAGTAAACATCCATCAAGCTCCTTCAACTGGGCAGATGACGAGGAAGACGACTTCGACTTGGAGTCTTGGAAAGCCACCACCGACACCTCCGCACCCACCATCGAGGATTTGGGAGCACTGCAGATCCCGCTCGCCGATGATGGCGCTCATCTCATCGTCACTGGTCTGAATAATATTAAACCTGAGACGTCAGCCATTGAAGAGCATATCGCGGGCATTGTTGATTTGCCACTACTCGAAGTGCCGGCTGAGAGTGAAGGCCTGACACCCGAGGACTTAGACTGGCAGTGCGCACAAGCACATGGATGCCTCGTTTCTCGAGCATTGAATGACGATTCCGACGCTCCCGCATACCCTGAGCTAAGCTATTATTGCGACCTCTCTCCGTCACCATATATACGCAACCAATACACACAAAATTGGAACCGGATGAAGGCCGACAGCGGACTCGATTGCCGTCGCACGGTGCAGTTCCGACCTTCACGGCTCCAACAAGTTGTCTTCATGGACGAAGCGAGGTCAGAAGTGAATCCCGGCTTTGAAAAGACTCAATGCGACATCATTGAGCTCGATGACCAAATCAAGAAGATTTCTGAAGAGCAGCATGAACAAAATGCAGAGCTGTATGAGGACTTCAGTGAGGTCATGCTTGATGAACTGCCTCTCCACGAGAAGAATGATGAAGAGTCCGATCTCGTGGAGATGGTATCGACTGATACTGAGGAAGATTCGGACAACGACTCCGGTGCTAGTCTGCAAGTCGCAAGGGTTGCGCACATATCCGATGTCAAGCGCGACTCACGCTGCACTCTGACTAAGGCGTCATTTCTTCCCGAGCCAGATTCAATCCCAGCGGACGAAGAATTTGACTTTGCGGACCTCTTCGACGATGAACATGATGCAAACACCCTCGACGAAGGCTACCATTCTGCCTCTCCTCCTACATCGCCACCTCTTTCGGCCTATTTTGCGGTGCCCCAATATTCACAGCCTTCTCTGACGATACCTGCTTCTCCTACTCGGTCCAAGATTGCCCAGCACAAGTGCATAGAACGCCATCGTTCTGTGAAAGCGCTCATTCAGCCCTTAAAGAATGGCAACCCCGAGTCTGAGATTGATGGTTCAATTAATACACGAAAGCCGCAAGAGAATGGAGTAGAAGTAAATCAACAGGAAGAACAGGATGTGGTCAGTGGTGTTACGACCGAGTTACTGGAAGATATCTATCACAACAACTTAATTCTTCCCTACTCTTCACGGCCGTCTCCAGATACAGAGAATTTCGAAGGCGAAGATGATAAATATGAGCCACTGGAACTAGTAGACTGGTCGTCTACACCACCGCCCAGGGATGCACCCTACTGCGAGATCGACCTTGTCAATGATGAGCCACTCGAAGCTATCGATCTACCTCTTCTTTCACCTGCTGAAAAGGGGCCAGTCATGGAGCGCCCGCCATCACCAGATCTGAAGAACATCAAGCAGAACCCCACCGTTTCTGACTGCATGTTGGGTGCCGTGTCGACCAGCTGGTACTTCTTCTCGACCGCGCCTTGGACGACAGTCGGCATCATTACCGCTGGCGTCTTGATTGGTGGCATTACCCACCTCGCTCGCCGTCGTTAAATGTCTTGGACATTCCCATTTTCATCTTGTTACGTGCGTGTGGAACGCCTCGAAACGGACAACTGTTTCTTGAATATCCCCGCCATTTCCGTGGCTTCCGACATTTCCGATTTACCTTGGCATGGCAAACCATGCTGCACCCCACACGACTACATCTTGAAGCTTTGGACCAAAGTCTGAGCATGTATAAAAGATGTACAGTCTCTTGTTCTTATTTATCTTGAGTTGGTTTGACAAGCGATGCGGTCGATGCCTCTTCGACATGGCGTGCCCTCAATCGACCATTCTGCGAGTTCTTGATTGGCGGCACGGAATACCATATCCTCATACTCCACCATCTTGAGCGATACCTTTTTTTTTTTAGCCTTTTTGCAAGCGAGAATCTTGGGCATTTTATGGAGTTTGATACCCTATGGCGGCTCAAAAAGAGCGCGCTTTTGATTTAAGAATATTGTATAGAAATTTTGAGACCATTAGCAGACTACTCCATGATTTTTCTTGAGTGATGGAGAGCAACTATGACCACCGGAGCAAGACAAAATACAAGTGGTTGTATGTTCTGAAGGGACTATGATAGTTGAAAAACCCTTAGGAAATATCATGGAACACTAGCAAATGATGATTAATTAGCAAGTAACAGGAACTCACACGCTTGTAGAAGTTATAGAGATGCTGCGAATTACGCTTACTATATCTTGACTCATTCTGGTGATCCTCGCGATGACTAAGAACCACTGTTCATGCCCAATTGCGAGAAGTGGAGATGAACAGACCTATGCTAGAGCTTTCTATCAGTAAGATACAATCCTACATACTGAGCCGCTTGGATGTTTCCCATAGTATCATGCAAAATGGCCCTAAAAGTGGCTGAAGTAAAATGGGCTTTTGAATAATAGGTTCTTTGGTCGAGAGACTAGAAATGGCTTGTATGTGTGTGCAGAGGTGAGGCGAAATTTGGCTCCGGCTTTGGTGCGAATTGGATAAGTTGTCACGTGCAAAAACGCAGTGGGTCGGCGCATGGTGAAGTGCTAAGAGACATAATGATCATTCAATTCGTACATCAAAATACTGCAAGTTGCCGTTCTGAATTCAAAGTAATCGATGATACTCTAGTTCGAGTTCTCCAACCTGGAAGACCGAAGTGCTGTCTTCACAGACACTGTGAACAGCCATCGAGACAGTCTGTTGGTCCAACATCCGAAATACTTTCCTTTCAGTATGACTAAGTGCGTCGAACCCTATTCTTTACTTGTGAGATTCTTCATCTTCCCGGACGGGATGAGCAATTTGTGCTGTCAACAGCTCTGTGATATTTCCCAAAAAGAAGCTCAAAATAAAGCAAGTACCGCCAAACGCAATACTGATCCAGTAAGGCCACCTATATGCTAGCGAGAACGCTTCCTGTGAGGCCTTAAGGATCGTGGGAAACGCTTTCCTCTGGATTACGGATGGATCTTTGGCGAGAATCTCTTTAACCTCATCGAACCTCGCGTTGCCCATGAGCTCAGTGATATGTATAATAACCTTGAGGCCTGCTGGTGTTAATGGGTTGACGATGGCTTTCATTCCGAGGGTCTTCTTGGCAACAATTTCTGTGAGCGCTTCGGTGACCTTGCGGAAGAAGAGATTGGAGTAGACAGCGAAACCGATTGCGCCACCAATGTAACGGATGGAGAGAGTGATGGCAGTGATGGTCGCAATAAGCTCGTCTGGGCAAGCAATCTGGGCGATGATGGAGCAAGGGATGATGACGCCACCAACACCGATTGATGCAAGGGACACTACAACGTAGACTGTGTTGAGATTGTAGGGCGTGGAGATGCACACTGCGCCAGTTCCAGCAGTCATCATTGCGGTGAAAAAGATCATGAGCGCTCGAATACGTCCTTTGGTGATTGGAATCAGCACGAGAGATATCACTGCACCGCCAATGATGCCGAATCCGATGGGTAGAGAGCGAATTCCGATGCCAACTGGATCATCTCCTGCGAATATGTCAGTCATCAAAATTCAGGACATGAAAGGTAGCTGGACTGACCGTAGACGTTGTAAATCTGTGTAGGCCAGAAGAGAAGCATAACAAAGAAGTTGCCGCCACTCAGGAACGTGATGAGAAGTATGATAATCATTGTCTTTTTAGCCTTGCTAAACAGCGCTCTGGGAACCATAGGGTATGGGGCACGGAACTCCCAGACGAAGAAGGCAATGATGAAGGCCAGACCGATGATCAAAGGCGCGACATTGTGAGCGCTACCCCAAACGTACTGTGGAAGCGTTAGCCCAAGCTTTCACATGACAACAGCCAGCTCTGCTTACCTGCGATGCACCCCACTGGAGGCCCATCATGAAAAGCGTGATTCCTACTGTACTGAGGATGCCGCCAATATAATCCACTTGACGGAGGACGTGGCGAGCAGTGTAATCTTCGGTCAAACGAGACGGGTCTTTGTAACAGAAGACACAGAGAAGGAGTCCGACAAAGTTCCAGACGCCGACAAAGATACCGTTGTAGCGCCAATTGCTCGACTGGGCAATAAGCTGGGCGTATAGGACTGATGGACAGAAGGGCAGGATCGTGAAAACAACGAGACCAACGTATTTGCCGCGGTCTTTGATAGGAACGACTTCAGCTGTTCCAGCAAGCGCGATGAGCTCATTTAGACCTGCACCAATGCCAGAAAAGACGTTGCCCGCTAGATAGAATTAGCGATAAAACACTGAAATGAACGTCAATAACGTACCGATAGCAATGTTCATTGTGTTTGCCGTGGCGGTGATAATTGGTCCAACGATGAGTGCGACCTGCCCAACGATAGCCACCTTCTGGCGGCCGAAGAGATCCGACAATGCGCCAACAAAAGGGCAAAGGGCTGCATTGGGAATGAGGTATCCAACGATGAACCACACATAGCGGTCGACGCCGCCGATATCTTGGTAGATATTGGGGAGGACTGAGCCGAACAAGAACAACGGAATTTGTGAGCCGATCCACAGGAAGGACATACAAAGTAGAGTCATGAAAAGTCGGCGGTTCATCTATTCATCGATTAGCTACATGGAGCTACGAAATGTGACTCCATCTTACCTTTTCATGAACTTCAGGTCCTCTGCTGACGACAGGGGCTAACTTGTTTCCTTTCTCGACCTCACTCGGCGGGGTGCGAGATTCAGCCCTCTCCAAGTGAGTGACCTGATCCTTCTCCACATCATGAGAATGTCGCGGTGGTTGTAGTGTGGTGTCCTGCATTGTGTTGTCTGTGTGGAGACGCGAGAACATACAGAGGTGCAAAATCGCGGCGAAGGTACCTTCAAATAGGTGTCCCGAGCCTCTAGGCCTTGATGCTAAGTGTAGCACATGCGTCGGCCAATTACTATATCTTCGGCGTGTCTCATGGTGTTGAAATACCACTAAATTATCAACGCCAACGTTGCAACAACCGCGGCAGCGAGATTCCATGCAAGGGGCTGATTCGCCAGAAGGCCGGGGTTCACATACCCCTCTGTTCGAAAAGCACCTGTCAACTGCGCCGTCCTACCCATTTTCGTGCTTGCAGATCTTGGTGTATTGAGTATTGATGCGTGGCGTCGTAAACGAAGTGCGGGGCCCCGCGCGGCGTCATCCCGATTGTAGCTAGCCGCCGAAATTAAAAAGGGGCATGATTGGTGTCCAACGCTATTCCACCCGCTAAGCCATGCAAACGTATTTCGGAGCCTGAGTGAATCCGCGGAGCATATGGACGAGAACACATGTGGTGGCTTTAAACAGACCACTCACATGCTGCAAACACCTGCACACGTTCCTTTGACAGATCATGCTCTGCAAATGTGATCCTGCAAAGCATAATCCTTGAAAGGCGACCGGGATCCGGCGGCATTGCTCGGTCGTGAATTGTGTCCCTTCGTCACCATTATTACAGCGTACCGTATTGATAGCCGTTATACTTATTGAACGGAAGGTTTCGGAGACGTTAGGATAGTGTTTTGCTGGGCCTCGTTGGTTGGTAGTCGTAGATCATCTCTGGAACGAGACTAAACAGATTGGGAGCTTTCAAAATGTGTGGAAAGTACCGAGGCTCCTGAAATGAGCTCCCTTAGAGTGCAGCACCAGTACAGCTTCCCGCCATGTGCGCGCTAGCGATACGGTATACGCTAACAACCTTTCCAGACATACTCCGGCCCTTTTGTCAAATGGACGAATGTGACTTTCCAGGCGTCCTACATTGTGACCGATCACAAGCGCCGTCCTTCGCCGACAATGGTTTGGTTTACCGGTTGTCCCCATTCAGCGATGTCTGCCGAACAGTCCCCCTGGAGAACTTCAGCCAACGGTCCTTGCAGACAAGGCTCAGAGATTCGTAACCATGGATTCGGGAAGCGGTAATAATTAGTCGGTGGAACGATCCAGCCCATGGTGAAGGACACGGAATCGCC
This sequence comes from Pyrenochaeta sp. MPI-SDFR-AT-0127, assembly GCA_020747015.1. Taxonomy (NCBI): domain Eukaryota; kingdom Fungi; phylum Ascomycota; class Dothideomycetes; order Pleosporales; family Cucurbitariaceae; genus Pyrenochaeta; species Pyrenochaeta sp. MPI-SDFR-AT-0127. The sequence continues at coordinate 159,917 of JAGTJM010000057.1, read as the reverse complement.
ATATTGCCAGCGATTGCTAGGAATTTGCGCCGCCACTAACGATGCAACCATGCAGCCATGCATGAAACTTCAAGTCAAAGCAGTTCAAAGGGTCCACTATAGCTTTCACCAGTGCTCACACGAAAACATTGAAAGCTCCTTTGTATGGCAATTGTTCGACATATCGCTTGCCAATATACCAAGTTGCATATTGCTATTATCGCGCCATTCGCTGTCCGGATATGGCCAAAATGGAACCAGTAACTGTGCCTCAAATGCGCAGCGAGTGCTGCTCACCACTTGAATCAAAGCAAGATGATGTTGGTCAGACTATCCATCCATGAAATCATTGGCAGCACCCAAGCTTAATCGAACGCCCTACTGTGGTCGAGGTTACCCGATCAGGTGCAAGCACATCGTGTTTGGAAGGCGCCCTCACCGTAGCCGTCTCCGCACAGACCGCATCTACACGTATGGCGTTCGCATTCGGACTCTGAGAATTTTGTGACTGGATCTTGCAGGACTTCTCTTCTGGGCACATGAAGACGTCTGTCTATGAAAATAGTATTTCTACCATCAATCTTTTGAACTTTGTCGCACTTGTCGCCTGCCCATGATATAAATGACAACAAGTGTGCATGACTTCGTAAGCTTGAACTACCGACGACAAAATTAAGGCGAATGCTTACGAACCACGCATGGCGCCTTATGACGCACATACAGCTCCAGACTGCTTTCACTCGTTGAAGATAGAGATTGTGTTGTCGGGGGTGGTAGCTCGCATCCGAAACTCCTTGGTGTGCTCGAAAACTGCCTCGGTCACTGAAATAACCACGCTGACCATATTCGAAGGTTGAGCTGATGTACGAAGGAGCCCTGCTCGTTATCTCCCCACTAAATAAAGTTCTTCCTAATCTAGTGATAACCTAACGCCGAGCTCCTTCGTACTTAGCGTGCTGCCGCCTTGCCGGATACGAGCATGCCAATCGGCCCAGGACCTCCCAGACTGGAGGAAGAGGAACCGAAATTCGGTGATGAAGTTTGGATGCCTTGTCAGTCCCTTTGTGGGGGCCGAATTTGACCCACGAAGCAGCAATGGCATCTATATAACCCACACCAAATACAATATCCATGACGACTATAGATAGCTTTCATCGAGCAACGAAGTTTAAACTTGCGTTAGTAATTCATAGCCGTACTTTTCTTCCCATGAAATGACTTACGCTGTATATAATAATCTAGCTCTTATAATTTGTGTAAAAGTGAACAACATGCGATTGTCTTCACAGTGTCCTTCGCGTTTCTGTTGTATGATATCTTTACAGTTTTTGAAGTGACTTGCGGCTCTATCACAGTATTGTCTACTTCAATGTGCAGATATATTCACAATTTCTCTCTTAATTTTCTCATATTTAATTCCCGTTAGACATGATTTCCCAAATCGTAAGAATATACAAAGCTGAGATCTTGTGGATTGAAACGGCCTAATTCACCGCAAGTTACCCCCTAAAAGCACAACATCGTCAACTCCGAAGCGACGCACACTATGTCGAACGATATTCGATCTATAGACATCAAGTATATTGAGTTCACAGAAGTTGCTGAAATATTCTCCTATGACTTTCCACTGTCCAACAAACTTTGAGAACCCATCAACGACCCCGACGAATTTCAGATTGCAGATCTGATATTATCGTTGCTGCGGGAAGCCGAGGCTGCACGGCTTGCCAGTCAAGATCTCATAGCCCGTCGTGACGAGATTCAGCCTTGGGAGGTTTACAATATAAACAATCTAACCGATGTACTTAGGGGAAGGAAATGAGATCTAGTTCATGCTAGCCCTGTCACGGCTTCCGAAAACGCACGAAGATGCTATAACGCTCTGTCAAAGGATTGGCGTGAAATATGTTTGAATATACACGATCTGCATAATTCAAGGACAAAATGGTAACTCCTCGGATTGGGAGCAGTCCGCACATTTTGGCTTTTATTATGCCAATGGCGTGTTCACAATCGCTGCGGTGTCGGCCCATGCAAGCGATGATGGCTGTTTGCCTTCTTTTCCGTTCAATTGCTCCGAACACCCGAATACGCAAAGGTACAGCTTTACCACGCTGGGTGTCCCTGATTGTCCGCTGATATGGCGCGCTTGGGTCATGCAAGAATTATCTTTGGCGGTCCGCGTATTGATGTGGCTATTTAACGATCGTGCAGATTGGTCGTGTACGGCAGGCAGCTTTTCCTACCAAGGTGTATCCAAAGGCATCTCGACTTTTCAACTTTTCCGACTCCAAATGTATACGAACTGGTATGAGCTATTCAGTTGCTATGCAAAGACAGACCTCAAATTCACTGGGGATCGTTTGCCAGCACTTTCTGACATCTGCAAGTACGTTAATTTTAATGGCGAAGATCAGTACATCGTGGGCATTTGGAGAAAGTCGCTTTGATTTGGCCTAATTTGGAAAGGAGGAGAACCAACGCCATCTGACATCAACATTCCCTCTTGGTTGCCACTATCGTCCCCAATGACGTGCTCTCACTCGTATTCCCTCCCCTATGGTCGATATTGCTCCGCTGATGAGGATCGTAATATTTGTGGCGTGGGCAAAGTTAAGGGCCACCGTTTGGGGATGCGGTATTTGTATGGTAATAAGCATGAAATGTTAAAGAACGCAAAACTGATTGTGGATGGCTCACTATTCAGTGCGTGCCTGCAGCTCTCATTTACGCGTTCTATCTCTGATGCTCTGAGCTTAACAAACGAAGATGCAACCATTGCGGGTAGATGTTATTTGGATTCGACATGGCAGGCAGGTTATCGAATGTATGCATTGCTCATTTGTCATAAAGATTGTAGTGCCTCTCTAAGGCGCACTGTTTGGGGTCTTTTTCTATATTTCTTATTAATTTTACCACAAGAGCATAATATTTCTCGACGTGCAGGCCTCTTTATCTCGAATGAGTTAGAAACTTCTAGTTCTACGCTGGCTCAAACGCGCGCAAGACGAGGCAGCCGCAGAATAGTGCCAACTTGACTTCGCCACTCATCATAAATGAAGAGAATCATTCAACTAACGCGAAAATGTCTTAAACAATTGTTTATTGTTCATCGCCGTCTTTAATTCTGAAGATCAGACCGAGCCTTTGCGCACTCGTCTAGCAGTCAACTCGAGCATATGAATCAGGCTCGCTTGAAGCCCACCCTATACGGAAGGAATAAATTGATGCTAGCTGTAAAAGGGCCTTCTAATACTGCAGCGTGAGGCCGTCTTTGCTTGGCGCCCAATGTGCCTGACGCACCATGTCTACTTAAGCCTCCAGATTAAAGCATAGAGTCATGCCCCTACTGTCATACAGTGGCGGGCATTGACATACAGGGGAGAGATGACCGAATTGCAATAAGCCTTGCTGCCTCGGCCGCGCCCGCAACATGTTTATTGCATCGCCTGTATAAGCCCGCTAAAAGGCCTGACAGCTCGACAGCTCGCGCCCGACAATCGGTGTCCCCTTGCTTGAGCAACTCCACTGCCCGTCTCAGCCAGTCAATTGCTTGTTCACGGATTTGATTTAATTTTTGTAGGTTTGGGTCGCTGTTTCGGCATTGTTTTCGAAGCCAGTGAGCCCCAATCATAGTCGTTGCGAGATAGATTGCTCTGAGAACAGTGTTGTACTGGATCGAGCCGGTTGCAGGTGCCATTTCGTATGAAACTTGAAGCAACCGTTGCGCGATATCGAGCTGAAAGTTTTGGTCCATGCTGTGGTGCCACGAAGCAAATGCGTACTCATATAAAAACGACAGGCACAGTTCGTGGGATAGACCTGCTGAAGCAGTGCATTGAGAGAAGGTATGCTCGTAGCTTTGAAGCAGAGAAGCAGATTGTAGCTGCCCTTTGTCCCAGCAACTGAGAAATCGAGACCACGAATGGAGGACAAAAGGGTGTTTGGGCTCTAGAATCGCCTCGAATGTCCGGGTTGTATGCTCGTGTGCAAGGCAGATTGTGTTGTCGAGTTCATCTGAGGGCATGTGACAAAGGGTTTTTAGGATCAGAGCCCATGGGTGGGTGCTCCCGTGCTCTTGCACGGCTGCCCACATAATGTGGAGGAATTTTGTTAACGTGAGGGCATGCGTCGTTGCGGTTTTCTTGGCATGCGCCTTTTTCCGCATTTCCTCCAACGTCTCAATTGTTGCACCACGCCTTTTCGCGATTCTGATATGATTGGCCACCTGATGGGATGATCCTGTACTCTTCATGCGCAAACAGATGCCTCTAAGCTCTGAGCATACAGCCCAAAAGTGTGGGAGAGAAGTAGGATTGGGATCTCGAGAAACCTTCAACAGCTTGTCAGATATTTCGTGAAGAGCATAGAAGAACTGTCGGATTGATTGTATCTTTTGGTTGCATGGATTTGTGGCTCTGTGTTCCCACTTCTTTTGATTACCTCCCCTGACTTGGAGGAGCATAGAGGCAGTCCTGCATCGGTCAAAAATGCTCGTCCAGTCTTCGAGAGAACCTTTGCTGTTTGATGGAGGTCTCAACCGAAACGCGTCCCACGACCAGGTTTCTTCCTGGGATTTGTCGCTTCTGCGAAAAGCCTGGTTGATGTAGTACAACGAGTTTTCAAGAACAATAGCGCGTGCCTGATATGTTTCCGGAAGAGACATTTGTATTGGCAAACGTTTAGAGACCGTAGAGGCATCTCGATTGGGGCACTTCTGATATCTCCTGCTGGAGGCCGTCTTTTTTAGACCCCACTGCCTAAATCTGTACTTGTAATCCTGATCCCTGTCTGATATAAGCCAGGTCGCTTGTATTGTGGGAGTATGACTTACTTCGCCTCAAATCCACAGGCCGACATGCAATCCCGGAGCTCCTCGAGTGTGACAACCTGGTATAATCGCTCAATTATGGGTCTCAGCTTGTGCCATGGAGCGACAGAGGATCTTGGTCGACGAGACCTGGGGTCCTGGGACGGCCTTTGGTGCAGTGGTGAGCAGGCTTCGAAGCGGTATGTAACCTGGGGCTCGTTCAAGACCGTCGTCTCCCCAGCAGCCAGCTCATGAATATTCTTATCGAATAGCACTACTGGAGGTGAGTTGAGCGTTTCTTCTAATGTCCAACTAGGACAACTGGCCCGATCGGGCTGGTCGTTAATATCGGCATTATAGGAGGGGACTAAGAGATGGGTAGGTGTGCGTGGCGCAGGGAAAGGACTAAAATGGGGCGGTGACTGTATATAATGCTGCATACAAGGTGGGCGCTCGCAATCGTCGGGACATGCCGTCATCAGAGCGCCATATTCCAGTTCCGGATATATGGAATTGCATGCGCTGGGAGCGAAACCAAACCATGGCTGACCACTTGAACGCGGTAAATGGATGGTCGCCGCTACATTGGGGTAGGTTATGCCGGATATTGCCCCCGCTTGTTCCATGTGAAGGGTATTGGGTTGCCATGGCTCGGCTGCCGTGAATTGAGCAGCCTCGAAGTGAGTCTTCCCGACGGTCCAGTCGCTTTCTAGCAAATCCTGAGGGCGCACGCTCATGGCCGTGGTGGAGCTGCATGGAAGCAGCCTGGTATCGCTTCCAAATTGTGCAGGCTGTAGGTTTGTCTGCATTGGCCCCACGCCGTTCAGCCTTGTGCAGGTGTTGTGTCGCCCCACCTCATCTTGGTTGGGCTCCATCATCATTGAAGCGGACGAGGAGCAGCAAGGCACCGCTGTCGCTCCTGAGGGACTAGTGTAGTAGTCATAGAGTCGTTGGCGAGAGCTGGAAAGTAGGTTACGGCTGTGGACGCGTGACCCGGGCCAGCACCTAGCATGTGCAGCTTGCAGTAGTCCTTACCGTTGAGCCGGTAAAGTTGACTTCTGTTCTCGGCTAGCGGATACAACCAGAGGTCGGTCTGCACAACCATGCGACCCGGGCCTCCTCCTCATTGGCTTGCACTGACAGAAGTTGACGCAAACTACATTTTATCACACATCACAGGCTCATGCACTTGCGCACACGTCTTCCAGTGTGGATGATTTTATTTGCCCGCTGAGAGCAACCCGGGAAAACCGAGCACCAAGAGTAGTCTCGCTAACATCTGGTCATCCGCTTGGAGTCGGACCGGGCTGAAGAGGACTGGAAGTTTGTCGGAGTGTGGTTAAATAACTAGCCTCCCTTGCGCAGTCCTGGGACCCAACTACATTCTCCTCTCAGGTATCCATTGACCACAAGAATCAACTGGAGCTTTCCCCAGTCACTTCCCGCGCTTCGCGCCTACATGCACTCTAGCGAACTTCGCCTGTTTCTGCGGATTAGCACAAACCAATATTACTTTCCCGCCTGCGACGATGATGTATTACTCTGACGATGAATCCAATTTGTCTGAGGAGTCGATAGTCACCTTCAAGAAAGAAGCAGCGTATGTGGTTGAGCGTATCCGGAGTTTACGAACTTCGTCACAATGGAAGAAAGCGTCAATCATCGCCATTGTCCGAGCACAAAGCGTCCCAATATTGCGGTCCAAGTGCAATAAGTATCAGAATAGCCAATGGAGGCGTAGGTAATACTACTACTTGTCAGACTAATTGCTCACTGTCTCAGCTCGAGAGAAGCCTCCCATACTTGTGACGAGCGACACTCGTCTCTGTGGGGTGGCGGACGAGATCGCAGAACATCCCAGACGCTCGCGAGCTTGGGCTCTTGTCATCAGCGGCCTGATTCCCGATATTCATTTCAACATTAATGCGACCTTTGACAAACTGTACATTGTGCGGGTTAACAAACTTGACCCGGATGGAATGTTATTGGTGTCCGGCCGGTCCACATGGAATGGAACAGAACTTGATGAATGGCAGAAGAGAACCCGTCAGCGGAAGCTAACGCACAACAAAGGGGTCTCTATTTTTGCTAACAACTTTGGCTCAGGCCCGTGGTCCACCATATCATCCAACAGCTTCGGGGACGACGATCGCAGGCGAATCTCGTCCCATCTTCAGCAAATGGCAAACCAGCAGATAGATGGCTCGTGGTGGGAGAGTGTAAAAGGACCCATCGCTATTCTCGCTGCTATTTCTGGCCTTGCAGTCGGCACTTGCAAGGCTTTCACAGCCCTGACTTGCAGTGCGAAAGGCATTTTCATGTCTCTCAAGTGTGGACCGGTGGCCCTCAAGGCTGGCGGGTTCAGTTTTAAGATGTTAGTCGGGTTGAAAGTCGCTGCACCCCCGGTTGCCGTTGGGGTAGGCGTTGCATGCCTCATTTATTTTGTCCCTTGGAACAAATTCTTCACCTGGCTCGGCGGGTGGCTGAAGAGTGTCTTCAGTGGGTTATGGGACAATATTTGCAGCCTTTGGGACCGATTTTGGTCAATGTTCTTGAACTGGAGTGGTCAGCAGCCGAGCGGCGGGTGCAAGTGTGGTCAAATGGGACCTTTTTCTTGAGCCTTTTATTACAGCTCGCGCAGGTGCTTGCGCTCGTCGGTGCAGGATAAAGGTAAAGACTTGGGAGATAAGCAGGACTGTGTTCGTGGCTCTCATTACAGATTGAAATCTCCTTACAAAGTGATTTAATAACTTAACGATACAATTTTTTTGAATTGTTCACAACTGTCGATGGTACTGACTTCCGTGAACAATAAAAGAGGTAACTTATGTTTGGAAACCTTCTTTTGTAAGCAGGATACAGCTGTAACAGGGCCAAGCTAGCTATATCTTCACTAGCGCCGACAAATTACTGTAATCAAAGTGCACTAATCCATTACCTAGAAGTCTAAGGGGTATGCTAGTGCTAGATTGTTTCGATGATAAAACTTGTTTTCTATTCGCATCGTTGTCTTTACGTGGGCTAAGAGCCTTCCACGCCGTCCTGCAGCTGCCGCTGCTGCGGCACGCTCAGGACGACGGTAGAGAAATACCAGGACGCTTGATAAGTGCATCCTAAACACCAACTTGCGCAAATCTCTCGGCATAGCAAGCTTACATGATGGTTATAGGCCATAGTGGGAGTACAAGAAGCAAAACACCCTTCCGTACTGCTAGCCATATTCCGCGCTCCAGCCGACTTGCTATGGACGAGGTCCAACGGCTCAAAGTGGCACTAAAAAACAGAAGTACTGTACATGGTTATCTATAGGTGTCTCAGGCCAAGGCCCTAATACCAAAGTGATCATATCCTTCCGTCATTGACAGGTCCTCCTGCCATAGGAGGGTTCGTCTGCCATAGCAAGAGGCTCACTTTTACGGTACACTTCTATGACACGCTTCTATGGTACACTTCTATGGCTCACTTTCATCAACACCGAGATCAAAAGTGATAGACAGAGGCTAATATTATGATGGTTTTGGTGGCTATTGGTTCACAAGAGTCGGCCAGCCGCTGTTGGATGTATCGACCGCATAGATGCGCGACAGCCTAAGCTGCAGCCCCAGGTGATAAAGTTATGTTTCGCACCCTCAACTGCTACAACTGCGCCACTGAAATTCTATATTGCTCCAGTATCATGAGTGGCTTCGCTCATTCGCGCTACCCTTGCCTTTGGCACTGGCGCATCCAGTTGGGGCGTTGCGGCGAACATCGGATACTGAAGAACCGACTGGCATGTGCCACCCTTACTCTTGGGTGCTGATATGATGCAATAACTTTCGATGTCAGCATCTTAATGTAAGCTGAGGCCTGCTAAGATATGTTACGCAATCCTGCCGCCCTTCTCATGCGCCGCACACTCCTTAGGTCAAAGTATCCTTCAAACTTAAGAACTATGATCTTTAATATTTACACTTTCTCTCTAGCCCTCCGGCTCATCTTGAGGAACCTCAGTCGTGATTAGGCGAGGGAGAGCAGCGGAGTGGCAATCAGCAACATCACGAAAAATATCGATAGCAAGGCCGACAGCGCAGAGGCCCGTTTCGGAGACCAGTCCCATAAAAATCAACAATTGAAATAATGTGATTATTTGGTGCAACATCATATTTTTCCAACAGTGAGAGCATGGATGTCCAAATTGCGAATCTGTCTCGCGACAACGTGCGTTTCTCCACCTAGTGACAACATTTAGTGCACTGCCATGTTAGAATCCATCATGACTGCATTAAACGAAGATGATACAATATGGTCATTCAAATATGGCTTGTGTGGTTTATGAACTCATTTACAAGACACAGTGTGACATTTGGCGATCGAAGGTGCTTTGCGCTTCCGCAGATGACCTTGGCGCACGAGCCTTTCGGTCCATGCACGCGACTCACTTGTCTGTCATTCACGCAAGTCATAACAAGAGACTTCCATAAAGCCTCGGGGACGCGCACCATGTTCTATCATCAAGCTACATTATTGTGCACAAACTCTCCACCGTCATCAGTTCAACCGCTCGTCGAGTCCCTCAAGCCAGCTGCCTAAAAGGTCATTACCACAGCTTCGAAGCCATGGCCGAGAATCTTAGTGATGAAAGCAAAATTATACTCCAAGGCTTTGAAAAACATCTAATGGGCACTGCAAATACCTTAGAAGACTTGATTCAAAGTTCTAGTTCTGCAAACGACAGTATACTCTACGGGATGAAGGCGCTCAGTCTCTATATCGCCTCGTTGGAAGACCGTATCAAAGCGATGTAAGCCACCCGCATCCACCTCAGAGAATAAACTTGACCCAAGGATTATGTGTTAACGTCTATTAGTGGTTTTAATTGCAAAGCACTCGTACACAATAGTAATCGACTTGAACTTTGGGAGAGGCTCTTCCCTCTCCGCGATTGGGCTACGAACCAGGAAATTTCTGGCTTCCCTGAAACAGTGGCCGACGTTTGGGAGCTTTCAGGTGGGTGATACGAAAGACTACGAATTATTTTTCCTGACTTTGATTGATTTTCAAACAGAGGCGGAATTGGACATGCTTCTCATAAAGCTTGACAAGCTCCCATTGGGCGGAATCAACGACAAGCGCCGCTTTCTGCGGGAGGCAATAGGGCTCAGCCGCGATATTTCGCCGCCGAAGTAGTATCTGCGGCCTCAGGCGATATGTGGAGGTCTTGAGGAATGACCAGTCTGTGGGACTGGCTGCGTCTTGGCGTGGTTTGCTGCATGGGGAATGGACATTGATTTGGGTTAAGATTTCGAATGCAGAGTGTACACCAATTACCAGACAACCCATGTTTTGCCACTATACCATATTCTGCGAGAAATTTCAACAACCTCTCATAATTGGCACTAGCAGGCACGGCCCGCTGTTGCGATTGCCTTCACCCGTGATACATTGATAGCTTATCTCCGACCTTATCTCTCGGCACCCACAGTCCCCTCGCACAACATTCCCAGTGCTTGGAGTAACAGCACAACACCAACAGCTCTTTCTACCAAACGTTTCATCGCTCAATATTAACCTCACAACTTTACCAGATCCACGCGGAGCCCTGCTCCCAGAACGACGCAGTCACCGTGAACAGGCAATACTCCACAAGAGCGGGGAATGGATGACCACCATCACCAACCTATTTGGCCCATGCTTCAAGGTGCACTCGACTATATTTTGAATCTAGCTGGTGAAGGATGGGCCATGATCTGGAAGCCAAGCCAGGAACCAGGAAAAGGTGCATTGCCCGAGATGAGAGGACGCGAAGAGGCGCTTGTGATAGCTGCGCAAACACAGTTTCACGCAGTTAATGGCCAGAACTCAGATCAAGGCATTCAAGAGAGTGGGAAAGGGGATTGAGAGACGCCAGAACACAGTATCACACAAGACTGGTTAGAGCCACATCACAAAACAGACAAAGTTGAGACCGGGCTGATAAGTTATCAGGACCTCATAACGTTCACAAGCTAGTCAGAGGGAATGTTTTAGGCGTAGCAGAGCTTAAGTGGAGTTGGAAGACTGCTACGGACTATGTATGGTGCGTGGATAGAGAGCTTGGTCCAACATGGAATTGCTGAGGATCTCCGTGGCGAGGGCCGCTGGCCGTTGTGTTCAGCATGTCGACCAAATATTCAAAGCCTGGATTTTTGGTCAGTCAGGACACCTAGCGTGCGAGTTCCGTGAAAGTTCAATGAAAACAGGCGACTTATCAATACGGGGTCTTCCCTTTCGCAGCGTGATGTTCCCAAAAGTGAAAGAGCAATTGCAGCGACTCGCCTAAAAGGTATTATAACATATCAATCTCCCCTCTGCTAGCTGTGTTGTACTGTGCACGTACTGAAACATGGTTGCCACATCCAAAAGCATGTCTTTTGGAATCTCCAACCCTGGGACTACACCCACACTATGCCTTGTAAGGCTAAAAATGTTAAAAATGCCAAAATATCATATCTACAATATACATATATGTGTTTACACTCTATGCTGTAAACCTCAGACATACAATACTATTCTGCTTTTGCATCTCTATTCACACATCGACTACTCAAAGAAGCTCTTCAGAAATGGACAAAAAGAACGATACACACACAATTTCTCTTCAAACCAATGAAGCAAATCAAACAGCCACAAACAAAGAACTTGCCTGCCCAAAATCAACGTATCACCAAGTCCTCGAGGACACCATCGATCGTCTCACCAACCACATCCAAGCTCAGCAAACCTCTACCATCGAAATGAAGACGGACGTAGAGACTTTGACAAACCAGCTTCACGCGTTGAAGCTAAAAGTCCGTAAACATAAACGGGCATCGGCCAGGAGAGCGAGGGTCAAAGAGCGGCTTACGCTGTTTGAAGAATTCTACAGCAAGGAGTGGGTAGAATCGTTTGATATAGCATCGGTTGAAGTCGATTTGGCTACAAAAATGGATGAGTGCCTGACCGAAATTGAAGATGAGATTGAGGAGGTTAAGAAGGAAATGCGGGATTTGAAGAAGCAAGCTTGTGCTTCGAAGGCTTGAAAGTGTTATTTTGGATTTCTTTTGTTTAAGGGTGGAATTCGTCACCCTGATGATGAATTCCTATTGTATTTCCATCGGGATGATGAGAGTTGTAATAAGAATAGCGATACAAACTTTGTAGTCCATTGGGAAGATTGTGCTCATATTACTGCTTTACTGCCCTTTCGATATCCTACAAATTGTTCTCACGTTTCTGAGAATTTCAACAGGCCTTTTTGTTTGATTGTCTTGGAAGCGAAGTGCTGAATACATCTTCTCAGCTTGAAGCTGTCTCATCCTGCACTTAATCATCATTGGTAGCATGTTCTTGAAGGACTCTGCATATGGCGTTGAGACACATGTTCCACAGCAGAAGTCATGTCTTCTGGTATTTGGTCACGGTTCGCAGGGCCAGGCGATCATAGTCAGCTGCTTTTGGTTCTGCATAGGACTGCTGTGTTTGGACAAATGAGTCAGCTTACTTTTAGGCAGGCACACCCTCATCAATCCCGAGTCTTTGGGTCGCCCATCAAAGATTTCATATATGAGCGTGTTTTCCTACTTCTCCATAACAGAGATACACGTGATCAAGAACATGTCTTCCGATCTGATCTATCAGCCATGCTGCGCCAAGCCTCCAACCTCTTGCGATGTCGAGGCGCATGCAACTGCGTAACCAGAGAAAAGACATCCGATCAATGTATCCACTGCCTAAGCTAGACCACCCACAGCTACGGCACTCCCCCAAATGGGACCATCTCAAGCACCCTGGCGTTGTACTCCTTGGTGAGGCTACGCCCAGTTCTTTGACAGAGGCCATCTATAATTTCGCATCCGCCGGAACCATCGATTTGATGCTCGTAGTTGGCACGAGCGCTATTGCTCTGCTGGCTGCAATGTATATCTCGATCGCTCGCAATGCTGGGGCACATGTAGCATATTTCAACCTGGAGGAGTGTGAAGAAGAGCCAAGCCACGCTTGCGTGGTGTCTGCATGTTCAAAGGTGATGTGCGGGAGACGCTGCCAGAGTGCCTGAAGCGTGTTCAGGGAAACTTTTGAAGTGGCGGATGACGTCCAATAGACTTCAGGCTCCTCTCTAATTACAATCGAAGATCTAGTGTTGTCTAGTCGGATTAAAGAGATGTGACATGAAGGTGAAACATGTTTTCCCGGTTTGTACACGCGGTTTTTTTTTGAGGCAAGGCCTCTGAGGGCCCTTCATTGGCTCAGTTTCTGTTCACTAGTTGTATGCAAACCTGGAATCTGCCCTCGCATATTGTATAAAACCACAGTGATTGTTGTTTGTTCAATGAAAGTTCAAATAAAAGTAGTGCACGTGCCTTGAGCGGATTGTTGCCTGACTTGTAGTGCACGCGCTTTCCTCGCTCTTGTCTCCACTCATGTATTTATTTACCAAGATCCTCCACCCTAAGCCCGCCCCTACGTAGCCAATTTCTCCAGAGACAACTTCGTCACCCTTCTTGATTGCTCGTAGTCCAACTATTCTTGCAAGCCATTGAGTTCGCGAGACCACAAACATGGCAGGCATGCAACAAAATGTTGCCTTGAGTGGCGTCACACACAACTGGCAACTGCCAGCTGCAACAACCAATGCCACGAATCCACTCATTACCTTGATAGCGCACTATCCAATCCTTGAGGTATAGTAATACTGCGAAGCACTTTGAACAGCGCTTACACATTACCAGGGGTTCATTTCACATCTCCATCCTCAAGATGCAGTTCACCTTTCGCTGCTGTCTCAGGCCACCCACAGCCACCTCCGAATGCATGATCCTGGTGCAAAGGCAAACTTGCTCACCAGGACGCTATGCCCCAGTCTCGGTCTCGCAGTACGAAAAGCGACTCACTGTCCCTGCTCGGCAAAGACCTTCAGCGCTAGCATTGGGTGCGGTGGTCTTGGGTTCAAAGTGGAATCGCGGCCGTGTATAGACTGCGGTATTAACACTTGTGACGAATGCCGAATTCATGTCCACTACCAGGTCCTGATGGAAGATCCTGGGCTCGACAAGCACCGTTGGTGGGCTGGTTATCAACTTCTTCAGCGGCGAGCGGTTGCGGTTTACCCTCCAAAGAATGGAGACAACGCTGCTTGGTATTTAGCGGCTGATAAGATGATGCCACTTCACGATCAAGGCCGATTCCATACCGCTCTTGACGCACACGCAGTGGCTGATCCTGAGCCAATCGACCGTATCTTGGACATCGATCTGGGACGCCATCAAATTACTCCTAGTGGCCGGACTGAGTTCCCGTACTGCAATCACGAGATGGTTGCGTACCTCCGGTCGGTCGCCAGCTGCCGGAAAGAGCTTGTTTGCTCCTCATGCTTCAAGAATCACCAAGAGGAGCCGCTAAGAACGTGCTCTTGTACTTTGCGCAAACGTTTCCTCGATCAATGGATTTGTGTGCCATGCTACAAAATGCATTACGAATCCGATGCCAATGTTGGGAAATGCATGAACCATAATTACAACAGAACAGGCGCGAACTCATGCAAATGCCGATGCGGAGCTACTCTCGACGAATACACGGAATACGATGCGATCTGCAACTGGTGTGAGGGATGGATCGGCGACGCCGTGGACGACAACAACTCTGACGAGGAAAATGACACGCCAGAACCCATTGAAGAAGAGCAAGACGAGGATCATTCAGCTGCGGACTTCGAAGATGTGGCTGAAGATACGTTTGGGTTTGCCGTCAACCGCGACGGGACTGTTTCTGCGTATACGAATGGCACCAGTTTTCGCGGCGAGCGATTGGGGCGTGGACTGGTACTAGAGTGGATGTTCAAGCGTGGTGAGGATATTCCGTGTTCGTGCTGTCTATGCGAGGTTGGTGAAGAATCCATATCTGAAGAAAGCCATACTGTTGGAGAAGAAGAGTCGGACATGGACAGTGCTGATGGAGAAGACGAATCAGATATGGACAGTGCTCATGGAGAAGACATGCCGGACTCGCACACTGCAAGCGATGATGAGGATTCTGGACTCTGATATGACCTATTGATCAAAACGGTGAGCATTAACTCTTCTTTGAACAGTGGCTAGAGGATAGTGAGGAGGGCTTCGTGTTCAAGCCAAGAACCAGCTCATAGTCCCGAACGTCCTCCATGAAGGAACTAGAGAGATCTCCGACACTTAATCAGACAGCGCGTATTTTATTGCGCGCATGTATCCGTCTGTGAACATGACAAATATTCTCCACTTGTGTCTGGCGTTGTGTGCCACGAATGTATGAATGACATGTTCAAAATGTCGCGGCCACCGACGGCCCGAGAAGATCCAAAGGTCAGTCATAGGCCCACCATTTGTTCGTGTACCTTTCCCCGCAAAACCTATGGCCCAGTTGTGGAGCTCTGGAACATGGTGTGGAGCTTGGCATTGACACATTCAATCCTTCCTGTTGCATCAGCATCTGCCACCTCGCCTCACCATTTTAAGCATTCGCATGTTACGTTTTTTTATCAAAGTTTAATCGCCCCTGCTCCGCGGCCGATTTTCGCTTCGCCAAGGTCAAGGCGAAAAGATCTTGGGTTCAGCTGAGGTTGCAGACTCTGATGCTAAGGATTGGATTGTATAAGCTATGGATGAAATAGCGACGCACCACCCAAAGGCAGCGCGAAAAGGGTATACACTTGTTCCATTACATTTCTATGTATCTTTCAACTGCAGCCTGACGGCATTCATATGGAGAAAATCCGGAATTGCATGCGCAAAAAGATAAGGATGCGGTGAGGTCGGGAAGGGCAAGCGATACGATTGGCCAGATTCTCTCGCCCGAAAATCTCGGGTCGTCGGCGACATGTCACGAGTATCAGACATGACGGTGTGCCAATACCATAGGAACAAAGCTATAATGGCCAGACCTGTGGTGACTCCAGTGACTTATAAATCGGCCATTGTCTCTTTATTTTGCTTTTAAAAGCACGCAAGATTCACCAAATATTCTACAATCACGCCCTGGCCATTATTCCACCCAATTAATCGCCGATATTGTCTTATCAGCCTCCACTCTCTTCTGCAACACCGTTAGCATCCATGCTGTCCATCGGGTCAGAGTGTGTTCTCGACTCCTGGCCGCACCATGAGTGGAAGCAAGCTAAAGACGTCCCCCAACAACGCAACGACAAACGACTCCAACCTCTCCTCGTCGGTTCAGAATGTATCCTCGACTCCTGGCCGCACCACGAGTGGAAGCAGGCTAAAGACCTTCCTCAACAACGCAACGACGAAGGTCTTAAGCGCCTCCTTGACGAACCGCAGCAAGCAGACTGCGTCGTTGGAGCAGATCGCTCGCGAGACGATCGGAGCGACCTTTCTCGAGGAGGATCCATCGGTAGCAGAGTGGTTTCGCGAGTTGGTGCCGTCTTCTCACGGCGTCACTGAGTATGTGCGCGAGCTGTTTCCCAGTGCACGGTGGGTTCGAAGGTATAACGTGCACTGGTTGGTGGGAGATGCGATTGCTGGTAAGTGTTCATTGTAATCAAAGGCCCTCAAGCCATGAACTGACTTGCAGTAGGAGTAACTGTGGGGCTTGTGGTGGTGCCTCAGGCTATGGCGTACGCTTTGCTTGCTCGGTTGACGCCGGCCTTTGGTCTTTACACGACGTTTACTGGCGCTTGTCTGTACTGGGTCTTCGGGACTTCGAAAGACATTGTTATCGGTGTAAGTCTGACCTTGCTCCGACTTGCTTGACGATTGCTCACATATTCCAGACCACTGCAGTGGGATCCCTCCTTGTTGGCAGTGTCATTACCAAGATCGAGGCTGAGCATCCAGGCGTGTACAGGCCCGAAGAAATCGCACACGCTCTGTCGTTCCTTGCTGGAGCTGTGTTATTCGTTTTCGGTGTTCTGCGTCTTGGTTGGCTGATAGAATTCATTCCTTATGTTCCGATTTCAGCATTCGTCACGTCTGCTAGCGTTACCATCATCTCAACGCAGCTGCCAATAGTGCTGGGTATCACTGGTATCAACACACGCGAGCCACCGTATAAGGTGTATACCAACACTCTTAAAAACTTGCCTAGGGCAAAACTCGACGCAGCAATTGGAATCACATCCATTGTGCTGCTTTGGGTGATCCGAGATGTATGTGCGAGGATGGAGATACGCCAACCGCACAAGAAAAGAATGTGGTCGCTCATCTCTTCTTTGAGACTCACTTTCACTATTTTGCTGTTTACCTTCATCAGCTGGCTTGTACATCGCAATGGAGCTGCAGGTCAAAAGAAGTTTCGAATCGTTGGACACATCGAGAAAGGGCTCAGTCATGCTGGCGTTCCGCGAATGGATAGCAAGCTGTTCGGTCTGGTAGCCTCAGAGCTGCCCGCAATCATAATCATTCTCATCGTCGAGCACATTGCTATCGCCAAATCCTTCGGTCGAATCTTCAACTACACCATTGTGCCTTCGCAAGAGATGATTGCACAGGGTGCAGCAAACCTACTAAGTCCCTTTGTAGGTGGCTATGTATGCACTGGTTCATTTGGCGCTTCTGCCGTTCTCTCCAAAGCAGCCGTGCGTACTCCACTTGCTGGCCTATTCAGCGCAATGGTACTTGTGCTCGCTCTGTATGCACTGACGGCAGTGTTTTTCTACATCCCAAACGCGGCTCTTGCTGGTTTAATCATTCACTGTACAATCAACTTGATTACACCACCAAAGTCACTGTACAAGTATTGGAAACTCTCGCCCTTTGAGCTCTTCATATGGATCTGCGGAGTCGTCATTGCCTTCTTCACAGATCTGGAGACAGCCATCTACGTCACAGTCGGCTTGTCGTTCGCAATGTTACTCATCCGCATGGCAAAGAGTCCAGGGAGATTCCGTGGCTCGGTGGGTGTGACGCGAATCGTGCGAGGAAGTCATGCACTGTCTCCGAGTCCAGATGATGTTACATCGTGCTCAAGCTCGGCACTTACTATGGCCATACATCCCGAGCATACTGAAACTACCGAAGCATCTCGACAGGTCTATCTTCCATATGGCACAAAAGACTCCCGCAATCCCAACATCAAAGTTGAGCCAGCGTACCCTGGGGTTTTCATTTATCGATTCAGCGAGAACTTCAATTACATCAACCAAGCCTACCACATCGACTACCTTACGTCGTACATCAAGTCTCACACTCGACGCACCCAGATCGATGATGGCATCCGTGCCAGTGATCGACTTTGGTGCGATGCTCCTCCTTCTGCTAAAGTGGATGAAGAAAAGTCGGCCCTACCAATCCTTCGCGCCGTGGTACTTGACTTTTCTACAGTCAACATCATTGACATAACCAGTATCCAAGGCTTGATTGACCTGCGCCATACCTTGGACCGGTATGCTGCACCCGCACTGGTAGAGTGGCACTTTGCTGGCGTACACAATCGATGGACACGTCGAGCACTCGCGTTTGCAGGCTTTGGCTTCCCTACAGTTGACAGCGTGGATGAGCTTGGATCCTGGTGTCCAGCATACACTGTCACTGCTTCACTCGCCGGCGCAACAGAAGAAGAGCAACGAGACCTGGAGAGCCTGAGAAGCAGGATCCGATATGATGAAGCGGGGCGGCGACTGAGCTCAAAAGGCACACTTCATAGAGAGAAGAGTCGTGTCGAGCCGGTTTATGGGGTTGATCGACCGTTCTTCCACATCGACTTGCATGATGCTGTTGACGCAGCGGTCAGGGATGCAAAGAAGCAGGATGAACGAGACGAGATGTCGAGTCGAAGCACGAGTGAATTGCCTGGGTCGGGAAATGAGCAGTAATATCGTCCTTTTACTCTCCACTCCATTTTTTGGCGTTTGCGTTACCTAAATGGCGGTCTGGCTGTCTGGCGCAACATGGGTACACACATAAACAATAGTATAGAATGTAATGATAATGATTGAAAATGAGAATAAGAGCCACTAAAGTGAATGGTTAAAGTGTAGGTTGTGAACGGATTGAGTCTATTACCAGCTATATCCTAGCATTCCGTATCCTGCGTCTCTATCTTGCTCTGAATTCAGAGATCTCCAAATGCTTTATCCTTGCATGGACTCCATGCCACCCTAAACCATGTACCCGAATAAATTGAACAATGGCTAAATATGTCCTACCAGCGCACCACAAGTTGTGGCTAATTCATCCTTCATTAAATGCTTGTTGACCTAGTACATATGATATAAAAACCGCTCATCGGAAATACTGCGCAGTTTCAACACAGCGGGAGCTCCACGTCCAATCTCCTTGCCGTCTCTTCAATAGTGGAATCCTTGCTCTTCCAAAACTCTTGCACAACACCCAAAATGCCCTGATATGCAAAGTGATTGCGCTCACTTGCCATGTCCCGAATCGTCTGGCATATGAAATCCTTCTCAGAGCCCGCGAGTGCAGAGCGTTGAGAGGCTGCCATTACCAAAGGGTAGGTTAGAGTCTGCTTGAATTGCCCAGACTCTGAGGGTACGAAAATGACACATTGTTGGATAAGGCCAAGAATATTGTGAACAAGGACTTGAGGTGAGAGGGATGCGCCCAAAGACGAAGGCAGCACTTCTGACAGTGAACCTGATTGGAGCCTGAGCTCGTAAACTGATAATATGCCAGCAAAGCGCGACGCTTTCCATAAAAGTTGCTGTGCTGGTGCGCCCGGTGGCGGCGTCCATGATAGAAGATTTTGTTCGGTACCTTGCAGATGTACACTCGAGAGAAGGTCCATGAGTGAGTATGGAAGGCCGCTGATACGATGTACACCGTGTTGTCCACGGCAATACGTGTACCAGACATAGTTCTGCGGCGTCATCCGATTTATAGTATGTGTTTGAAGGTCCAGAAAGCCGAGCAGAGACAGAAACTCCTGAGTATCAGACCGAATTGGCGTATCAAGTTTGAGCCAACCCATGACCATGGCAATGATGGCGTTAAGATGATTCGTATATGGCATCAATCGACTTAGCTGTTAATGGTTATAAAGGTGCACTTTGACTCCCTGAGCACGACTCACGTTGATTGTACACATAAACAATCCAGCAAAGAACAAACTGGTTTCAGGGATTTTCCCTAGCCCACAGGTCTCTTTCGTGAATTGAGTCAACGCCTGATCATAGAAGCGATCGAAGTCTTCTTCATGCTCGGGATCAACAGCTGCCTGAAATGCAACTAGGCTTAATAGGCACGCCTTGGAGTTCTCGCAAAGCGGAAAGTGTGTGGTGAGCCATGTGTCGTCTGACATAAAATCGCTGGCGAGGAGTCGATATCCAGTTGTCAAAACTGGAGTAGAGCTAGGTTAGGACCTGAAGTAGACAGGGGGGAAGTACTAACATCTAATGAGGATATTGCGGCCATCGCCATCAAGCGTTGTGTCAATCAGGCGATGCAGCTTCGGACTTGTGTTGATACCCTCGAGAAGATCATTCAAAGCGTCCTTCGTACCGACACCCAAACCGGTTTGAGGCATCGTCGCATTGATGAATGACTCGCGAGTTGAGCCCCACCGAACGTTTAGCCCATAAACGCATTGGAGGTTCAGCTTGGAACAGCTGGTACACGCGGGTCGACGTTGGTCGCATCGCTTCCGCCGCTTCCTGCATGTCTGACATCCACTCCGAGTTCGTTTTTGTGTCTGCTGCGGTGGACTCGATCGCGTTGTGTCTGGCATCGTTGAATGTGGAGAAGGAAGTAACGTGACGCCAGAAGGCCCTCTTACGGGCAGGAGAAGGTATGCACAAGAATGACTGATATAGAAGAGAAATAAGCTGGCATCATGATGTCCATTTAAACATCACATTTGCGGCTGAGTCGAGATGGCTGTGGATAGATGACGGGAGATCTGCACCAGGTGGTGTCAATAGGCTGGGGTGAGACGCACGGCGCGAAGGGTTTCTCGATTAGTTCTAGCGCATAACCCTGCCCAATCACACTATAAGGGAATGCTGATGCCTACGTAGGATGCACCATGATTTTATCGCGGTTTTGTATCTCTGCGTACATTGTCGGTCACACCGTTCTTTCCTGCCAGAGTGCGACGACAATTGGACGCGGCATGGCTGAATTGGCTTGGCGACTCTTTTTTGGTGGCATACTCGTAGGCAATTCTTCCCAAGCCTCAGAGGATATCGGATTCCATTTCGAGTACCTCTCTTGATGAACTGGAAGCGTTTTCAGACACAGTAAATATGGCTTTCCGTCTTTTATCTCGTGTATCACGAGCGCAACCACTTTTCTGCTCCAGCAGAGCACAAAGCAGAGTTCCATTTCATCAAAGGCACAGCAATCGCGTATTCCATCTTTTCAGTATGGTTCCTTCGTTAACCAGAAGTTTACATCTGACGAGTCTCCAGATACTACCGCTGCATACACACTCAAAGCCGATATTCGCGCCGATAGCAATCGTCATGGCATAGTCAACATGTCTAGTAGCTACATCGGCGTTGGCAAAGCCAATTGGACTAGAAGTCGCGGTGCTTTATTCTTACCGAATATCGGCGATACAGACCGTCGACGCTCCAAGACTGCGCAGTCACTCAGCAATGAAGAGCTCGGGAATAGTCACGATGCTTCAGACGACATCCAGCGTGCACCCCAGTATCTTGCTCCAATTCGGACGGTCGCTCTAGAAGACATCTCAGACTCGGCTACGGGGTGGATATCGGTTCCTGACCCTCAGCAAAGACCTTTTGTTCGCATCTTCCATCAATTAGACGGCAACTGGAGTATAGTACGGGACAACGACACATTCTCCGCCTCACATCTTCGCACAGGTCTAGTCCTTGGCATCGACGCAAGAGACACGCGCAGACCAGAAGTTTGGGATGGACGAGTCACCGTACGCTTCAAGATCCAAGACGGTACCGAGACATCAACAGATGAAGTCGAACTCCGCGTCGCACCAGTACTAGTACACAACCACCTTGACAAAGTCGAGCAAATCCTCTCCGTCGCAGGCGACGAGAAGAAATTTCCATGGCAACAGCAATTCGACCAGAATCTAGCGTCTGCCACCGTGGACTCAGGGCTCCCAGACCCCTTTTTATTCAAGGACAACACCGACCCTTGGGCACAGGACATTGTGGAACCAGGATACACCAGCATGCCCGGCCCCGACGGACCAATTGGTCTTCGTGTACATATACGCTCCAGCCAAGACTCTCGCACAGCAGGTCGGCAAGTATTTGAAAGCCTCAGAGATACAGGTGTAGGTGCAGTACAGCACCTCGGAGGCAAAAGGGATGAGATCAACTCCATGGGAAATCTAGAATGCACGCCGCCGTTCGAGCACAATGGGCAGAAATGGTCAGCTGGGCGGATCGTCATGGGTCGACATGGTCCGTATGAGCCACATGTGCTTCCGTATCTTCGCGCACAGGAAGAGCAGGATCCTATCTTGCTGGATACAGCGTGGCTCTGGGTCGGCCATGTCGATGAATTTGTGCAGTTCTTGCCTGCAAAGAACAAGCGGGGATGGGTTGTCGTAGTAGCTGATCCAGCATCAGGTCTCAAGCTACTGCAAGACGCGCAGAGTGCCGGACACGGGGCCGTGGCATTATACTCGCGGCAAACCGACGCAGTCATCAACGGCGTGACACCCGAAACCTGCACGGAAGAGAATTACGGATGCTTATCAGTTCCTGTGCCAGAAAGAACAATCGACGAATTCTTGTCGGATGCAAAAGCCACTCCTACAAACCTTGACGCTGCGAAGCGCATCGCCGCCAACATCGCCACGCTCAAGGCAGAAATCGGCCTCGCAGATGACGAAATCTACCACTTACCCATGCCCTTCGACACGGTGAACCGCCACTCACTCCCATACATTGGGCCCCGAGCACCAGAGGAGAAACTCGCATGCATATCCGTATACCCCGCAACGATCAACGGCATTGTCTTGACTGGCTTTAATACTTACCTCACACCGAAGCCCTGGGGCCCAGTCATCGATGGCAAGGATATCATGGCAGAGGCTACGATTAGATTGTACGAGCAGCTGGGTTGCAAGGTAAAGTTTCTGGATGTTTGGAATTCGCACCATGCGTTTGGGGGCGAGGTACATTGCGGTACGAATACGATTAGAGAAATGGGGAGGCGCTGGTGGTGACCTGAAAACAAAAAGCGGGGATTTGTATGAACCTGTGTACTAGGAAGACGTTTTTGAGTGTAATTGTAGTTGTAAAGAGCTGTTTATTAGAGACACCACTCAATAAGACGGTTTCTCGACTCACAAGATATTTCAGCTGCTACGCCGGTGAGGTGGCTGGGAGAGATGGGAGGTATGAGAGATGTGTTTGGAGACGTTTTGAATTTGAAGACGGAGATAATGATGGAGTGTATGACGAGACTGGCTACATACGGAATTCCCGAGGGTGTAGAGTAAATAAAGGAAAGAGGATAAGATTGAAGAGCAAGGTTGGTGCAAGGAAAAAAATGTTCGAGACGAAAAAGAAAAAAAAATCTCGGCTTGAGAGAAGCTATGTAGAAGCTGTAAAACTTGGGGAGTGCATGAGGGAAATCGCTCCATACAGGAATACGTGCGTCAAGATTGTCAATCGCCTTCAAGAAGCGATGATTGATTGTATTGTTTTGTCCATTTGTTACGTTGCGCTAAATACGGTTTTGTGCGTACATTTTTCTTCCTCAGCACTTGGCAAAGTCTCCTCGTACACTATCCTCTTGCTATGCTTGATCTTACAATGCCTCGCTTTGTCCTCTCCAAAGGGCATCTCGGTATCCTTTGCGTTCTGACATTATGATGGATGATATTCTGAAACATCTGGGCCTGAAGACTATCGTACGTTTTCCTTCCCTCTTAGAAAGACTTTATGGGACCTCTTCCACCTAACGGACGAAATCGGAGACCCGGTTGTTCGGGCGCATGCTGCCAGCACCTTAGCTTCACTGGTAAAAAAATTTCGATGTTGTCACAGCTGTGCTGGCCCGCGCCCCTATATGCATCTGCAAACCTTGTCTCATGTCGTCCGATTATGACCCGGACCACGTGGCTCAAATACCGTGCGGTGCTGTCTCACAGCACCAGTGGCAAAGACCAGTCTAGCCTCGCGGGAATTGTCTTAATACGGATTATGGTAACCCCTGTCTCGGCAGCTGTCGGTCGGATTGGCTTGTGAAGATCGGCGGAACGGGTACGAGGCGCAGGGGTTCTGACTCGTATAGCACCGGGTATCGACCGTGCCGTGGGACGACGACTCGTGTTCGGTGATCATTGTTGCTCCATTGATTGCAATCGTCATGTGCATATTGCATAATGGTAGTCGAATTCAATGAAAGCTCTAGATTGTGCTTGCTTGCAATGGTACTGAAAATCCTCAGTAGGTAGGCAGCTGAGGCGGTCGGAACAGCTGGTGGCTCTGCTGTATCATGTCCTCGATGTTCTTTGCCTCGTTCATTTCGAAGTCTTGCATCAATTGTACTTGCTGTTGTTGATTTAAGCCATTTCCCCTGGCTTCTTGGCTCCATCCTGGATTCAGATAATCCGCGACCTGGTAGCCCTGGTTTGCCGCATAGGCCTCGTTGTAGAAAGGCGACGATAGCGGCATTGTCGGCATGCCGTACTGTTCTTGCTGCGGCATAGAAAAAGTAGGGTTCCATTGAGGAAGATCGGCAAAAGTGGTGGGAAGAGGGGAGAATTGTGTTGGTGCGTAGCTGTAGATGGGTATATTGGCATCAATGGATGACTTGGGGCTCATATCGGTATATGGCGAGGGTTGCTGGGGTGATGTGTGTAGTGAGGCGTGCTGTGCATTTGGCGAAGATGAGAAGGGATTGGGCACGTTCGACTGACTATTACTAAAGTTGAAGTGCGGCTGGTTCTGGTTTGTTAAGTAGCCAAACGGGGCAGAGACTTTGTCGGAAGGCGTGCTCACTGATGCAGTCGATGCCGTAGCAGGGCTCGTGGTCCGTGACCTATTGATGCCGTCGACAATGTTGCCAGACACTACGGATGCAGTGTCCGAAGGTGATCCAGCGGCTATGGGAACGTCGCCGTCCTTGTCGAAGATCTTCATGCATGCGTCGATGAGGTTGTAGTACAGCTCCATGGCGGATGCCACACCTGGCCATCGCTCCGAGGAGAGTCTGATAGATTTCATGGCAACTTCCAGATGGCCTTCCACCTCCTCGCGGCTGTGGACTCGACGTACATCCGAGTAGGAGAGCGTCCAGAGCATGGTGTTGATGCACATGAAGATGGACTGTACAAAGATCCAGGTCATGTCGACAGATTTGGTCTCGATTTGCTTTTGGGTCATGTAGATGTTGAACTGGCAGGCGTCGTAGCAGTAGATGGCGGCTTGGATTGAGGGGCGTGGGACTTGTGGGGAGGGACGGAACATGAAGACAACCATGGTGTTGTATCGTCCGACGAACCTGTTGTAGTTAGATATTGTCGTATGAATACGCCTTGAAGCACTCACCAAACTTTATTCAAGCCTGAGCCGCCATCCATCTCAGGACTGGTGTCCCTCCAAGCCTCGATTTTGGCCTGCATCTGGGCGAACCAGGGGTGCTGGTCATCTTTGGGCTCAGGCTTCTTCCGCTGGTACAGCATCTTACGTATCTCCAATTGCAGGAGGCGCATCTTGTAAAAGTGGATGCCTATCCATTTCTTGAGTGAGGCTTGTGGAGCAGGCTTGATGCCTTCTCTGGTGATGTAGACGTCGTCGACGAGCTCACCAAAGTTGACGTCAATGTGTTCCCTGCGTGTGGCAAAGTGGGCAGGCCGTCCAAGACTATGAGAGAGCCCATAGTCCATGGTTAGTATACACCAGAAAAGTCGACGACGCATATCGACCTCGAGGGGATCAGCCGAGCGGCCACCGGTGCCCATGGTGATGGTCTTCTCCTCATGCAAGCCCAATGCTTGACAGAGCCTCACGCCAAGGCCCATGATGTAGTAGACTGCGGTTCTGGTTGGCGTGAGAAGCGAGTAGCCTGCAACTAGGCCAAAGCACTGCAGCGTCTTGAGGTTCATTGGCTTGATGGCAGCCTCAAAGTACTTGAGAGCTGCGAGGTAGTAGCTGTCGGCCAGACCTGCATATTGCGTGTCCATCTTCTGCAGGCTGATGGCAATGACCATGCGCAGACAGTAGTTTTGGTAGGGGTCGGTGGAGCCACTGTAGACTTCCTCGACGTCCTTGATAAAGGTTGGCTCATGAAAGATGGGATACATGGGGTGCACTGTTGCACGTGTCAGCAGGGTGGGGTGGTGAGACAAGGGCCGTGAAAGTACCCGCCTTTGCAGTAAAACAGCTCGACCAGCAGGTTGGTGAGGTCTCGGTTGGGCAGATCCTCGGCGGCCACGTCGCTCACGAGGGGGTAGATCTTGGACGTGGGCCGCTCGTCCTCCTGGGTGAAGGTGGCGCGTATCGACTTTGCGCGTGCGTGGGGGACAATCTCGGAGATGCTCTTGGACTCTGTGAACTGCTTGGCCAGCTGCATGACGAGGCGGGTGATTGTGATGCCGCTCGAGGGGCCCAGGAACTTTGACTCGTCCGAGTCCTGGACGCGCACCGTGGCGGCGCCGCGCATGACATCCTCTGGGTCTGGCTCGACATCGTCGCGGTCAATGTCTGCCAGCTGCTGCTCGAGGTCGCGGACCTTGTGCTGGAGGTGGACGACGTAGTTGCGGGGGATCTTGCGGCCTTTGGTGGGGTCGTAGTATTCGCAGTGCGAGTTTGTTCGCTCGCAGGGGCCGCACCGAGGCAGGCCGGGGTCGCATCTGGTTTTGCGCTGTGGGGGTTAGTAAGGAGGAGAAGAAGAAGAAGTAGGAAGAACAGGTTCAAAGTAAAAAGGAGAATTCCAATAGGGACGAGGGACAGAAAGAAGAGGAAGAAGAAGACGAGGAACAAGACTCACTGTACGGCAGCGACAACAGGCCGTCAGCGTGTGGGCAATGCGGCCTTGCCCCGTTGTGCCTTCCTCAGCGGGGTGCGGGGCCCCTTCCGTCTTTGTCTGCGTCGCCGTCGCGACTTCCATTGCTCGTTGCTCACCAGACGCTGCAGGGCGAAGGGGAAGGAGCGCAGGTCGCGGCTGCTACTGCGGGTGGTGGTGGTGGTGCTGCTGCTGGTGGTCGCAGGCTTGAGGTGCTCGGCCGGGGATGTGGGGGGGAAATGGACACAACCATCCATGCCCCGGGCTGCTTGGTCCAACGCGACGAGTCTTTCACGGGTGCTTAGTCGCAAAAAGCCGGGCGCCGCTTGGAGAGAGAATGAGAAAGAGAGCGCGAGGTGGCACGGCCCCATCGAGTAGTGCACCAGAGCCAGATGGAGGATCCGTTGGGCGGTTTGATAGCTGCGTGTCCCCTGGCCCACTCATGGGAAAATCACAGCCACCTATTACCGCCTATCGCCAATCACACGTCGGCCTGGCAGGGCGAGACGTGCTGCACGACGTTGGTTCTGCTGGAACCGACGCCTTGGGGCCCATGACGCGACTGGCGCCCTGATAGGCTGCCCGCCGCAATTGTCCTTAGGGCCTCGAACCACCGGCGAAACGGGACGCCGCTCCCATGCCCGCCGCCCAGATGCAGCTCCTCTTGTGCTCGTGTTTGGCCTGATTGACATCCTGCTTGCTGCCATTCCGCCTCGATACGGCCAACCCTGCCGCGGCACTACCCAACGCCTGGCACCGCTACGGGCTGACCACCCAGAGCGCCACCCGTAGTCGCTCAACACCACAGCGCCGACCGCCCACCAAACCACGATACTGCTCCTTTGCTCCTGCCCTGTCCTGTCCTGCGACCCTCTCCGCGGATCTGCCCCCCTCTCATCCACCGCCCAGACCCCATTGCCGTCTCCACCCATATCTGTGAGTGCATCCCGTCTCCCATACGTCCATGCCCAAGGGGCGATCGCCGTGTGCGCTACCCAATACCCCTCTCGTTCTACCCGTTTCCTTGTTCCGTGTCCCCTGTTATCTCCGTGGACTAGCTCGGTACTATCATTTCTCGACACGCACCAACCACTGCTCAAGACCCCCCCAAACTCGCAAACATGTCCATCAAGCGTCAGCCAGCCCAGTCCCCGAGATGAATGCTTACTCGTTTAATTCCCGCAGCTTCATGGTGCTGGAAACCCCACTGCTCCGTGTGAGCAGGCCAGTGGCCGCCTGCTCGCGCTGTCGAGCGGCAAAGGTCAAGTGCGACGGCAAGCTGCCCGCCTGCACCGCCTGTGAAAAGTCCAACCGTGCCTCTGAGTGCTCCAGCACAAACGACCAGTTTGCCAGGGGCAAGGAGAGGAGCTATGTTGCCACGCTCGAGTCGAGGATTGAGCGCCTCGAGAAGAAGATCCTCGAGGCAAAAGTACGGAGAAAATCCTCCACCCTCATGCTGGACATGTCCGAGTCTTCCACCCCGCGCAGAACTTCGGTCGACACTGTCAAGGCCCCTCGACCCATTAGCAAGCGAGCAGCACGCCGAAAGGAAGCCCTGGACATTGATGATCTCGTCTCAGACTTCGGTCTTCTGTGAGTGTGTCTGCTAAGCTGTCTCTATCCATCGCTGACCTCCAAAGCGCCGTCAATGCCACAGCAAGGGACTTTTACGGCTTCACAACCGAAATGTCGTACGCTCGTCTGATTCAATCAGCAAGCACGAAAGAGCCCCTGCCCACTGGACTGACCAAAGCACTGCCTCCTCGGTATGCCGCCACCCCACTAATCCAGCATTATCTCAACAACCTCTTTACGCTCTTGCCAATCTTCGAAGAAGCTACCCTGTACTCTTCTGTCGATGCCATCTATCAACAAGGCGACGAAGCAACGTCCTGGGATCGCTGGAGCGTGCGCATGGTACTGGCAATTGCCTGTCTCTCCCAATCTGATCAACGAGGCGACACCCACTATTCAGATGCTGTCGGCCACGTCAATGCTGCTCTCGAGAACGCTGAGGACGTGCTACATCCGGGCTATATCTCCAGCATCCAAGCCCTGGTGCTCTGGACCATCTATGCCACCATGGACCCGCATCATTTCGATAGCTGGACATTAATAGGCGCAGCCTCGAGAGCAATGGTGGATCTGGGCATTCATCAGGACCCTTCTCGGAATGTCAGCATCTCACGCACCAAGTTGGAGATCAGGAGAAGAGTGTACTGGTGTGTCTATTCACTCGACAGGTAGGTTAGTCCGTGCATGTGTCAAGGCTTCACTAATCACTCTGCAGATCAACATCTCTCGTGCAAACTCGCGCCTTTTCATTCTCAGACGAAGCTGCCCATGTCGCATTTCCCTTTCACGTCTCTCCTACATCACCAAAGTACTCATCGCCTCAATCACAAGTCTTCCAGCAATCCTTCGACTCGGCGCTCGACCTCTTCCGGATCCGTGAAATACAGTCTGAGTGGTACATGGATCTTTTCCAGTCAGGACGTGAGCCCTGGCAAGACCCGTATCCATACATCTGGAAGCAGTACGCCCGCATGTCAGAGTGGTTTCAAGACATGCCACAGAGCACGCTTCCAGCCATCAAAACCTTCTTCGAGCTCGAGCTACTCTACAGCTACGTTTATATCCTCTCGCCAAGCCCTCGCATACCCCACATTCACGACTATGCCCAGCGCTTGATATTCGAGCACTGCATTTCGTACTCTACAAATCTGCTCACGCTTCTCAACAAGCCCTCGAACACAACCAAGCCTCCAGTAACATTCTATGATGCAATGCGTGCTTATATGACTGGTCGCCAGTTTGTGGATGTCTTGTCCCGCAACTTGGATATGATTTTGGATCCACGGCCGCCCATCCCTCCCACACCATCTACATCTCAGTCAATCGAGTCGGAGGACCCTCTTGCACCGCCTGTTCAGACCAACGCTCCACCATTCCCGTCACCACTGCTTCAGGAAGGACAGCACATGCCCTTGGACCCTACTAATCGAGCCATCAATGCAATCAACGACTTCACGTCTGTGCTCTCGAATTTTGGCCTCCGGTTCGGTTTCACACATTGGCGAGATCGCTTCCAGCGCGAGTCTGCTTCATTGTCGGCACAGCTTTATCAAAGGACGAGCGTCTCACCCCATACATCTCCTCCACCTCAACAGATACCACCACCGATGACCTACCCCCCACAATGGGTACCCATGCCTGCGACATCCCCGCAAGCACCACAGCTAATTTACCATGGGTTACCAACAACACCGCCTCTTGCGTATCCACAGCAAACAAGCCCTTTCTCAAGTTCAATGTCGTACAACGGGAATCCGTTCGATGGTCAAAATCAGAGCCCACTCCAGCAGAGCATGCCTTATGACCCACCTAGCCAAGGCCAGCATTCACAGAATTGGACAACGCCCTCTCCGCAGCCAATGCCAGATTTGCCTCAACCGACAGAAGGCGCGAAGAGACGAGCCTTGGTGTACGGGCCCGGAATACCCGTGCAACATTCGGCCCAAGGCCATAGTCCCAGCGCCTCGCAATCGCAAGACATTTCCTGGAACCCAAACGCGCCAGCACAACAAGAAAATAACAACTGGACCCAGCCACCACCTCCTATGCAGCCCCAGAACAGCGATTCGTGGAACCAAGGCCCATCACAGGGAAATTGGGGATGATTTTCTTTTTCCGCAATCCACGTATGTAGGACAAAAGGAAAAGAAAATTCGATTAACCACGTAACCCATCGGATAAGGAGCCGAAGTGCGCCAGGAACGCGTAAAATCACTCTCTCGCGCGCGCGCCATCGTCTCGGTTCCAACTACCGATATACTCCCCGGCGGCTTTGTCGGCTTGCATTTCAGCCCATGCGCGGCCCTGGTACTTGTGTAGCGCCGCGCCACGGAAATAAAAGGAAAAAAGCTTGCTGCAACACCAATCGAGCGCCGATTGTCTCAACAACATGTCTTTCTCAGACTGAGAGAATGTTTGCTCATGCATTGGTCGAACGGAGGAGATTTGCAATTCCGAATTGATACGTGGGGATATGCAGTGTTGTCGACGTGGGAGGTTTGGGTGTTGGTCCTGGCCCTGTGACGGGATGATGGAGCATAATTGGGTGTAGAGATGGAATATGGGAGACCTAATGAACAAACAATTCATCTCTGAAAAGGCAATTTAAGACTTTTCATTCGCCCATCTAACAAACCATCCATTTTTCATGCTAAATAACAGGTGCATATCCTCATCTGTTAAATGCATCACCTTACCATGTAATCAATTAACCAGCTATCCAGCGCAATATTAACCAGACTCAATTTTCAATACGACATTGTGATTCTAAATCTAGGTAACTTGCATACTTCTCTACGGCTCACAATTCTTTGTATTGCGAAAACTTTTGTATCTCCACCAACAGAAATCCCTGGCTGCTATCATGTTGTGTTGATGACTAGTCTTCCGTTGCGAATCTTAAGCGTTTGCGCTTTAGACCAAGGACTCAAAAGCCACTCCGGCCTTGTAGATGTCGTGCCAGATAGAGCTGTAGCGCCATGCTCGCGCTCCAGGTGGCGCCAGAAATCTCGGGGATTCAGGAAGATTGCTTGGTCACAACTTTGTAAGTTGTGGGATTGGGAGTGTTGCTGTGTCCAGTTTGATAATTCAAACTCTGTACGACACGAATAAGAATCTTCGTTGCACAGGCGACATGCATCGTTCGGAGGCAAGTAAAGAAGATTTAGTTGGTGGAAAAGTGAGTAAAGTTCAGGCAGGTAGCGACATGACCAAGAGATACATTGTGGATGTAGGATAGTCGCAGTGGCATAGTCAGGGTAGGTCCGGGTGCAAGTCGGACATGTAAACCCTTGATTGCTGTTCAACATCAGTGTTTTGTCTCTACTCTGGCTTGAATGCGGCAACTGACAGGCTCTCTGACACGCGTGGTATAGGTAGTCTTTCCGTCCACCAATCCGGCTTAATAGCTCCTGCCTGCATGTGGTTGTAGACATGTTCTGTGCGAGCTTCCCATGTCAGGAATGGTCTGCCACAAAAGAAGCACTTGAGCGTGGACCCGCCCGATAAAAGGTTCTCAGACTTCCACGAAATATGAACAGCGCTTGGGACCGTCGCAAGTCTTCTATCATCTGCATGTACACCTTTAATGTGCTGCACAAGCTGATCCTGACGAAAAAATGTGCGCTCTATCACAGGTTTCTCGAGACAAGCGAAGAAGTGCTTATCAATAAAATGCTGTGAAGTGATGTCGTTTGTTTGGCATAAAAAGCAATTAGTTATACCTTCCAAAACATCTAGTGACCAACAACAGACCCAACGATATGGGCAGTAGTGACTGGCCTCTTCATGACGCTTCCAAGCATAGTGATAACGGAACCTCGCCGTACAGCCGGGCCAGGTACAGAAAAGTCGGTGTAAAGAGTTTGGCTCTACTCTCTTCGTTATTTATTTCGCTCATATAGAATAAGAGGTTTCATAGGTTAAACAATGATTCGAGATAGCATGGATAACTGGCATGGACGGATGAACTCAAGTAGAAACTTACCATTTGGGGCAGCTGCCCAGACCTTTCGCCCTCTACGGGATCCTCGAGAGTCAACCGATCTGACGCTACCAATGCTGTTTGCAGAACCAAAAGAGCTTGAGGAACCGGCATTGCTGTGCGGTCGTCTTGGTGAAGGTATTGGAATCGGCGGTGAAGGTAGTGGAGTCGGTGGTGAAGGTATTGGAATTGGTGGTGAAGGTATTGGAATCAGTGATGGTGGCGTTGGAATTGGCAGTGATTGCGTTGGAATCGGTGATGAGGATTTGCGTGATATCGCTGATTGATAGCGCATTTCCGCGCCTACTGAGACATGTAGAGACGGTATCGAATCTTGTGCACAGCTAGTGATTGGAATGCTTTTGAAAGGATCATCACTCGAGCCCGGCGCAGCTCGGTTTAGTCTTTCAAGATTGGCAGCCGAGAGGTACGTCACAGGCGACGCGTGTTGCACCTCGTTAACCGCGTTGTGTAGGGTAGCTAGGAAGTTAGAATCTATCATCGGTTAAACAGGGATATATATAATTCAGATTACTCACAATCAGCAGTGTCTTTCCTGCTCCTGGTATTTTTGAACCAATTTCTTACAGTGCGTGCCGGGAGACCTGTGGAGGCTTCCAGCTTCGCAAAGTCTCCATCTCTTGGATAAGGATTTGATGCGAATGATACCTCCAGTATGGACCTCGCCTCAGCTGAGATGTATGTTCGTTCTGCTCTTGGTTTATGCAGTCCCAGTTCTAGGTCCGGATTCTCGCTTTGCTGGAGGATTCCTGGACCAGATTTCAGCTGATTGCAGATTCCGCCATGATCCAGAAAAGGATGGGTTGAAAATTTATTTGGAGAGGGCGCTTCTCCCTCAGGCCTTTTAATTGAAGGATCATCGGTCTCTAGGTCGTTATAGAGTTTGTCAACTGAGAACGGCTGATTGTGGTCTAGCTGCCAGCCAAGAACTGGATCAAAGTTTGAGTTTGATCGCTCAGCTTGCTCCTGACCAAAGTCGAAATTTCGCTCGTGAAAACCAGGACCATCAATCGAAAGCCCAGCCAACGGCGGCCACGGGATCGTCTGATCACCAAGAAAGCGAGCTAAAGAGTCCACATTATCAAAGATGTCGAGAGGAGGTTCGGTTTTTCCAGGTTTGAGTTCAGCTCCCATGTATTGACAGAGTTCCAGGCTACCTAATTCAAAGAAGTTGTTCATACCAGCTGGCTGAGTGAGGTCGTCAAGAGTGTTATTTTGCTCATCAATCTCCAGGGAGAAGATATCAACTTCCATGGGTTGACAAGATTGGAGGCTGTCCGACTCAAAGATGTTGTCCATTCCAGTTGATTGGTTGAGGTCGCCAGAAAGACCATTCTGGTTATCTAGGTCTAAGAAAAAGTCATCAATGTCCATTGGTTGACAAGGTCCCAGACTGTGCGACTCAAAGAAGCCCTCGGCTTCAGCGAGCCAGGCAAGGTCGCCGGAAGGGCCATACTGCTGATTCGGCTCGAAGGAAAAGGCTTCGGATTCCATAAGTGATCGGAAAAGTCGCAATTAACAATTTGAGAGACATTCTGGAGAATTCGGGTCGTAGCGACTGATATAGAATTACTTCAATGAGGCTGAGATTCAAGGTGAGTGATTGTGAGGCAGGGATGCCTGCAGAGACGAGCCAATGAGGACATAGTGTGACGTAGCTTCACAATGAGAATCAAGGTGAGTTGCAAAATAGACAAGGTTGCGTCTGGAGAGAGTGAGCGTCCAATAAAGCGAACTGAGAGAGATTTGGCTTGACGGAAGTCATGTCGTGTGTTGTTGTTTGTTGATCGACAGGGCAGGGTCCATTGTTCCTACCCCACTTCGACGTGGGGAAACCTTTCGCTATCTCCAACGACACCGACGAACAAATCAAACACCAGCCGATATGCCTGACACACCACGACCCGCGTCTTCAAGAAATCCCAGCTTCTCAAGATTCCATTCTTGTCCTCCATAATACTTGAACCCCGACACACACTCTCGCAATGACCACCAAGCTCGAAAAAGCCCTCGCAGCAATCGACGCAGCGCACGCCCTCGACCCAACCAAAGTCACCGTGAGCGGCCAAGAACTCCCATACGAACTCCACTATGCGCAGAAATGCACTGCATATCTACAAAAGCGCGCCCCAGATGCGTCTGAGCCATTGCGTCTGGCAATTCGGGCCCAGCACTTTCGCCGCTGGGAAGTGCCGCGCTCCACATACCCCATGACACGCGTTGGATACCACGCATGGCGCACGTTCCTGAAGAAGCGGCAGGCCGAGCTGGTGGAGACGATATGCAAAGAGAGTGGCTATTCGGACGACGATGCGGCACGTGTGGGTGCGCTGATACGCAAAGAAGACCTCAAAGTCGATGAGGAGACACAGGTGCTGGAAGATGTGGCGTGTCTGGTCTTCCTTGACGACCAATTCGAGGCGTTTGAGAAGGAACACGATGAAGACAAGATTATCAAGATTCTGCAGAAGACGTGGGGAAAGATGACGGACAAGGGCCATGAGCTCGCGTTGCAGATTCCAATGGAAGGCAGGCCGAGGGAGTTGGTAGAGAAGGCATTAGCAGAGTAGTGAAATCCATTTCTTGTGCTATATATACATTATGTGGGAGGGAAGTGTGAATTATCCCTCTGGATGAGTAATGACCAGTGTTTGTGATGTTGAGAAGGGTATATCATTTTGAGCCAAGGCAACCATTTCGTTCGTCTCCCAAGTAGGTTCACACCTAAGCGCCGCCCTCCCGCTTAGCATACTCCTCCTCAATCCTCTCCTCGTACAGTCGCTCCGCCTCTTTTTCCTGCTCCGTCTTCTGCGTGTGGGTTGCACTGGCTACGCTCTGCGTTGATGGGTTCTCCACGTTGTGCGCTGTCTGCGCGGTAGCCGAGGAGTTGGTTGCCGATGTTGACTGGCTAGTCGTGGAAGGGAGAGGAACTGGCATCTTGATTTTGTTTGTGTGTTTGACTTTGATTGATTCAGGTAGCTGTTTTTGCAAGGGGCTGGAGAATGGACGAATGCAAAATGTTAGGTGCACGTCAGTTGATCTTAAAGCAACGATGGGCGGGGTTGCGTCATTGTGGCGGTACACTTGTGGCTGACTAGAATCTTCGGTCGCTCGCCACTTCGACTGTCTTCTAATCCAACACGTGCTTTCGCGGCGAACGGCAAACAGTGTTGACATGTGAAGATTGTGAGACCTCGCTTCTTGTAAGAAGCTGTCTGGTCTAGATTCAAGCAACCTGGGATCATGAAGCTCTGCATCCATCAGCAAAACAAGGTCATAGTGCATTCACCTTCAAATTACTCTCACAGCCTCGCTTGTAGTTGATATGTGCAAAAATCTAGTTGTTATGCTTACATGACATACTCTCCTAATGCTTATTCACTCAAAATAAGATCAGCGGATGAAGTGTATTTCTCTTCTCTAAAACACGATTCTCCGTTCTATCAATAACAAGAATTGTTTGCCAGATCAAAACCGCTCCGTGAAACCCTCTACAGCTCATCTCTTTTTCGCTTTTCCTCGCTCTTTGGAATAAAATCCCAATTAGTACCAAAATCAGGTGTATCAAAGTCCAGTGCTGGTAGCACCTCTTCCTTCTTCTTGGTGCTCACAGAGCTCAACGCGGCCAACAACGAACCATCGTCAAGATCAATCGCCCACACCATGGTTCTGCAATGAAAAATATCAGCATCTAGTACAAATGTCATATGAAGCTATAGGGAAGGAGGACGTGGGACAACGGAATTCGGAGTTTGACTGACCCTCCTAAGCATCGCTGGTTTGCATAGTCAAGCTTGATCTTGAGCGTCTCGGCGTCATCGAAGCTCGCCCACTGATTGCCATCCCATGTGACGATCTTCGCTGCGGCTTCGAGATCATGCGATACTGTTGCGCCGTTTTCAATGATCTTGTTGATCTCGGCTGCCGACAGCACGCCAGGCGTTCCGGTACACTCGCCACCCTTTGCGCCTTCGGTGAATTCACAGCCAGCCCGCATGCAGTTGGGATCTTTCATCGTAAAAGCTGAAATCTGGTGTCAGTTGCGAAGCGAATGAGAAGCTACTTGGGAAATTTACTTCGACCATAGAAACCAAGGCCCATGACTACGCGAGCGGGGTTGATGTTGTTCCTCCACAAGAGCTCAAGGCCCAGCTGGATCTCGGTAAGATTGGTGTGCGCATATGCGTATGGGCCGATCGCCGTCACTGTGCTATCCCAGACACCGTCTGTTGAGTAAAGTTGCATCAGTCTAATATTCTGCTCGCAAAGCCGATAAGAGTAAACTTACGAATGTCATAAGTCATGATATTGAACCAGTCTACCCATGGCTCCAAGTTGACAATGTCGAAACCTTTCATGTACCAGTACGAGGCCGGCTATTAGAGTATCAGCCGTGTATATTCGGATGCGAATCTCGACTTACAAGTGTGAGCGTAATACCATAGCGTCGACCACTGCCGTTTAGATGGTTGCGCAGATTCTTCAAAAAGGTGACATAGTTGTCGAAGTCCTCAGGGATTCCTCCACGATCCTCCGCAACAGGATATTCCCAGTCAATGTCCACACCATCGAAGTTATTGGCTTTCATAAACGTCACAAGAGATTCAAAAAATGAAGCTTGTGCCGACGTGGATTTTGCGAGATCAGAGAAAGTGGTTCGATATGGGCCAGGGTCATTCATTGCCCATCCGCCAATCGCTGTACAATTCATGGTCAACGCCAAGGTCAGATGAGGATGGGAGTTCACTTACCGATCCAAACTTGGAGGTTCGGCTGTCTCTCCTTTAGCTTTGTTACTCTCTTATACATCTTTGCGGTTTCCGCATCCATGGCATCGATGCGGAATGTCGTCGGATTGACGAGTGCAAACGCAAAGTTGATGTGGGTATAGGCTCCTAGGGGAATATCTTCTGGCGGCATAGCTTTGCACCTGTTAGTGAAGCTTCAAAGCCATAGATACAGGGTGACTTGCTTCCGCATGGTCTTTGCATATTCCATCCTTCATAGTAACCGATAAGCTTCTCGTCCGCAGTCTTTGTGCTGCACTGAGGCGATGGGGTGACAACTCCGTTGCAGAAATCCGCAGTTGTGCCACAAAACCCAAACTTGCTGCAACACACGTTGACTGGGCACACAGTAGCATTCGACCACTCGATTCCCCAGCCAGGATCGCATTCACTTTTGTAGTTGCATGTTGAAATGCAGCCATCGCCACAGAAATCCGGACCAAGCCCACAAACACCTTTCCCCGTCGCATCTCTATCGCCTCGGTCAGTAATGCAACATGTTCTTCTAGCCGTACTCACAAGGCTCCACAGCATCCGATCTTACATCCTTTGGTCTCGCTGCATGTATAATCGTCGTCCTCAGCTGCTGCAGCAAGCCCGCCTTCGAGCGCAAGCGTCCGAAGGTTGACGTCTTGAGCTAAAATGCTCTTGAGGTTTAGTGAAAGCAAGCCAAGACTAAGGAACAACATCCCCCACGAGCGTGACCCAGCGACCATAGTTGCAATAGGTGGTGGTGTATACTGAGGTGTTCAAAGTAGAAGAGACGGACTATTTCCGCTCCAGCAAAGGAAAGACAAGACTTCGAAGGGGGCTTCTTCGCTGAACCTACTTCCACCGTCTTCGTCACCGCAATAGTCTAGAGGATAATTTCCCCGTGCAGCCTGAAATGCAGGTTAACGAAAGATAGAATTTGCATCCTAAAGATAGGATGGGCTAGGCCGTACATAATCCCTTCTCCATGGCCCCAAGCGGTAGCGTCGTGCAAGCGTGTGGAAGCAGCGGCAAACATGTACGGTAAGACCCTGAATCCACCAGACTGGTGGCATGAGCCGAGCCAAGTCGAGCTTGATATCGATTGCTAGGATAAGGCTGAAGGATCTAGGTGGTGGAAGTGTCAGACGGCTTGTGCGTGCCGGAGAGTGGGTGGGCGCCTCGATGCCAAGTATGCAAGGTACGCAATCAACGTCGTGTACGCAAGGCACACAAATAACGTTGTCCACCGGAGCAATCCCAATTCTAAGCCTGGAGGGTGGAGACTTATGCGTGCTGGTATTGGATTTTAATTACGGCTAACCGGTTTGGGCGTATTGTAAAAATTCTCCTGATCGACGCCCCTGCGTTTCTGCCTCGCCCAAGTCCCTAGACTGCCTATTACACCGTTCCGCCCCCAAAATTTGAGGCCCCCAATGGCAGTGATCAGTTCAAATCTCTTGCGATGTGGGTGGATAACCCGGTAACTACCTGGCGGCTCGGGACGACCCCTGTCCTCGATCAATCTCCCTTCGGCTCCATGTCAGACTTCGAGGCTGTTCACTAGACGGCATGCGCATGGTAGTTCGATTTTGTCTCTCAGATGATAAGATCAGTCTGCAAGAGCTTGGCATTTTCTGGACATTGAGTTTCCCCTGTGTCGAGGTTGATCTTCATAACAGCTCTCGTCTGAGGTTTGGTGACGATACAAACACGATTCGGCCATGTTTGCAATATCCTTCTGGCAGGCCTTTGTCGCCTCGTCAATTTTGATCAAGTTCAGCAACGCTCAAGACAGTAGTCCGACAGGCCCAACGCACCCTAACATCGCCTCAAATTGCAATGCTTTCCATACCATTGTGGATGGCGACGGATGTTGGTCAGTCGAGACCAAATATGGGATCTCGCACGCCGACTTCATCAAATGGAACCCTGACGTTTCCGACGATTGTCTGACCAATTTCTGGCTCGGTTCATCCTACTGTGTTGGGGTTGGTGCAGTCGTGAGTACCAGTAGCAGGGCAAGTTCTGCTAGCCTTACGGTTGCGAGTAGCAGCAGCAGAATCAGCAGCAGCATCGTCTCCTCGAGGATCTCGTCGGCGATCTCTTCTAGCACGAGCTCTCGTCCCAATGCAACCGGCCCGTACTCTATTCGAGAGCCGATTGTTACATGGAACATATCGAGCACAACAGTAGAGTCGGCCTTCCCGCCGCAAAAGACGCAGGCAGGACAGCCATCGTACTGTACCAATTGGCACCTGGTAGTGGCTGGGGAAACCTGCCAGGAGATTGTTGGATCGGCTACTTGGGCGACAATGGCGGAATTGTGAGCGAGTCCCCATCCTGGGCATTGTCTATATGAAAGAAACTGACTCCAGTGTATCATAGCCTTGAATGGAACCCAGCATTGGACAGCGACTGCTCCGGACTGTATGACGGCTGGTGGGTGTGTATTGCGATACAGCCTCAGTCGGTGACTGTAACTTTTGAGTATACCGTCACCACAACTGCAGTCGAAGTACCCGATCCTACAGCTTGGACGCCAACAACGTTTCCTTCCGCAAACTCCAGCTTCGTAGCTGCACCGACCCAGGCGGGTCTTGACGCGAACTGCAAGGCATTTCATCAGGCGACAGATGTAAGCATTCTACACCCCCTGCGTGCGATGATCCAATTACTAATATGTGTTATCAAGGGCGAAACCTGCAGGCAGTTGCTCCAATACGGACTGTTCTCTCAGGAGCAGTTTTTCTCTTGGAATCCTGCGTTGAATGGAAACTGCGATGGGTTGTGGTTGAACTACTACTACTGCGTGGCGGCAGGCGACTCTTTGCCTGCACCGCCAACGGTAACAACTCGACCAGCTACACTGCCTCTAGGACAGATCAGCACTTGTAATACGTGGTACCAAGCAGATGGGTCCGAGACATGTGATGAGATTGTCGTTATGTTTGGCCGCTTCTCGAAAGACGATTTAATCAAATGGAATGCCGCTGTCGGATCTGACTGCGGAGGGATAGCTGCCGACGAGTACCTTTGCGTTGGTATACCTGGAACCCCAACAACTCGCACAGCTGATGCACCAAGCATTACCGCTCCTCCCACGGAAGCGCCAACACAGAGCGGAATGGTTGCAGACTGCAGCGAGCTCTGGCTCGTCTCTAGGTAAACGACCTCCTCGCGCTGAATTGAAGTCTGTATGTACTAATCCGGTACCAGTTCGGATACCTGCTCTTCGATAGCCAAGAGCAAGGGCATTTCGCAACTCCAGCTTCTTACTTGGAACCCAGCATTAGGAACTTCAACTTGTACGAATCTACAGCCTGACTTCTACATCTGTGTTGCTGCTACGGGAGGGAGCGTAGGCACTACAACAAAGCCTCCGACCACTGCTAGTACATCAGGCTTGGCGACGCCTTCCGCAAGTATCATATCGAGCGCAACAAGCTCTGCTGGTGGAGCAATTACGACGCCTTCGCCAATTCAGGCTGGAATGGTTGCTGGCTGTAGAAGATTCTATTTTGCACAGGCCGGCGATGGGTGTTGGGCAATCGCCAACTCTGCTGGCATTGATCTGAAGTAAGCAACCAGAACCCCTTATCAAATTGGAGAAATCAATCGCTAATATGTAAACCAGCGACTTTTATGCATGGAACCCGGCGGTTGGCACTGATTGTGGTGGTCTATGGTTGGCAACGTGGTACTGCATTGGCATTGCTGGCCCAGTCACTACAATATCTAGTGGACCTCCTGTGCCAACATAGCTGTCAAGGCGGACTTGTATTGTTGCGAATTATGGTGGTGTTTTATCATTTCCTGTTCCTTGTGGTAGAAAGCTGAATAATCAAGCAAGATGATATCGTGAATCCTTGACTTTGTTGCGGTGCTATGTCTTTTTTTCACGCTTCTTTCATGGCGCATGCATTCCTTGAACATGTCTGTAATTTAGATTGGGACTTCATTGATAAACGGCCACTCCATGCGTTGCTAAGTTATTCTTTACAACGTGACTGGTCTATATTAGGTAGTAGGCACAGTGTTAAACTACCATCACTACGATAAGAGGATAGATATGTACACTCTTGCTGTGATTCTGCTTTTATTTGGTTGATATGGTGGTCCTTGATCATTTGTAATTTGTATCGACGGGGTGTTTTAGTACTCAATTACTCGGAGAAACTCTTGATGCATAATCAAAACCTTCAGGATAGTAATGTTTATTTGAATACTAGTCAAAGAGATGGACGGCCAGAAGAAGAAAGAATTCCCCCCAATATTCTTACATAACAGCAAAATCACGCATCACTTCCACTACAGCCATCTGTAAATCCTCCGGCACCCTTGACCACTTTGTTATTTGCAAAACACCTTGCTTTGACCCATATCGGGGTGCGGAATGTGGCTGACCACTCATTTCCATTTTCATCCGGCTTGTCGAAATATTCGAACTTCCAATTAGAGATACCAAGGCCTAGGCAACCCTTCATATTAGGGATAATGGTGTTTTGTCCGTAGTCCCAACTGCTGAAGCCAGCACCTACAATGCACGTCAGCAAAGAAAATGATAAGCGTTGCACTGCAGACAGAAACGTACCTTGGATAGAGTAAGAGCTGAATAGAAACTTGTAATCTCCCTTGCATTTACCATGAGTCTCCTTGAGTGGCCATGGTCTGTTTTCACGCTTGACATTGATCTCGTACGTGTAATCGTCTCGGCGCCATCTTCCGCCAAACTTCCAGTTTAGAGGGTTCTCGGAATCACCGCCATCGCAGCTGTTCACGATTCTCTCGAATGACTCGACACAGTTGTCCTTGTTAAAGTCGCCTACGCTTTCGCTGAGCTGCAAGACAAAGGTGTGTTCATCTGGCGTGCCTTCAAAATACGTGTGCTCTCTTTTCCAGCCGACTTCATGGTCGGGCGCGTTGACGTCTTTGCCACAGAAAGCTTCGATGTTCTCATTCATCTTGTCAGCTGTGGCGTAGCCTTTGCGGCCTTCCTTCTGCCAGCATTTGAACTCGTCGGTGACAGCACATGTTTCGGAGTCTTGGCCAAGAACTTTGGCGCGGAGATCGATGCCTTTCGCGAGTGCAAACGAGGCGATGGTCTCGTGTCCAAGCTCGTTAGGATGAAAGAGTTTGCCGAAACTGTCGGGGAGTCCCAAGCCTAGCGTTGGATCTATCCAATCAGAATCACCTGGACAACCAGGTGGTGCAGGTGCACGTTTGTTGAGCTTGTGAAGTACCTCTGCACCGGGAGCAGGCGACTTCCACAGAAGAGTGTCATAGATGCTTGGATCGATGACGTTATCTGGCAAGGGAAGTGTACCGTTCTGTTGCATTTTTTCAATTTCCTCCTGCCTCTTCCTTAGCTCGTCATGCTCCCAGCCGGGCGTATTGGTCGCCGGCTTGAAGAACTGCAGATCGGGTTGATCTTCGTCGGGGTACTTCCCACTGGAAGATGGGTCGCACATCTGCCCTTTGACACCGTCTCGTGCCCAGGGATCCCAGTTTGAGAAACCTATCTCGTAGTCGATGGATCCTTCGTCGCGCAATATGTAGATGACTTCCCTGATTGCGTTGTTGATCTCCAAAACGAGTTTGTTGAATTTCTCTCGCCTTTCGGTAGTGAGCGTGAGAGCGGTCTTGAACCAGTATTTGGGAAGCCATCTACCGAGTGCCCACACTTGGTTCTCAGCACAGTCATTATTCTCGGTATTGAAGAACTGGGAATAGCCATTATAGACGACGATCCCATCCTTGGCCATCTTGTCATTTAGAGCCAATAGTATCTGCTTGAGGTTGGACTTGAGAATGGTTTCAATGTTCTCTTGAGCCTTGTCGATAATGGCATTGCAGGAGGCTTCCCCCTCATATGGAAGCATGACGCACTTCTTAATCATTCCGGCCTACGTAAACCATTAGTGCATGTCCCAATAAGACAGCCTGAGTAAACAACGTACCAAGCAAAGGTCGTTTCCACCCGCCGTCATGATGACCATGTCAACATCCTCCTTAAGTTTACCAACTTGCTCGAAGATTTGTACCGAACGGTCTCCGCTGCATGCGGGGAATTGGAATTCTTTGACGGAAGGTCCAATGATGTTGTTCACAAGCATTGGATACGATAAGTCGTACCGCGAGCACTTCCAACTATCTTGGTTATGGAATACATCTCCAAGGTGATTTCCGGCCCCGATCCCAGCAGTGAAGCTGTCACCTATGGCTACCAAATTTTTCACCCATGAATAATCTGTTGGATCGCCATCTCTTCGTGGGCGAAGATCTGGTGCGCGTTCCAAACGTGTTAGGGGCTTGGGACTTGTGCGGTCGTTTCTCCTTTGTCGTGGTCGTTTCACGACATATCCAGAGGTTGTAGATAGCAACGACGTGAGAAAGAGCGCCCAGATCAATAGTGAGGACATGACGCCGGTGAATGGATAGGTCGAGCTTCCAGAATCCTCCAGCAGCCTGTTGAATATCACCAAGATTGGTGAGTAGCAGACGGAATGTCCGACCTTGACTGAATGTCCCTCTGGTCGCCCAGGGAGAAAATTGAAGGTAAGATTTTTGTGGTCCTGATATTGCTGTCGTGGGGCAGAGCAATGGACTCGCAGCCAAAATTGCTGCCAAGGGACAACAGAAGCAGGGTGTGTCTGCAAAGTTCCATTGCCATCTATAGATTCGGGCTTCACATCTGACCAACGAGCTAGTTATTGGCATCTCCTAGTCGCAATGCGGCCAACGTCCTGATCTGAGATGAGGTACGGCTGCGGCTAAGCTCGCCAAGAGTGATACACGTACGATGCTTGAATTGGGATTTAGGCGTTCAGCCCCAAGATTGCGCCCGCTAAATTTTCCTACGGCCCACACTGGTC
The DNA here is from genome assembly GCA_020747015.1 of Pyrenochaeta sp. MPI-SDFR-AT-0127. Lineage (NCBI taxonomy): Eukaryota > Fungi > Ascomycota > Dothideomycetes > Pleosporales > Cucurbitariaceae > Pyrenochaeta > Pyrenochaeta sp. MPI-SDFR-AT-0127. The sequence goes on along the minus strand of JAGTJM010000057.1, from coordinate 116,022 downwards.
TCGGTCAGCCGAATACGGGTAACAAACCCTACCCGTGGCCACATGGGTGGATGGCTTGGCATCAGGCGTCCAGGCGTTTTCTTACGGTATTGTGTAATTTTCCAGGGTCGGGCTTACTGCAATCTCCCCACTGCGAGTAAAATGAACTTGAGGGATACCTGACATCGAAACGGACGAGGATGGGTTCTGGCTCTAGTTGCCGGTACAGTCATTCCAATAGTGTCACCTTTGCTACTTTAATTTGCATCGAAGTTTGTGCCTTGGCTTACCCGGAATGGAAGCCCATCGCGCTAGGCCGCATATGTTAGAAGTCATGTCTGTCGAGCGATGTGAGAGCTCTTGTGCGTGCCCCACCCTCAACTCTGGCCTGCCGTGCTCTCGCAGCCTGGTTCACTTCGAATATCCAACTGTGGCATGTCGTAAAGACGTAGCCTAACATTCAGTAAGTAATGGCAGGCCATACTCGCACATCTTGAACATGGCTGAGGTGCTAACTTCCGCGCAGTTTATACTCTATGATGGCACCTTCTTTTCTGACACTCGTTATTTCTAGCATTCTGGTGGCTAGGCCTGTCCTCGCGGGCAGTCGTGCCTGGGAATCTTCTATCGTTTATACTCAACCCAGTTATGCTGAATTGCACGGCGATCTTTATGAGCCGCAAAAAGAAAACTCGACAATTAGCACAGGCTCCAGGCGGTCTACAACAACGCTTAAGAAGCGTTATGTGACCATCAACCCGGGAACTGCGAATTCTGACGATCGTTTGTGGCCGAATGGCAAGATTCAATACTGTTTCGAGTCCTCGGCGACAAAGGAACTTTTCTTCGAGGATCTGGTCGAAGCCCGAAAGCTGTGGGAGAATTCAGGGCTTGGATCGGGCTTTGACTGGGTGGAGAAGGATAGTTCTTTGTATGTTCATCGAAAAGATGCATCCGCACATCACTATGGCTACTAATGCTAATCTGATATTGGTAGCTGCAACAACAACGCGAACAGACCGAACTTCCTTCTCATCGTTAAGAGTGATGGACTCTCTTGTACCACTGGTGTCCCACCTCTCAACAAGATGAGTGGGGATCCGGAGAACAGAGGACCTCTAATGAGATTGACTGCTGATCTTGACATTGGGAAACAAAACTTGGTTGCCAATTATGCTCACCAGATGGGTGTGAGTACCCCCAGGGCTGTTCTCGAATATAAAACGCTGACAAGAAATCTAGCATGCTTGGGGCCTTCACCATGAACATCAAAACCCAGCTTGGTGGTCATCTGAGTATGCTGCTGCCGGCGGCAATGTCTTCAGTTCTTCAAACTTCAAATGCGAGAAACTAGCGGACTATGCTAGGGTTTCACAGACACTGACCGCGGAGCAAATGAAGAAGGCCTGTACATCGAGAGCTTTTGCTAAGGCTAATCGGTTCAGCGCAGCAGAGTTTCTGCCCATCATAGACTCCACCGCATACCGAGCAAGCAAAACCGCGACTGAACCAGACTGGGATTCTATCATGATCTATGATAGTAACATGGGGTCGGCCTTGACTAAGCCAAACGGCGAGGCAATTAAGCAGGTCTTGGCTCCTAGTCAGCACGACGTTGAAGGTTTGAAGAAGCTGTATAGCATTTCCACTTCTTCTAGATTCAATCCACTCGGGAGCAAGTCAAACTCCAAGAAGAATGCGTTTATCGAAATCCGGAAGAAAGAAAGGGACAGTGGATGTGGAGAGGTGCCAGACGATGATCCAACCGGAGATGTCGAATGCACCCCCAAAACCTGTGGTGACGCTTGTCCTGTCAAGAAAGCCCGCGCTGTTCCGCGCAAAGCAAAGTCACCACGCGCGGTCCCAGCGACAGCCGATCCCACCTGGGGTTTCCTGAACAAGCCAACGAATGGCGGACTGGACTCTTTCACCAAAGACTTCTTCAATCCCGAGTTGCCTATCAAGGAGCCATTCTTAGTAGACTTGTCCGATGCCGGAGACACCTATGCTTCAACAGCTATATTCTTAGAGTTTAAAGATGGCGCCTTCTTCTCTGGAGTTATGGGTCTTTTCGGCTGCACGTCTGTACTAGTGACTTCGCAATGCGGCATGTACATGGTAAGAGCTTTGTCGTGTTGAAAATGTACCGTAGCTGACTGTGACAAGTCCCATCACTGGGAACATTGGTGGAAGCAAAAGCAGACTGACCAGCAATTCGAGGAAATGGTTCTCACTCCGTTGGTAGAAGGTGACATCGACAATCCCTCCTTCCTGGGTTTCCCTCAAATCACACCCAAGAATTGCTTTACGCAAGAAAAAGGAGTCAAGGTATGCGCACTCTACTTCTAACTAGGGCACAACGAGCTGACAACGTTGCCAAGGTCACCATATTTGCGCCAACCTTTGTAGCTGGTACCACACCGAAATACGTGAACCGCAAAGCAAAGCTTGTCACTGCTGTTGCCACAGCATTAGGGCTGGCAGAGTCGGATATTACAACTCAGCTATATGATGCTAAGAGAGAGGATAACTTCGCAAACGATGAAGAGACGGAACCGAATCTCGAAACAGCGAGTGGCAAGGTTTTCTTGACCTATAACCCGGATATCTTCAAGGATGGGAGCATGGCTGCTTATCAAGTCTGGGGTGGGGCGCAGGTCAACAATGTAGATGGGACGATGCAAAAGCAAGCTAACAGCGCCATCAACACGCCGATGATGTCGGTAAGTTTAGTCCTGCCTCCTACTGCTTTATTCGACCTCGGTCATCAGCGAACAATGATGCTCTTCCAGGTGCTCATGAATGCTAATTGTGTTTCCGCAGGACCGTTGGGCACCAAACTTTTCTTCCTCCCGGAAACGAGCGCTGTTGAAATATCTGGGCTGGGCGTAGGGTCCTTTTCAACCAACCTTCCTGCACTTCACTCATTTCACTTCTCCTTGTTGTCAATAGTTGATCAACGACATTTCGTAGACAATCGAAGCGTTCTTGCGTACCATGTTCTATCATTTTACGTTGTCTGCAATATAGTGACTGCAGCCAGTGATGGGCTGCGGAGACGTATTGGTCCTACACAGGCGTCGGCCGAATAGCCTTGCAGTTAGAGTCGTAGAGGCTGGGCCATCAAGATAGACAGGGATCGCAATGCTTTGGCGCTGGGTTATATGAGTGATTTTATAGGGATGGGCATGTATCTTTATACAGCGACATGTCCAGGCCCCCAAAATTGCCCAGCCTCACTCTCCATCTGATGTCTCTCTCGCTCAGAGTCCCAAACAAAGATGATCGACATGCCATGCGCTCACAGCTATCGAAGTGTCCATGTCAAAAAGAATGAAGATATAGCTGATTACCAAAACCTCATCTTGTCGATAAATGAACTAGAAGAAGCCGTCTGTTGATTCAACCCACCGTCTTTTGCTATTGCGACCACAGTGTTAGTGAACGATGCTTTCATTCAAGCTACGCAAGCTCACCATCAAGCTTGGCTGCAACTTCCTTCATAGCCTTCAATGCCGCTTCGTTGAAAGAGTACAACTCAAGGTCCTCTGCAGCCCAATTTGAGTGACCCGCGTTGTATGCTTTAAACCACGCTTCGAGTTCCTCGATTGGCGACCGGCCCCTTAAATCTGGAAGCCTTGGGTCGGCGCCTGCTTCAAGAAGCAACTCAACGACAGGGAGATTTTGCTTGAGCTGTTTGTAGTCATGCCCCGCAGAATCGCAGATAGCATAGTGTAGCGGACGACCCACGCCTGGATTCTTCATACCGCCAAGTTCGTTCGGGTCCTGGCCTGCTGCGATGGCCTCACGTATAGCCGCGAGTCTGACGTCTAAGGGGTCGTTCGAGATTGACAGGACTATCAAAGGTGGCCGCACTCTGAAAACTGGAGCCTTGAACTCGACCATGGTAGGTAATCCTTGGCAGAGAAGTGTGTCTTCGAACTCGTGTTGCCTTGCAGCTTTGGCTGTAGCAATTGACGCCTTTTTTTTTCGGTTCGCAGCAAGAATCTTTGATTTTGCGATGTGAAGAGTTACGAAGGCAATGTTGTTGTTGATGAAGGACAGGTGGAAGCGCGATTACAACAAAACCAGGTCGGCGGGGAAGGTGCCAAGATTATAGCGCGCCTCACATCAATCATCTCCATGTTCTTACCGATTGCCAACTAGACCAAGATAGCGATTGACCACGGGATTCACAGAGCAGCAGTAGTCATGAGTCCCTCGGACAGCACCCTTGCCCATCCTCGCATTTCACCTGCACACCTTGAAAGGGGTTCACTTCTAGTACCGATTGAAGGACATCACCAAGTGCTAGTCGGCCTGACCGCCGTATCGTTCAAGTACCGCGCCTGATGTGAGGAATCTTGGACTTGAGCAGTGTGGTGCGCAATCAAAGGGGCGCTGTGGCCCTGATACATGCATAGTTCGAGTGGACAGGTTGCGTCGTCTTAGAACACGAGAACAACCATACACAAAGCTAGAAGATTTAACCTAATGCCGTTTTGGACGAAGCACTGGTTGGAATGTCAGTAAGCCCTTGCATCAAAGTACTGATATTTCTAAATGTCTGAAAGGCTCAGACTTGCCTTTTTGATTTGTAGTCAACGACGCCAAGTGCGGGTAGCGATCCACAATCTATTGCTAGATGCAACGATCGGAGGAAACGCACTGATGTCTCCGCCATTTGCTCATAATGTAATCATTGCCAAAAGTAGGGTAGAAAAAAAGATGAATACTTACAAGGTCAAGTAAGCACGTGTGTGCCCTTCGTCTTACCAGTTTCCATCTTGGCGGTGCGAGCCCCAAATTGAATAGCACGCTTCTTCTCCGCAGCGACGCCTTTCATGCCAAGTTCCCAGGCCAGTAAGCGCAGTGCTCTCTTCCCAGGTTCTAAGAATTGAGCAGGATCTTCCGAGCTCTCCATTTGGGCACTGTCAAAGTCACACTTCGCTGTCACTGGAAGCTGAAGCGCCAATGCGATGAATTCTTCGTCCAGATAGGGAAAGCGCACCTCTTTGCTAGAGTTGCTGATTATGCGGTCGTCGCGGCCGAGATTTCTTTTTCCAAGTCTATTAAAGTCGAGCTCAAGCTCTTCGAGTAAGCCTGGATAGCCCTGCCGAGCAAAAGCTGTAGTGTGTCGCTGATAACCACCAAAAAGCTCATCAGCACCAAGGCCAGAAAGTAGAACGTGTGCAGGTGTAGAATATGGCTCGGGTGCGCTGGCTTGCGAAGGGCGCACAACACCGACACCCCGCGAGGCGAAATAGAGAGCGTACGATATGGATAGGTCCATCTCGGTATTGTGAGGGTGCATCAGCGTCAAAACTGAAGTGCGATGTGCTTGAGTCTCAGTGTATGGCACATTCACCTCGACGAAGCGCCAAACACGACCGGGACAAACGCTGACAAGCTCCGCATGTGATGATCGTCCAGTAACCCTGTCTGGACAAAGCTCATAGGGGCTAGATCCCGCACCAAGCTTCCCATGAATCCGAGGGTTCTCAAATGCGACATTGAGGAGGTCAATGGTCTCGCTCAAAGGGATCAAGTCGTGGCACATACGTGCAAGGATTGTGCAGTCGAGGCCACCCGAAAAAAGAACAGCCACCCTTGCCTCTTTTTCCAGTGCTCCATCTGGGCTAGGTGGTATGGCTTCGCGAACATGTTGTGTGCGGAGCTGTAGGGCCTTTCCAAGTGAACTGGCCAATTGGTTCACGACCTGAGCATCTGGATGCGAGTCCTGGGTAGGGAGCAGGTGGTTCATGGCGGGAAATGGCAGAGTCTATGGCTGTCAGCAAGGCCCTCAGCCCAGAAGACTTACCTACAAAAGAAAGCTTAGACTCTTCTTCTTGATCTGAGCGACGGTGAGGGATATGTGTTTGGGTCCATGAAGCATGAGCTGACGATGCAGTTTTGAGGTCCACAATGTATACTCCATCAGCTTCTACCTCTGTCCACTCATCGCCAGTCACAGTATCGCATACACTGGACAGAACAAGCGTATGGTCGGATGTAGACTTGCGTAGCAGCGAGCGCCTCCCAAGGCAATCGCGCCCATAGTAGAGACGCTTGTTTGTAGCATCGTAGAAGACAAATGCATACGGTCCCCTGATTGAAGACAAAAGACTAATAACTCTAGGCGTCGATGACCCGGCAGAGCCTGAGCATGCCTCTAAGAGTTTAGCGAAAACAAGTTCAGAGTCGTTACCAGTCACGACATTGTTGTTGATGGTCCAGGCTTCGCCATTCCAGCACAGTACAGAGCCAGTTGCCCCGTCCCTGAGCGGCTGGTCAACGACTGTTGTACCTCGCAGCGAGAGGACAGTTGACAAGAAGGTTGCGTGAATCTGAGCTGCTGCTGAGTCGTCATATTCTTGGCTGCTCTCAATCACAGTCTGGTGTTGGCCAATGCTGTCTGGGCCTCGATTGTGAAGAAGCTGCTTGGTGTTTGTATCCGGCACTATGTAGCCATGGCGATTTAGCGAGCAGAAGATACCACACATGACAGGGCCAATGGAGTAATGGAAGAGCAGTGGGTGTCTAGTCGGAGTCGAGCGCCCAGTGTTTTGTTGCATGCCTGGCACTGGCGGGAGTTTGCTCGGAGATTCGGCTCCCCGGTGCCGAGCAGCTTGGCCATGTGGACATCTCAGAGGACGGCGCAGCACCAGACGGCCCCCGGCGCCAGAACGACTCTCGTGCACGTGAATGCTGCTCCAGAGCTTGACCCAGGCCTACCGCGTATCCATGGACGGCCATTACATCACCTGAAACCGACTCCCACCTCTCCTCGCCGACTCGGTCTATGTCTCCCCCGAACCCTCCTCCGCAACTCGACGCCTCGCAGGATATCACGCAAGAAGCGAAGCCAGACCATGTGGTAGACTCCCAGGATGCAGCGGCGATAGCACCGCGGGATGCACCATCAGCAAACGCCCTCTCCGCCGAGGAGACGCGTGAAGATGCCAACGACACCAGCAATGCGGGGCAGCCTGCCAGCTCTGAGACAGCGGGGCAGATAGGCCATGAGGGAGCAAAAGAAGCGCTGGACAAGGGCCAAAGCGCAACAGAAGAGCCAGATTCTGCGCCAGGAACATCAAAAGACGCAGCAGCAGGACAGGCGGATACCCCACAGCCAGCTTCTGCAGAGTTGGTAGAGCATCTCGCCCTCAAGACACAGAGCCTGGGCGCATCTGCCACACCGCCGCCATCAGAGCCCACACAGAAAGCTGCCGGCAAGCTGCCTGTTCGCTCGCCATCACCCCCACCTCCTCCGCCCAAAGACGAAAAGTACCTCTCCACAAGCAATGTCCCCAGCCGAGCCGCATCGCCAATATCCCAGGGCAAATCCAGTGGAAGGAACTCGGAAGATAATGCGGCAGCAGAGTATGCATCCAAGTATGACGGTCGCGAGGATGCTGTGGACGACTCGCAGTCGGAGATTCAGAGTATCATGGAGCAGTTCGATAGCAGCGGAGGTTTGGGTGCAGAGGAAATCATGTCTCCACGCTTGGAGCTGGCAAGTCCATTGCTCGAGTCCCCTTCGACAGCATTTCCTCCTCGCCGATCAAGTCTGGTGCCGCCCGACAAACCACTCCCAACACCCACCGACGACACAGCCTCGATAACCTCGTTACAGTCGCCGCCTCCAAGAACATCCTCCTTGTATCGAGTGGGTACGAACTCGTCCTTTGTCGAACCGACATCGCCGAGTGCGCACGCTTCCAAATACAAGCCTGCTCAGCCTGCCCCAGAGCCTGAGCCAGACCTGCCGTTCGACTTTCACAGGTTCCTCGAGCAGCTTCGACATCGAACGGCCGATCCTGTGGCCAAGTTTCTACGCTCCTTCCTTCTCGAATTCGGCAAGAAGCAGTGGATGGTTCACGAGCAGGTCAAGATAATAGGCGACTTCCTTGAGTTCATCAGCAAGAAGATGGCCCAGTGCGAGGTCTGGCGTACTGTATCCGACGCCGAGTTCGACAACGCAAGAGAAGGCATGGAGAAGCTCGTCATGAATCGACTGTATGCCCAGACATTCTCACCTGCAATTCCACCACCAGAGCCAGTATCACCACGAAAAGGACGGCGGAGGCACGAACCGCCAGGGCCGGGTCGCAGAGGCCAACACCAGGAAGATGTGGAGCGTGATGAGGTTCTTGCGCAGAAAGTGCGCATATACAAGTGGGTCAGCGAAGAGCACCTCGACATCAAGCCCGTCGGGGACAAAGGCAAGAAGTTCTTGCATCTGGCACAGCAAGAACTACTGAAAATCAAGAGCTACCGAGCACCACGAGATAAGATCATTTGCATTCTGAACTGCTGCAAGGTCATTTTTGGCTTTCTGCGCACGTCAAACTCTGATCAGTCGGCAGACGCGTTTGTGCCACTTCTGATCTATACCGTCTTGCAAGCGAACCCAGACCATCTGGTATCGAACGTACAATACATTCTGCGTTTCCGGAACCAAGACAAGCTCGGTGGTGAAGCTGGCTACTATATTTCTTCCCTCATGGGCGCTGTTCAGTTCATCGAGGGTCTCGATAAGACATCTTTGACAGTGTCTGACGAGGACTTCGAAAAGCACGTCGAAGCAGCAGTATCGGCCATAGCAGAGCGCCATGCTAAGGACGAAGCGGAGTCATCAAATACCCCTACCCTCCTCCAACCCACTACACCCAGCCACAGAAGAATGCCCTCGCCACACTATCATCATGTCCCAGAGAAGGCGACTCCGCTACGACCAGAACTCACACAAAGAAATTCTATGGAAGCAGAACGAGCCGGCCCAAGAAGATCCACCAGTGTCAAGGACCGCAAGACGGAGGCGGATCAGCCCGAGGAGGAAAATGCTGCTGTAGCAGGCTTGTTAAGGACGATTCAAAGGCCGCTAAGTACAATCGGCAGAATCTTCTCCGATAGTGATACAAGCACCTCATCTGGCCCAGTATCGACGCCGCAACCAGGAAACACGCCTCGTTCGACCCCTCAGGTACCGCCACGTCCGTCTTCGGAGTTTCCCGGACAATCAGCAGCTTCCCAGATGAACGAAAAGCAGTCAGCCCGATCCCATGAGGAGGAGCGACAGAAGCAACGATTGTCAGCCGAGGAATCAGCAGCACGGCAAGCCTCTGCTGAAGCTGAGCAGGCAAGAAGAATTCAACAGAAAGAGCACAACGTCGTTGTTGAGACACTGGCAGGCATGTTTCCACAACTAGATCGGGATGTAATTGACGACGTCGTGCGGCAGAAGGAAGGCCGGTACGTAATTCATTCAGATGGTACACGCGAACTTATTGCTAACGCTCAATTTAGAGTCGGCCTCGCAGTAGATGCATGTTTAGCGCTTGCGAACCCATAAGCATACCCGTGATTCTTGTAGACATGTAGACCAAGCGTATTTATTCAATGCAGCATTTTCAGCACCTTTACCTTTTAGCGTGAATGTTTCCACAAATGCATTTTCAGTCACACGATTGGGGTTTGTTTAGGCTTGACCATTCCTCAAGATTGTTTCGGTAATCTTGACTCAATCGCTCTAACATTCATTATCGGACTCTGTCGACATGTGCGACTACTAGTAATGTGGTGATTAGGGCCCAGCCGTTCATTACAGAACTGCATAATGCTTCTTTTGATAAAACACGCAGTGGATGTAAGATCCTTATCATTGCGATGTTATCTTCGCCGCTTCTAGGCTCCCAAATTCGATGAAGAGATGTCTGGAACGTCTAATGTTTTGCTATGGTTCTCCCTGTGGTTTTAGAATTGAGGCGGTTCGTATAATGGTAACTGCTCTTTTGTCACTGCCTTGCCTTCCGCCAATCACCACTTGCGTAACCACCTTAAAATCAGACGCTCATCGATCTCTGCTAGCTCCGACACCTCAAATGAGCATGCTCAACTGAATCCGAGGCAACAAAGCCTGTTATCGACTTTTGTATAGATCAAGCTCGTGTTTGCTAATCACATTGGTTTAGAAAGTAAAGCTGCTACTGGTCTACACACCTACCGAGAAATGGAGAGTGGCTACCAAATACCAATCCAGCTACGAACAGAACGATGTCGTCGTTCGAACCACCGCCTACCGTCGCAAAGATCACTGTCTCTCCGTGATCTGGTTCTCGCCTCGTGAAAACGTCGATATTCAGTCATCGGTAGCTACACCGTTCCAGCGGGCTTTAGCGTGTCTACGTCCTTGCTGTTCACCCACAGCACCGCTGAGTACTCCTCTCTATGTCGCTGTGCATATGCTAATGCGAGCTGAGTCTTGCCCATCCCACCCAGGCCGTGCACGATGACTGTCTTGCGAGAGCTATCATGCAGAAGCTCTTGGTGGATCGTGTCCAGTTCCTAGTCCCGGCCAATGAAGCGCTCGACGTGCGACACCTCTGGCACCCTGAACAGAACGATAAACGATTCAATAGCAATGACAATAGGTCCATTGGCGCGAACTGCAAACCTCGTGTCATTGCTACTTCTGACTTTACATCAAGTCTACGTACCCGCGTTCACTCTGCCTTCTGTATCCCACACCTTCCCATACCAGGATAAGGCAACAGCGTCAGAAGTCCAAGATCCCACATTGGCGACTTACTCGTCCTCCCAATCAGAAAAGTCTTCTTCAGAAGAAACACAGCATATCCCACAGAAATTCATGCTTTCACCCCCCTGATCAGAAGCTGTAATAGATGTAACTAGTGAGGATGCAGTAGGACGCAACTGCTGCTTTGGCGAGAGCATTTGTTGGGTCCAACCAAGGGCTATATTGTCAGAAAACTCCCCAGTCTTTTCTAGTTCTGCAACAAAGTCCAGCAAGGCAGTAGGGTTTGTGCAAACGAAAGCTTGCCACGACCTATGCTGCTTATAGAACTCATCCATATACTGAGCCGTCTTGCCTTTAAGAATAACAATCATCTCCATGAAGACAGCACCAAGGCTCCAGACGTCAGACATTGTATTTCGAGGCCCTTGTAGAGCGACCTCTGGCGCGCAGTACCTTGGGGTCATTCCGTTCACCATGCTCATAGTGGTACTGCCGTTTGCATCTGTAAAGTCGATAGATAGGCCAAAATCCGCAAACAAGACTCTCCCACGGCTTACGAGAATGTTGCTTGGCTTAATGTCCTTATGCCGAACGTTCTGCTCATGCAGAAACTCGAGTGCTGTGGCTAGGCAGCCAAAGAAGGTTCGCAGCTCCGGAAGATTAGAATCGTTGGCGCGCTTCAAGTAGGCGGCTAGGTCCTTCTCGGCAACGGGGGACATTATTAAACTAATGCACTTAGGATCCGTGTAGCTGCCGACAAACTTCACAATGTGGTGATGTTTCAGGCGTTTTAAAATTTCGATCTCAGCGACGAACCGCTTTATATCTTCCTTCTGTCGACCCCGAAAGGCTAAACCTCGAGGCACCTGCTTCCTTGCGTACTCTTTGAAGCTAATCAAACTGAGCACTCTATCAACCTGTCCAAATCCACCCCTGCCCAAAATTGCTTTGGTCTCAAGTGGAGGTGATTCGCCCTGCTTGTAATAGCAATGGTGCCCTTTTGCACCTTTTTCTAGATCCAGTGATTTTGTCAACACTAGATTCTGAGCTCTGACGAATAACGCTTTGACACTTGGAAGTAAACAACTCGGAAGACCGCGTTCGGTAACAGGGAACCAGTAATCAGAAAAGTCGACGTCGATAAGATCATCAAGGCGGTTCAGATGGCTAATAGTCCGAAGGATGATATATGTCCGGGGCACGTTGCTCCATTGTGGGTGGGAGTATTTCAACAACGATGATATTTCGTTGATCTCAGAGTCAGTATATGGTTCGCGGCTGTTCTGTCCATCTGAAAAGAAGCTGTTCAGTCGACAAGCTAAGGCCTGCTGAGTGGTATTATTAGTCGCTAAGAATGAAGAGGAATACAGCTGCAGTTCTTGGAGCAAGCGTATGGTTGCAAGTGTGTCTTCATGATCTCTGCCGATTGTCCTCTCCCGCCCGTCTGCTGCTTGTCGGAGCGTCCCCTCGGCCTCACTGTACTTCTTCTGATCGTAGAGTGTGAGTCCTAGCCAGTACCTGCTGTCAAGGGTGCCTTCATGGTCGTTGCCAAGCTCCTTCTCCTGTCCATGTACTACTTGTTGGAGCAGCTCCTCGGCCTTGCTGTACTCTCCCTGATCGTAGAGTGAACGTGCTAGCCAATACTTGCTGTAGAGTGTATCAACATTCTCTCTGCCCAAATTCTGCTCATATCCATATACTACTTGTTGGAGCAGCTCCTCGGCCTTGCTGTACTCTCCCTGATCGTAGAGTGAACGTGCTAGCCAATACTTGCTGTAGAGTGTATCAAGATCCTCTCTGCCCAAATTCTGCTCATATCCATGTACTGCACTTTGGAGCAGCTCCTCGGCCTCCCTGTATTTTCGCTGGTCGTAGAATGTGCACCCTAGCCAATACTTGCAGCTAAGCGTGTCCGTATGGTGTTCGCCATAATTCTCCTTGTATCCCTGCACTGCTTGCTGGAGCGCCTCTTTGGCCTCGCAGTATTTTCCCTGGTTATATAGTGTGCACCCTAGCCAGTACTTGCTGCTAAGCGTATCTGTATAGCCTTTGCCATAATTTTTCTCGTATCCCTGTGCTGCTTGTCGAAGTGGCTCCTCAGCCTCACTGTACTCCTCCAGAAAATAGACTGTACGTCCCAACCAGTACTTGCTTTTAATTGTGTCCATATGGTCTTCTCCAAGCTGATTCTCCAGTCCACACGCTGCTTGTTGGAGCAGCTTTTTAGCTTTCTTATGCTCCTTCAGATCATAGAGTGTACACCCTAGCCAATACTTGCTCTTAAGCGTATCTTCATGATCTTCGCCAAGTTTCTTCTCTAGCCTGCGTACTACTGGCCGGAGCAGCTTTTCTGCTTCACTATACATGTCTTGGCGTTGGAGTGTGCGTCCCAGCATGTACTTGCTGTAGAGCGTGTCAATATGGTCGCTGCCCAGCACCCTCTCTTGTTTACGGAATGCCCGCTGGAATAGCTCTTTGGCCTCTTTGTGATTCCCTTGGTCTAGGAGTGTATTTCCCCTTTCATACTCCCTTCTTCCCATACTCTTATTGTTGTATCTTGAGAGCATCGTGCTATCCTTATCCCAGGTATATCCCTTTGATGCTGTCTTGTAGATAGGTCTGTGGGGCTAGCGGTGGAGCTAAAATGGCAAAACCGCGCGAAGCTGACTTGTGGTAGCACCGGCTGCTGAGCTTTGGATGAGCCTACAGGAGATTGTAGAGCATGTATAAATGATAGGTAATTACCTTAATAACACTCTAGAATGGTCATATTCTATGAGACTGCTCAGGCTGTGTTCAGTCAGATAATCATGTCAAAGCTAGGCTACATACGTACACCTCGTATTCGGAAAACTGTTATATATGTATAGGCCCAAGGTATTGTAGTAATAGTCTTCCAGTCTTTGTGTTTCTCGGACACTGTTGTTCGACGTTTGACATGGATTCTGTTTTAAAGAGTGCGATGGTCTATCATCAGGTAAACCAGGCGGTAAAGGGGTGCAGCTGAGTGCCAAGACCGCCGACAGAAGCAATATTGGAGCGAGAACCACCATCGATCCTTGGCTTATACTCCGGCCCTTGCGGTCACTGCGTGATTTTCTCAGAGAAAAAGCCCGTGCAAAGGCACGGGCCTCCTAGCTCAACGATCACGACGCAGGTGCTTCAACTCTCATACAAATTTATATAGGAAATAAAGTACTAATGTCGCGCAAATTGTTATAATATCTCAACTAGAGTCTCCTGCATCGCTACTTTCAATTTCAAAGTCAACCTCGCTGTCGTTACTTATATCATCAAGCTCGCTTTCGACAACCGTAGCCTGTGTATCTAGCTGATCAAGGGCTCGATTGTTAGCGTTCCTATAGTATCCTTCCCGTTCTTTTGCCTTAATAGCAGCTGTAACCTTTAATTTATAAGGATCGTCGATACTACGCGTGACAAGCCCTTATTGCACTGCCGTAGTAAGCATATCCTCAGATAGGTCAGAGCGTGGTCTGAACGGCCCCCGTTTAGTCAGCTTCTCCATACAAACTGCTGTAGCAGCTAACAATCGTCAGGATCAAGTAGACCACGTCCTTCCGTAACGAAGATTAGCGTTCTAGCGAGATGTCTCTTCCGGATCCTTAAGGCAGCGGCACGGATTGATGGCAGAAGCCTTTTGTACTTATTACAAAGTACTCTCGCCACGCGATCCTTCTGTATTTGAAGGTCCTTCTCCTGCCTTGTAATCTCATCTTCCTTACGCTTGCAGCTGTGGGAAATCCTGGCCACTAGTGATTGGTCAACGACGTTGATCAGCGAACAAGACTTTTGTCGTCAGCACCACGAGATTGAGGAGTGGCCCGGAAGCCTGACGTGCTCATACAGTAGAAGAATTCAAGAGGCACGTCGAGTCTACATGTGAATCATATCTTATAAGCAACGCAGCCTCCCTACTAATATAGTCCTTACCTATTATTTACTTAATTCTATTATAATACTCTTAACGCTTAGTAACTCTCGCTTTAATAGGCTCGTGTCTAGAGATATATAGTTACTAGTAGATTAGAATACCCTAGTAGGTTATATACTAATTCCTATTACTAGCTAGCTTATACTAATAAGGAGGTCCTCTAGAATATTTAGTAGAGTATATTTAGTCTAGCGTCTTAATGTTATAGAATACCTTTAATATTATAAGAACTTATTTTAGGCCCTAAGATAAGCTCTATATATAGCTAATATATAATAATAGAATAGCCTAAAAGTAAAGAATCCTAAATAGAAAACTACGTAGATTAAGTTTAGTCTATTTTTAGGCACTTATAGGATAGTAACTTAGTATTACGACCTAGGATACGACGCGGGGCACGCCGCCTTAAGTACTCCCAACTTCTAATAAGGAATATATAACTATAGGGTTACGTAATAAGGTCTATAAGTCTACGAGGTATTAGATAGGTCTTAGTACCTATAAGACTTTAAGACTTATAGACTCCTTATATATATATAATACTATACTAGAGGCCCTTATAGCTTAGTATATTTAACTTAATATTCTTATAAATAGTAAAAGTAATAGAATAGTTCTCTATTTAAATACTCTTTATAGAAGCGTACTCTTACTATCTTAGTATTACTCTACGCTACTCTACCTTTACTCTATCCCTAAGAACTAAGTCTTTACCCTTTACTAAATTCTTAGTAAAGGTCTTTACACTTAGCTAAGTACTATATCTTACTCTTAAGACTCTACTAATAAGCTAAGTATACTTATAGAACTTAATAGCTTCCTCTTTCCTATTCCCCTACCTACCCCTACTACCTTAACTCTTAATTAGCCCTAAGTTACCTATATACCCTTAAGGCTACTACTACCTTAAGTACTTCTAACCTCTAATAAATATTTATATATTTCTTAAGTTATATAATAATCTATAGTCTATAAAGTACTAAATAGGCCTTAGTACCTTTATAACTTTAGGACTCTAGAACCCCTTATATATATAAATAATTGTTAAAAGGTAGGGTGTCCTTAGTAGAGTGGCTACAATATAAAGCAGCTGGTGTCACTAAGGAACCTTTCTTAGTAAGCTTCTGGTTAGAGTAAGTAGAGATAGACAAGTGGTTGAAGTAGCTCCAAGTATTAAATAATAGTATTCGATAATAACTTAAGGTTAATTATAATATACTATAGGGGTACATTATTCTTATCTATATACTTAAGTAATCCTATAGTTCCTATAGTATTCTAGAGAGTCCTATATAGGATCCTATAGTATCCTATAGTACCCTAGTCCCGTAACGTAGGATCTCTGGGACTACGTGACTTCGCGGGGCACACGTTATTATTAGCCTAAGTCTAGGCCTCGCTAATACCTGTATTCCTTCTACTATCCTTCTTATAAGCGCCCGAGCCCTCGTTATAGGTTCGTAACACTATCCCCCTCCTTTCTTACCTTTATATCCTTATAAGCTAATAATAAGTTCTAAGAGTACCTAATATTATTACGCCACTAGTAACCGTATAAACGCTGTTAGTTAGCTCGCTATAGTTTCTTATAAATATTACGCGAAGAAGAATCTAGAGTGTCGTATATCCTCGTTAAAGAAGGAATAAGGAATTATTATTAAAATAGGGTTATAAGTGTAAGCCGGTTAACGTGCCAGTTCCTAATTTTACTAAGTTGGATAACGAGATTACGCGATTGGAGAGTTAGGAGGCTAAGGCTAATAAGGTAGAAGAGGTAGCGCTTAACGCCCTTCTAGCCGTTCGTGCGAAAAAGAATCGTTTACGAAATAAAAGAAATTATATAGCGTCGTAGGTAGAGTAGTTATCTAGTTTAATATAGTATATAGAGGATATTAAGGCCTAGAGGCCGTAGATGGATAAATTAGGAGTCTTATTACTAGAGATAGTCTAATACCTAGTACTTCACGTTAGACTAGAGTGCTTTATACCTAGTGTTTTAGAAGGCGATCCTGTTCCTTAGACGAGTCTAGGGTAGTGTCGCGGTGTATCTTAGTAGCGTAGGTATTGTCCTAGAAATATCTATATTCTAGTGCTATTAGTTTTCTTCGCTAACTTCTTCTTAGGTGCTTTATCTCTAGTTAGGTCTAAAATATCTTACTAGTGTTGCTTATTAGGCCCTTCGTAGTTATCGTGGTTATTTTGTCTATATTATCTATTCGTAGTGTATAGGTTTCTAGTAGGCTTCTAGTTTTATATTATAGCCTATAGTTTTCTCGTAGTTCCTATGTATTTTCTATTCTAGTATCCTTTCTATTTAATAAGGTATATTATATCTTATAGGTCTAGTCCTTTAATATAGTGGTCGAGTATTTATTCTACTTCGAATTGTTTTCCTCTTTGGTTCATAATAGAATTGTCTTAGTAGCGTGTTAGGGTCTGCTAGTTCTAATAGTTTAACGTAGAATTAGGTTTAATCTTTAGTCTTTAGTAGATTAAGCGTATAATTTACTAGTCCTCTTTGTCTTTAATTAAAAATAGTCTAACCTTAACGTAGTCTAGTCCTTTATTAGGTCGTTTTATTTAAAGGTTTTTTATAAGTAAATATACTTTATCCCCCTTTTTTAGCTAAGGTGCTATTTTTCTTTTCTTATTAATATATTTAATTTATTAGTACTATATTTTTTCTATATTTTCCTTTATTTTCTAGTATATATCCTTTATTTCTTAGACGTTCTTTAAAGCTACTTTAGCTTTAGTATTAGGAAAATTTCTTTTAAAGAGATTAGGGTGTTTCCCGTAGTATACGTAAAATAGTGTTACGCCTATTATCTCTAATTTCTTATTATTATAAGCGATTTACGCTATAGGTAGTAAGATACCTAATTATCTTATATAGTTATAGTACGTCCTTAAGTACTATTTAAGCGTTCTATTCATTTATTCTGTTTATCCGTAGTTTCTAGGTAATAGCGGTAGATAACTTTCTCTTAATCCCTAGTTATGCCGTAAATGTTTCCTAGAAAGTTAGATATAAATAGCTTATCTCTATCGCTTATAATTAATTAGTATTCTATAGTCCTAAATATCAATCCTTAACTATTACGCGAGTTATTATATTGTAAAGTTCTTCCTAAAGGGTATAAATTCTACTCCCTTACTAAACCTATAAACTACTTAAGGATTCTATTATACTTATATCTAGTTACTTCGTCCGCAGACTCTAGTAAGTCCGTAATAAAGTCTATTAGATATCTTCCTATAGTTTATTAGGTAGTTCTATTAGTTATAATTCTCTATATAGTGCGTGTGTTATATACTTATTCTTCTAATAACTCGTATATTTCTTAATATAATTCTTAACTTTCTATTTTATATTTAGAAAGTAGTAATTTCTCTAGATAAGTTTAATAGTTCTTACTATCCTTAGTACCGTGTATAGGGTCGTCGTAGTATTATTAATAATTATTTCCTTAGTTCTAGTAGATCTTAGGTCTAATTTTTATAAT
Organism: Pyrenochaeta sp. MPI-SDFR-AT-0127; assembly: GCA_020747015.1. Lineage (NCBI taxonomy): Eukaryota > Fungi > Ascomycota > Dothideomycetes > Pleosporales > Cucurbitariaceae > Pyrenochaeta > Pyrenochaeta sp. MPI-SDFR-AT-0127. Next base: position 98,045 of record JAGTJM010000057.1, on the reverse strand, counting down.
TATATTGCATTCCTATAATAGTCCTAATAATCTATCTTTATTTTCTTTTAGGATTACTATATAAACTTCGGTTTTCTTTCCTATTATATCGTATCTTCGGCTAAGTGCGTCTACTCTACTATTATCTTTCCTAGTGTATATATAATCCTAAATTTATACTATCCTAGGAGTTTAGACTATCGTACTTATCTTCTATTAAGCTATTTTATTATTATAAAGTACGTTAGGTTCTTATAGTCTATAAAGATAGTATTCTCTAAATATCCTTTAGCGTAGTATCGCTAATATTATAGTGCGTCTACGATAGCTAATAGTTCTTTATGTATATATTATAGCGTTCTTCTACTTATAAGAACTTTCTTAAGTAATATACTATTAGGTGCTATTTCTATCTTTTTCTTAGAGTATTACTACTCCTATCGCTAAATCTAAGGCGTCTATTTCTATTTAAAGGGGTTTTCTACTAGTAAATACTATTAGTACGGGTTCTTTAACGCATGCTTCCTTAAGCGTCTTAAAGGCTTTATCTTATTCCTTCCCCTATTTCTATAGTTCTTCCTTCTTCTAAGTCGTATAAGTAGTATAGCGATTTTAAGAAGTCTTTAATAAACTATTAGTTAAAGTTTACGAATCCTAAAAGGATTATATATCCTTAACTATCTTAGGTTCTCCTAGTCTCGTATCGTCTATATCTTTATATCGCTAATTCTAACTCTATTAATTCCGACTATATATCCTAGGAATTTAACTTCTTCCTTATAGAATTCGTATTTCTTAGGTTTTAGCTCTAGCCCGTATACTTATAATCTTTTAAGGACTTCCTTAATATATCCTTTATATTTAGTTATATCGTTAGAGTATACTAATATATCGTCTAGGTATACTATAGCGTATTCGTCTAGACAGTCGTTTAGTGCGGTATTAACTAATTCTTAATATATTACTAGTGCATTCGTTAATCTAAAGGTATAACTAGATATTCGTAATATCTGTATCTTATTCTAAAGGCTATTTTCTATTCTTCGCCTTTCTTTATCTGTATAAGGTTATACGCGCCTCTAAGATCTAGTGCCGTAAATATCTTAGCTTCTAATAGTCTATCTCGTAATTCCTAGATATTTAGTAATAGGTAGCGTTCTTTTAGTTATATATTAAGCTTACGTAGTCTACGATAGCCTTAATATTCTATCTTTCTTTAGCGCGAATAGGATAGGGTATCCTACTAAGGACTTAGATTTTTAGATAAATCCTTTCGCTAATATTCCTTAATATACTTCTTTAGCGTTACTAGCTCTTTCTTAGTTAACTTATATATTAGTACGAACCCTAGGCTCTTACTATCTTCTAGTTTAATTTCGTGATCCTATAGTTAGTATTTTAGTAGTACTCCTAGTCCTACTTTTTCTATAAATATCTCTATATATTCTATATATCTTTAGGATCTTTAGAGTAATATAGTTCTCTATTATTCTCTACCTTCTAATCTTTCTTACTAGTGGTTAGTTTAGCTTATTAGTTAGTGCTCTTATAGATACACTCTCGACTAAAGTTCTAATATTTATTATCGTCTTCTTATCTACTAGGGTATTCCTACTGCGTAGGTTTTCTAGGCGTATATATATTATTCTTATACCCTATTAAGATCCTCTAGTTCTTCTAGTCTATACGCGGGTTATAATCTCTTAGCTAAGGTAGCCCTAATATAATATCGTGGGCGGCTAAGCTAAAAATATCTAGTCTTACCTTACTATTTCTCTAGATATAATACTAATTCCTTAAGTACTTCGTACTTAATAAGTCCTCTATTCGCATTATTAGCTATAGTAATATAATAAGGTTTTTCTTTTAGAATAGGTTATAGCCCTACTTTTAATATAGCTATTCCTAAAATATAGTTTCCCTATAATCCTAAATAATTAGAGCCTATATATTAACGTTCCTAAGTTTTACTTTTATTCGGAGTAGCTCTCTCCTATAGTTCTGATAGCGTCGTATCGCTAAACTCTTAGGGTAAATTAGTTCCCTCGTCTAATTTAGTATCCTACTTATTATAAGGTTTAGTTTCTAATTTCTTTCTAAAAAAGAGTACTTATTAAATCTATTATTAAGTTTATCCTAAATATATCGTTATATTCGTATTTATACACGTTTACTATAGATCGTTAGTATATTTCTTATTAATAATAATATTTCGTTCTATCTAACTTTCTATATCGTGTCTAGGAAGTAGTTTATATAGCGCTTATCCTATAGGTAGCTTACGTATATATCCCTTTTATAGTTATACTAGCTCTATTTATATATTCCCTTAGTTACGGAAACCTATTTATTCTAACTTTAGCTTCGTAGTAGTAATTATAGTAGTTATATATAGAACGTATAATAGAGTATCCTTATCTAGGGTTACGCTAATCGTCGTTATATATAGTTTTAGAGGTTCGTATACAGTTTTCTAGCTACTATATTTCTTCTAAGAATCCGTGTAGAATTCTTTATAATAGTGTCCTATCTTAAGGTATTATTAGTATATATCTTTTTAATAGATAGTTAATATCCCATCCTCCTTTATTAATAATTTATAGGCGAACGCTCTTCGTTTCTTACGTTCCTATTAGGTTTTTCCTCTATTATCTATTATTAGATGTAATATTCTAGTACTAGGCCGAATATCTTCGTATATTTATATTATCCTAAGGTCCCTATACCCTATTTCTAGGGTATAGGATCTATAGGTAGATATTTTCCTTATTTTCGTTATCTAGTTTATATAGCGAGATATCCCGTATAGGCGGATTACTTCTTTATCGCTTATAGCCTATAATATAGGTAGTTAGGTCTCGTAGTCTACTAGCCTAATAACTTCCTACTCGTAATACCTTAGTCCTGAACCTAGCTAATTATATTAATTTATTGGGTGACTTTATTCTTTTACTTATAGTTTCTAGCAAGTGTCCTTCCTTCCCGTAATTATAGTATATCTTGTCGTTTTTTCCTATATCCATCTTCTGGTATTTTACCTTCCAGCCCTTACCCTTATTTACGTTATCTAGGTGTATAGGTTCTGGTTTATTAGAAGTATAGTATCTAGCGGTATAGTTATTTTAATTAACGCGAATAAAATCCCTTCGTTTACCCTTATTAGGTTAGTGCTTCCCCTCCCATAACTCTATTTCTCGAGTTCTAATTATATAGTCTGTTATCGATCCTAATGCTTTCTTTTACGAGGTTATCTAGTATCTTAATTTCTATACCTATGCGCATAAGTTCTTCCTAGACCTGTAGTTTTAGGCCCTATCTAAATATGCGTTTTAGCGTATTATCGTCCTATCCTATAATAGTAGTATATTATTAGAATTTATTAGTGTAGTCAGCTACGGATATCTTTTATTGTAGCATCTAAATACCTTATTCTGCGATTAGTTTTTCCGTTTATAGTCTAAATACTAGACTAATTTATTTCTTAAACTCGTTCCAGCTTTCGAATATTATAGTATTTTCGTCATCTTTAATATTGCGGTCTATATACTTCGTGATATAGGGGTTAACCTATTCTAGTACTTCTCCTACGAGGTAGGTAGTAATTAATACTACTTTATTATCGTCTGCTACGTATCTATTAATATAGAAGTAGATATTGCATTAAAGTAGCTATAATTTTAGTATCTTACGGTCGCCGTTATAAGTTAGGGGAGCCTTTCCCTTTAACTTACCTAAGGCGGTGCTTATAGAGTTGGGGGTTACCGTGTCTATCTCGATGTCGCTTATTTCAAGGGTGATTAAAATGTTAAAAGGTGGGTGTCCTTAGTAGAGTAGCTATAATATAAAGCAGCTAGTGTTACTAAGGAACCTTTCTTAGTAAGCTTCTAGTTAGAGCAAGTAGAGATAGATAAGTGGTTAAAGTAGCTCTAAGTATCAAATAATAGTATTCAATAATAACTTAAGGTTAATCATAATATGCTATAGGGGTATATTATTCTTATCTATATACTCGAGTAATCCTATAGTTCCTATAGTGTTCTAGAGAGTCCTATATAGGATCCTATAGTATCCTATAGTACCCTAGTCCCGTGACGTAGGATCTCTGGGACTACGTGACTTCGCGGGGCACACGTTATTATTAGCCTAAGTCTAGGCCTCGCCTAATACCTGTGTCCCTTCTACTATCCTTCTTATAAGCGCCCGTAGCCCTCGTTACAGGTTCGTAACAATAATACTAAAGACTCTTATAGTTTAGTATATTTAACTTAATATTCTTATAAATAGTAAAAATAATAGAATAGTTCTCTATTCTTAATACTCTTTATAAAAGTATACTCTTACTATCTTAGTATTACTCTATACTACTCTACCTGTACTCTATCTCTAAGAACTAACCTTTACCCTTTACTATCTCTTTAGTAAAGGTCTTTATACTTTAAACACTCTTAAGATAAGTAATATTATTATAAGTAGTACTACCTCTAATAATAATAATATTACTTATACTAAGACTAGTAATATAGTAGCTAAACCTAACTACTACTATAGTAATAAGAAGAAACTAGAAGACTATAATAATATAGATAATAGAGGATTCTAAAAGGGATCTAATATAACTTAAAGGTATATAGGAGTATATACTATATTAAATACCTAAGAAGATTCTCTATTCTTATAGATCTAGTATAAAAGAATAAGAAGAACTTCTTCTACTATCTACTACTAAGAACTCCTTTGTGTGTATAGAGAATAGGAGTAATAGGGCCTATTTAGAGTAGTATTAGAGGTAGGTCTAATACTCTCTTAGTAGCCCTTATCCTGTGCTAGAACGCGTGCCCTGCCCCTATTCTCATGTAACGCTTAGAGGCTTGTTACAGTAGATCTAACAGCATACTCTTTCTGGGCACGCACCTTGTATCTGACAACACGATACTGTATTTGTAGAACAAAGCTTAGGTGTAACCACTTGGCACACACATACAGTACATAAAAGGAGAAAACGGGTAATAACACAATAAACACAACAGTTATTTTTAATCGCCTAATCAGCTATCTTGTTCAATTATAACTCTACCGCGCCAGATAACGCATTTTATCTGACAGGACGCCTCCACAAGTACACTTGCTTATACATTCAGCTTCCGTTTTTATACGCCGCTCAGCTTTCATCCCACGCTCAACCTTCTCTCGCTTAGCAGAGTTAACCCTAAACTCTAATCAACCACTTCAGCCAGCCACAATGCTGTCTTCAGCCTTGCTGCCTGGTGTCGCGTTATGGCAAGGGTGCGGATAGGGTTAGCTACTATCCTTACACAGTGGCGATAGCGTGGCTCAAACCAGAGACGTAGGAAACGTGGCAAGCCTCTGCTGCTTGAGCAGCCTGAGGAGTATCATGGTGAAGCTATCTTCAGGTCGCCAAGGAAGATCAAGGATGCACGTGATCGTTTGGAGTAGAAGGAGCGTGAAGAGGAGCAACTACAACACCAAAAGATTGAGGCAAGCAGGCTCTGTGAGGAGTGGAAGCAGGTTAGGCTGAGGCAGTTGAAGCCAGGCATCTAGCAAAGGACTGAGACTAGGTTATTGAGGGAGAAGCAGAAGGCTGGTCAAGCTGCTCGCAGGGCTGAAAAATAACTCAGATATACTCTCAATTTTCCCTAAAAAGGGAAGAAGAGATGCCTCAAGGCTTCTGCAAATGCTGCTACAAAGAGAGGTGTCGTTGCAAAGGCTAGAGGTGCTATAGATAGTCCTCAAGGCCTATACACCTCTCTACCAAAAATACTCGTAATAATAGCTATTGTGTAGGGTGCTACAGCCTCATTTTTAGTCGAGGTGGTGTGGGTTTGCTGCGCATCGAGTGCGCCAGGACGGTAACCACCACCAAGGAAATTTGTCAGTTTCTACTTTGCCCAAATTAACGTGTAAATTAGAGCAAAGTGCATGATACGGAGATACAGTAACAATTACCGCTTTTCTAGTAAGCCAAACGTGTGCCAATTTGCATATGCTGCGCCTCCACGAGATTTAGTCCGCGGCGTCGTTGGCTAGCGCACTAGTTAATATAATCCGGTGAGTGATGTCGTGGCAAGTTTGAAAATAGGCATAGCCTCTTAGGTTTGCGTCGGTTATCTCATTAATATATAAGTGCTTGACTTATTTAGGGTTCAAATTGGTTAGCTATCGCACTCTGCTATCCTATATTCAATCCATCTAGACTACCAAAATAGCATGTCATCACTTAAACTTAAGGATTTAGAGCAATGTTATTCTTCTGCGGAAATAAAGGATAGAAGGTACTATCCCAAATTTGGCTGTCAGCCTGGGTGTGATCCAACCAGCCATGCGCTCCACTCCTACGCCCGCGATACGGTCCATTTGAGGAACACTAATGAATCAAGGACTTGGCCCACATCGAAATCCAATGTCGCCCTCACCGTATTCCTAGGAACTGGCCAGATTGGCTCACCTCTCACAGTTGATGAAGAGACTTTCGCTGAAATCTGCAGAAAGGCCAAGATCTCACAGCCGTTCTTGGCGAAGATTCGTGCGAAGCGACCGTTCTTAGAATACAGCATCGAGTATTCTAATGTCTCAAATGATGAGCCAGTGGCACTAGAGCTCGCCATTTCAACATATGAGACTGACAGTTTCTTGTTTTTGGTCCGGTACAACCTCCTTGCAAAGACACTCAAGGGTTTAGCAGCTTTCAAAGCCAAAGACACGCTCACAATTCAACCTCTAACCTTCGAACGGATACTGAGTTGGCTCGATGCTCAGAAAGAATCTATTGAGGAACACCCGCTCCTGCTGATGCCTATCCTCTGGGAACTGATCCAGCGTCGTGGTCATAATCCTGTTCGCTGGAGAGTTGCTCTATACAGCGAGGAGTCTAGATTGGGAATTACTCGCCGGAAAGAATTCCTCGCGAATGAAGGGTACCCTCCAATATCCTACGACTATGAACTACTGAACGCGGAGCTCGCTTCTCTAAGTAAGGAGCTCGCAGACGCGACTATGTCTGCGGCCACTATCCGGTACCTCGCTCTTGAATATGATAAGATCACCGACCTTTGTTTTACCCAAAAGGCTATGAAAAATCATTGGCAACAGGAAATTGGCGGAGTGGTTAGACGAGCTGATCTCTACCTCTTTCACTTGGAGAACTCTCAGACAATTCTACAGGGTTTGAACACTGTGCTCCACAATAGGAGCACTCACCATGAGACCCAAGCGACAAAGTCCATAGCAATCATAGGACTGGTCTTTCTACCATGTATGCTGATAGCTGCAATTTTCTCAGCAGGTTTGTTCGACCTCGAGAGCACCCGAGATTCACCGGTATCGTCGCCATCACAGCACCATAGGTCGGTCCTCAGCGCCTGGCGTATCTTTCTTGTCACATGTTTCGGTTCCATTTTCGTTACACTGGTTCTGTGGACAGTATGGTGTCGATATGGTCAGAAGTGGGTCGATAAATGGGTTAAGTCGAGCCTGGAGAGTCGTATGTCAGGTCCAACTCAGGTGCCGGAGGAGCATGAATTAAGAAAACGGCGGCGGATTGCATCGGAAGGGGCGTCTGGGTGCTTAATTTCTCCCGAAGATACGATGAAGTATAGCATGCAGGGTGGATCTTCATGTTCCGATGGGTATTGCGAGCATTCTAGATATCAGGCGGAACAACGACGATCGAATGGAAGATATAGCTCAGAGATACCCTTCTCCTAGAGCCGGAAATCGCAGTTCCTGTAAGCTGCGAATATTGTCTGAACAAATTCAGTCCATCCCCAAGCTTTCGGTGTACAAGTTATGCTAAGGGCAAACACGATCACGAGTATTTATTCGTGACTTAATAAATGTACACCTTAAACTTGTAAGCCTTGGTGGGTGCACCTCCATCTTCACTTCTTGCCTCATGATGATGTCCCGGAGGCTCGCGATAAGCCAAGTCACCTCTTCCCATCTAGTGTGTGACGGCTCGGGTGACCTTCTCTGCCTGGCTCTCAGTCTGGTTACACGGTTTGTATTGCTCGGGGTCGCGTTCGTCGGTTGATCTGACTGGATTGGGCATGTGCTTGCGTTTGAGCTGGGAACGACGGGGTCGGCTGTCGCTCCTCCCCATGTTGTTCCATCAAAAAAGGTGACGGGTTGAGATCTGCGTTGTGGACGAGCTGTTTGGCTATTGTCGGTGGAGTTGGTTCGGGGTTCATCGGTCGACGCGTGTCGACGCGTCGGGGTCCGATCTGGCGGGTCAAGTGGATGCTCTTGCAGGAAGACGTTGTATTCTGGCAGAGATGCCTGTCTTTCCATCCGGGTTTGTGTCTTTTTTTTTTTTTTTTTCCCTAAATTTCCTACGTGTAGACTATAGACTATCGGCGTCGAGAACGTGCTATCTAACGTTAGCGTTGAGTTCATGCCGGGGCTCAGCTGAGAAATAGTGCAACTTAGTCACATGACTATTTCCATTTTTGTAATCTTCAATGTTCCTAGGGACGTCGGAAATCAATAATATCGTGCGAATTTCATTGATGAACCCAGTCGGCCCTACTCCTTTCATGCCTCCCATTTCTTTCATACCACCGCTGCCGTTGGCTCCATTCTTCCTTAACTAACATCTCCGCCTTTTCTCCGAACCACGGTTTTGCTTGTGAGCCAGGTTGTAAAAAGAAAAGCCATCACAAATCATCCTCTCCGTTCTCTCCTCCGAGAAAATTAACCAAGTCGTACACCTTGCCCATAGTATTAGCAGCCCTGATATGAACGTATTCATACGGACGAGTACTACGGCTCATTTTGTAACACACAAAAGTACCTTGTGATTTATCTACTGGGTGGCAACAAAGCATGTGACGCCATGAAGCCTCTCTTCGCGTAAAGACCTCAGGTTTATCCCGTTTCATTGGCACAGATGCGACATATTCATCTTCGCTTCTGGTTCTTGAGGCCCAAAATAACCAGAGTATTGAAACCATTCCTCAAAGAATTCTTGCAAGAGAGGATTAAAAACATTAGGACACCGTCTTTCCAAAGCCGATAATAGCCAAGAGTCTGAACGGACAGAGTTGGAATGCAGAGGGCGAAAGAATAATGCTTGCTGTAAAGACGGCGATTCGGTAATGATAGCGCGCCAGGTACGGCAGACGCGCTGCGAGTGTAGAAGTTCGTACATTGGAACGTATGACAGAATCTGTTCGAGAAGCTCGGCAGTGCTGAAGACGCGTAGTTTCGCCGAAATTGAATTATGCACCGTGTTGGTAGAGGCTCCGTACGTTGCTGTGCTGGTTGTTTGGGGACACATGTGCTATATCGGCGTATGATGGCGATACGCTACGAGTCATATGCATCTGGGATGGTTGTGTTTTCCACCCTGTCCGCGAGCGCTTTCATTTCTGCCTTGAGCACCTCCACCTCTTGAGTGAACTTCCTTGTCACGGTTTGAATCTGGTCAGCATATTCTCTTGCTAAGCTTTCCTGCGCTTGTTGGGCCTGCTGGAGGGCATTATTCTGCTTTTCGTGTTCCCGTTCAGCTAATCTCACCACTAGCTCTGCCAGCTGTGTGATCTTTTCTCGATCTTGCTGCCTTGCCGCCTCCATCTCTCTAATAAGTTGGAACATGGGTTCGATCCATAAGTTCGCGACAATAAAACTGCGCCGGATAAGCTGAACTGAGGATCGCAAAGTTCTCAATGAGACCGTTGACAGCACAAACATACACGTACCTGGCGCGATCAATAGATGATCTTGAAGCAGGAACAACCTCCGTGGCTGGACGGGAAAAGGATGCATCTCCCCGTTTCAATCTATGGAAAAGGCCCTAATATCGCAGGAATTGTGCATAATTGTGAGCAGATGCTGGGCAGGCCACCAGCACATGGCGTTGAACTTCCCAGGTACTGGTAGTCGACAGTCGGCAGGCGATGGACGGCGGAGGTTCGCCGAAGTCCTCCACATTTCGCGCATATAAAATCATCTTGAATGCCAAAGGATTTCCGCTTTGATGGCTTGCTAATTGACGACCGAAGACTTCGCATGATTGTGGAGGTGAACGAGCCGAGCGAGCTGCTTGCTCATTGGGACAAACACGGCCTAGTCGTAATGGGAGTGCTATCGAAGACCACCAAAGAGGCAAGCAGCGTAGTGAACGGCGACGACCGGATAACTGTGGCCTGGATAGCAATCTGGCGGCTCTGTGCGTGACGTAATGGAGCTTCGCAATGGGTCTTGAGCAAGGACTACGGCCACTTCCGTCGCCAGTACTGCGAAAATGGTTAGCCATGAGTAACATGAGAAACTCGACCTAATGCACTTTACAGGCCTTACAAATGTGTGAGCACAGAGCTTTTCGAATATGTAGTTAGATGCCACCTAACTGTAAATAAATTGTAGAACCGACAACACTTGCGGTTGAATCCGAGGAAATCCCGGGCATTACTGTAGACTTACATGCCAATTCAAAACTAAATCAGGCAATTGGCCGTCGTTGAAGCGAGTGTGGACAACGGTTCTTCTCGCCGACTACAGATGTTCAGTTGTGACAATCCGCTCTGTGAACGTACCGGCGTGGACTAATACCGTGCATGTGTCGATATTCTTTGAAGACAAGTGCGACTGGTTATGGGCCGAATGCGCCAGCTGTCCCTAGGAGATGTACTCACCGAGCAGTCTGATCGTGTCTCGGGATTGAACTCGCCCGTTCAGAAAGAATCAAGTTTTCTATGATTCCGACTCTGTGAAGAGATGCACCTAGCATAAGTAAGTTCGCCTACCGCATGCTAGTAGTGGCGAACGGAACCGCGTCCAGAAACTAGAGAAGAGTTATTAGTGGCGGGATTGCGTTTCATAGTATACGCGGTTGCCTAATTGCGAGATACTATATACAATATATTTAGAAGCTATAGAGGACCTGGCGAGGTAGACGTAGTATATTAACTAAACTATATTATCTATAAAGCTTTTATACTATAATATTAACAGATCTTTGTATAGACTTCTATTACTAATATTTAATCTACGATAAAGAGTTAGTATACACCCTTATATATACTTTAAGGGTATGCAGGCAACTTAGGGCTAATTCGTAATTAAGTGTTAAGATAGTAGGGTAGGTATAGGAATAGAAAGGAGGAAGCTATTAGGTTCTATAAGTATACTTAACTTATTAGCTAAGTCCTAAGAGTAAGATCTAGTACTTAACTAAGCTAGTAATACCTTTATAGGCGGCGAGTTAATATTATATAGTAGTTATTATTCTATAAGTCCCTAAAAATAGACTAAACTTAATCTATATAGTTTTATATTTAGGCTCCTTTACTTTTCGGGCTCTTTTACTTTTCGGGCTATTCTATTATTAGTAACGTTAGCTATATAGTGCTGTCTTAGGGCATAAAAAGGGTCTTTATAATGTTAAAAGCTATTTTGTAATCTTAGGTAGCTAGACCGAACGTACTTTGCTGAACCATTTCCAGAGATCTCCTGCGCTTCTCTCTGGTACGTTAGTAGCTCAACTTCATTACTAGTGAGAAGATTGTTTGATAGCCGCATGAGCCGGCTTGCAGCAGGCAGTAAATAAGTCTTATTAAGTTAATCGGAGCACACCCGGACGACAGCTGGTGCAATTCGTCGCTTTCATGGCTAGGTGGTGGTGTGGTATATCTATGTGTTGTTTGTTGAATCGGTTCGGCTTAAAACGGGGAGGATTTCTTGTAGAAGCGGATATGCAGGTCCTCTACGGTGAGGGTTGGCGTCGGTGCATTGCGGTGTGGTTTAGTTGTTGGCGTATTCGTTGACCTCGGTGAGGTCGGGGACCGTGGAGTGGGCGTTGACGACTTAGGGCTGCTCTGCTGCCAGCCGGGTTTTGGGGAGGGGGTCTTCAGGACTGAGGCGTATGTCGGTTTTGCGGTCTTTGGCGATGCGGGAGGAAATGGAGATCGGGTTTGAGGAGGAGTACAACATCTGACACACAGTAGTTGCAGCTAATCCCCAAAGTGACGTACGGCGATGCTTCCGATTCAACTAAAAACTTTGTTTTGTGGCGTCATCCAACCAATACCACATCGGACCCATGACGAAAGTGCTCCCACGTTGGCTTAGGGAGATAGCTTCCATTGTTCTCCAGGGTCTTAATTTCTCCAAGGAACCCTGAGCCCTTTGCAACGGCTCACAACGTTACTAGCGAGAAAAAACATTCGGATTGCTTAAATAGGCATGTTGGGTTGATTAGTAACAGGTTCAGGAGTATCCACGGATCCATGAAGTCCTTGTGGGGTGGAGACCTCTATGGATTCGTACGGATTATCCGACTTTGTCGAACACTGTCGCTTACGGGATCACGCCTAGGCTACACACTTGAGCAAGCCCTTGCCTCGACCACGGCGAACGATCCACCACCAGCCCAATACGGAGTCCAGGCGACAAGAAAGAAAGCCGCGAACAGGAAATCGGTGAACGTTTATTACCGCTCAAATACTGGCACATTTGAAGCGCACGCAATTCGAGTCGCCATCAATGCAGCGAACCACGGGTTCGGAGCTGGTGTAGTAGGCATGTGGCTATGCTAGGGATGTGAGGTCGGTAGCTGCATAGAAGAGTGTTCTACTATCTGTGAGCGTGACTGCGCCATCGGGGACTCGTACGGTCCAGGAGTCGTGGAGCTATTCTAAGGACCCGACCTAGAAAATTATATTATACTATACGAAGAATTATATATTAATAGGTCTTCTATATAACTTATTAGTACTAAGGTTATAGACTACTAGGTACTAAAAGGAAGCTAAGCACTAGTCTAAGTAGTAAGTCGGCGGATTAATTCAGCTAATAGATAAGATAAAGAAGTAGCTATAGGTAGTACTAAGAAGTCGTTACCTATATTAGATAGGACTATTCTAGATCTAGTAGTAGTAAGACTAGTTATTAACGTAGGAACTATTTAGAGAAGGTTTAGTAACTAGAGAAGAGAGAAGTTAGGTAAGACTTTAGAGAGTTTAGCGAGAAGAAGAGGTAGGTACTAGAACTATCCTCTATAAAGAGTAGAGATAAGAGTTAGGAATTAGGAAACGTAATTATAGGGTCTAAGAGCGAAGGCGTCTAGTAAAAACGAAGTATAGGCGACTACGTTAGTTAGGTAGTAAGTAATATTAAATATCTTTTTAATCTATAGTAATATTAGCCTAACTTTTAACTCTAGTATATTTTCTACTAAGAAAGAAAATTATTGCACAGATATAAGTATAGGAGTAAAGTTCCTAGTATAGGGTTAAGCCTAAGGGATAAGTAAAAGGGATATATAAATAGAAAAGTATAAGGATTTAAATTCTAGGCCTAAGGAATATAATAATAAGTAGAGAATAAGTATTAGGACGTAGGTCTATACCGCTGCGCTATGCAAAACTAAAAAGGTTAGTAGTAATTAGTAATCACTAATCACGTCGTATAGAACAGTACTTATTATTAACTAAGGTTAATCCCAACCTTACGTATAAGCTATTCTTAGCCTTGCGTACAGTATAGCTCGTAAGCATATACCGCTAGCTCTTAGCTATCCTAATAATAAGCTAGATAGTACTTACTAGTCTAATACTATATACTTCTATTACTTATTATAAGAATTAGTAGCCCTTTATTAGTAAATCTCGCGAGATCTTTATAGAATACTTAAAAGTTAAAGGGTTTTTACTTATAATACTACTTACTAGCCCCTAATAAATATATAGCTACTATACTTACGCTTACAGCTATTACTAGGTAATATAAATTATAAATACCTAGGATTCTATATTATTAAGATATACTAGAACTACCTCTAAGAGCTATATCTATAACTATATAATCTAAGTAGAGTCTATATAGATATAAACTCTATTCTAAAGGTTAATAAATATATTATTAATAATTTTAAATATATTAATTATAAGCTTAAGTATAATAGTAATAGGCCGATTAGATAGTAGTTTATCTAAAGATAGTAGGTATATAGTTATAGGCTGGTTGGGTGGGTATACCCCCTAATCTTTCTTTTATTTATTCCTCTATTAATACTAGTCTAAATTAGATAAATTTTAGTTTATTTTATAGCTATTAGCTAGATCTATAAATCTAGAATTTTAATTACGTAATATATCTTTTATTACGTCAGTTATTTCAATACCCATTTTTCGATACCCACCTAATTAGGCCACCAGTACCCACGCTTTAAAACCTTAATAACTTACGTAATTATTTTTTTAAAAAGAAATTTTATATATAAAAGTTATAGATATAGATTAGATCTATAAAATAAGCTAAAAATTATTAAATTACGTTATAATTTAGGAAAGTTATAGCTAAAATAAGAGGTAACCCGCGGGGTAACCCAACCCCTACCCATCGGCCACCCTATAATAGTTAGATAGAGCGAAATTAGTTAGTATTTCTATAGTATATATATTCTATAAAATATTAGTTAAAAGCCCTATAACTATAAGTTATAAGATAGCTCTCTAGATATTATACTATACTAGGCGAGATTAACTAACTAAAGTAAAGCTAATAAGGCTTAGTATATAGAGAGATAGAAGATCTCTAGGAGATCTAATATCGAATATAATACTCTAGGTAGTAAAATCTAAACTTAATAGTCTTATTATCCCTTACCTACAACTACTTATTATTATTCTAGCTGCGCTAGTATCTACCTAAAGGGAATAGTTAGCTATAATCCTCCTACTCCTATATAGTACCTCTTAGCTATAAAAAGTAGCTAGTATAAGACTTACTTCTAAGAGATATCTAATAGGTCGTATTTATATATTTCCTTATTATATATTCTAAGAAGCTACGCCTATATTTATTACTTCTTAAAGATATACCTAGCTAGTATTCTCTCTTACTAGTCTAAAGTAGCTACTATAATAAAACTAAGATATAAAAATAGTAAGGTATATAGGGTTTTTATAGTAGTTATAACTTTTCTATATATAAACTAATTCCTCTAGAAGAATATACCTAATACTAATATTTAATATCTAAGCTATTATTAGGACCTTAGTATATTTATAGGGGATAATATAGTTATTATAGAGAATAATAGATATATTATAGTAGAAGTTAGACGAATTACTACCTAACTCTTAGGAGGGCGGCTGCTCTACTTATAGGGGGCGCTCCCTAGCCTAGATTAGCCTAAGGGGTATATCTTAGCGTAGTTCCTAATAGCTATCTTAGGGCGTAGTAGTAAGCTAGGTAATAACTTTATATTAGCTTATATTATAATATAGGCGTATAGTATAATAATTATATAATATACTTCTATAGAATACTCTATATTTATAGTAGCTTCTTATATCCTTTACTAGTATAGAATAGGCTCTAAGGGGTAGATATTAGTAAGAAAGTACCGTAAGCAGCTTTTAATAAGTACTATAAGTAATATTTCTTTTATACGAGTATATATTAAAGAAAGTTAACGTCTATTAAAGCCTAAGTCTAGAGTAAAGCCTACTATAAGCTAGGCGTATTATTAGTTTCCACGAAGTTTAGATAAGACTTTAGTTTAGCTCCCTTTTAGTCCCTTCTTCTGTAGGATAGTTTTATATGTGTATATAAGACCTGCGGAGACATAATTTTTATAAGGAGCAGTACCTTCGCCAATGTATTTAACCTTCTGTCGATGGCAGTTGTCAATCAAAACATGAGTGATGTCGCTGGTGAGAACGACTTAGGAACACGCACCTATCGCAGGCACGTTTGACCGGAGCAGTGTTGGTGGGATTGGAAGACATGAGGGAGCAGCGAGCTATAGTAGGCGAATGTCTCGTCCTCCGCGTGAAGCAGATTGCAATAGCCGAGCGGACCGGTTGGTCCTATTAATACAACGGGCATTTTGCGCCAACAGTCTAGGGTATATTTTGGAAGGTCCCTTATGTCATCGTACTGGAGAGAACGACAATTCGCACCCGGTCAACCTGCACGATTGAACACCCAAGCGTCAAAGCTGCATATTGGACTCAACTACAAGGGGGTAAACCTGAACGGACTGGGAGTGGTTACCAACCCACCGACGAATTTTGTATGGAAAACAGTCGATTTGTATGGAAGATATCTGGAGTGCGTCCTAGTCCGTTCATGTACAACCCTTGTAGTAACCACCTCTGGTTCCTGGGATGGGGCTGTAAAACATGCGAGTCCAATAGCGAGGCATGGAGGAGCGACCTAAGCCCGTGATCCAACGGGTAGGGAACAGAATCTGCAGGGAACCGCTGTGGAATCAGGTCAAATGTTCACCACCCAGACACAGGCCATAGACCGTGGGCGGTCTGTGGGATGGAACAAGGATGACGACACATCCGAATATGGCACTCGGATCACTTAATCGGATACCCACCGAGTTCTTGCGTGACACGTTGTTTCACCTGGGCATCCGATCGTTGTTCAAGTTCCGACAAGAAAACCTCAGATAAAGACAGACGGTCGACTCTCTCAAGCAGAATCAGATAGTGATCTTACACAGGCAAAACTTTTCCTGCACCTTGTTATGGACACGGCTTGCCGTCAACATTTCTCTTTTTGATGTTTCACGCTGCACTATGTACAAAGACTTTTTATTCTAGGGGGAGTTTGGTGGATTCATATCACTGCTAACATGGAAGTGGTGCAGTTCTAAATGTCTTTTGGAGGACAATGCAAACACTCACTGTTGTCTGAACGGAAACCAAGTCATATATCTCATCATTCCTCCTACCAACTTTGACAGAGAATACACTTTCATCTCCGATTCAATCTCTGCGCCATCTTCCTTAGAACGAAGAATGGACCATAGCGCACATATCAAAAGACTAATCAAGTGGCGGCTTGAGAATTTCCATACCTAACCGACCACTAGCTGGCGTCCAGCATCAATGGCACGATACTCGGATTGATCGTCTAGCGTTGGAGAAAACCAGACAGCTCACAGCAATGACTTTGAGACCATCTCAAATCCGAGTCCTCCAATCACATTGCTATCCTCAGCCACCGTCATCGCCATGATGGCCCATTTCGAATGAGAGCTTCCTCGCATGGCACGGGAAACAAGAGCATATCAATTGCTTTAGGGTTCCGATTTGGCCCCAAGCTTTCTCGGTCATATAAATGAGAAGGATCGCATGATTGGAGTACATTTTAGAGAAGGTAGAGGGCCGTGCTGCTTCCTGTCAAGATCTGGACATTTGCGAAACAGCTCTGGGAAAGCCGCATAAACTGGAACTCAAACATGGGGATGTAATCAGATATAATTTTCTCATCACAAGAGATTGAATAATATTACTTGATTTTGAGTGCTTTCTTGAAGAATTTAGCCCTGAGTCAGTGCGCAAGGAGCTGGAGACTCTGCATGAGCAGTTGATTGACGAGTCCGGACGCGCTGGAGGTCTCAATCTTCATGGCGATACTATTTGATATCGTCAGATGGTTTGGTGAGATGCTTGCGCCATCCCATCACTGTGGATTTCTCTTTTGTCCCAATTCTATACGTTTCTTCAGATAATAATCGCGTTGTGTTGGTTTCCGGGGAGTGGCTTGAGGCACCGTGCTCTCCAGTATAGACTCCTTCGCACTCTTAAGCACAAATGACTATACTTTGAGAGCCTATCTAAGCTACTTCAAGAGCTTTTTTTCTCTTTTTGTAAATTCCCATCTATGTAATAAGTTCGGCTTTTGCCTGTAACTATGCTCATAGGCAGAGAATAACGAGTGTAACTGTGCCTTTATAAGCCTAATAGGCATACGCATAACCCCTCTGTTCCTACATGTATCAATACTTCTATAGATGGAATGCCTTGCATTAGGTCCTCAGTATGTTTGCTGACCCTTACTGACGCAATACTTTAAGGCTACCCCATAACAGTCATCAAGCCATATTGGAGGTATAATTCAACTAAGAGTCTTCTCATATTGGCGAGGCTATTGAATATGTGATTTTACAAACTAAAATCAAGAACATATTTTACTTGCAGGACCCACCATATCCATCAGTCTGAGCATTGGCTGCATAAATGCACAAGTTGTAGGTGTCTGTCTGCTTGTAGTATACTACAGCAATGGCTCCACCGTTACCAGGTCCCCAGACGTTTCCTTCCTGCCACTGGGGGACGTCAATCTAGAAAGAAAAGTTAGCAACTACTCATAAGCCCCACCCAATGTTCTTATCGCCAATAGAATATGACTCACCCATTTATATGTGTCGTCCGAGTTCGAAGGGCAGATGGCTTTAATGTTTGGGGTGAAAAAGCTCGATGCCTGAGGGACTACGTCCGCGACTGGATAACCCTGCACAGCGAGATCCTTAAGCTGAGCCGCGGTAACAGTTACATACGTTCCGTCGTATCTCTGACAGGCTTTGTTAGAGAAGCCCTTGAACGTAGCCGCATGGGCTGTGGCTACAAGGGCAGCAGTAAGGAAGTGTATAAGCTGCATTTTTTTTGGAGATTTGGTGTCAAACGATAGACGTGTTGATGTGATTTATGTAATGAGTAGAGATAGGATGACTTGTGAAGAACGCAATTGCTCAGGTGCAACACAGCCTATTTATACTGTTACTTGGGAGCGCGAAAAAAGTATATTAAACGACTACTTGACGGAACAAATAGAAATGCACTATACTTTAAGATCGGACCGACAGAAATCCGACCGAAATACAGGAATTCATGAAATTGTCTTCTGCACCCCACCTCGCGTACGTTCCGAAGTTGCATCCTAATTTCTTAGGATATTAGCGAAGCCCTTTTGGACAAGCTTCACGTCTGATCGGCCGTATTTGAGCACAATAATGACAAAGAAACGTGCAGCACAGCCCCCTCCCACTGCGTACAGAAGATTGGCAGTGTGAACACCTGGTCTTTACTGTCAACGAATCATGCCTAGTAGTCGTTCAGGCCGATGAGAAGTCGAAGACGTAAATTGTGACTTGTAACACAAGTCTACTCTCCTTCCGTAACGAGAAAAGCTTAATAGCCAAGTCTTCGCTAGCCTCGCAAGAGGCACGCCGAATTAGTCGCGGATAGATTCCTAGTGTCCAATTCTGGATTCCCGCGTCTTCAAAACTCTCAGATCTATTTAATTAATGTCAGCGTTCGACCACCCTCGCTTTCTCAGCCATCAGCCACCATGCGACCTAGACCAGATATCATTTAGGCGCCTATTTTAGATGAGAAAATGGCTAGTTTCGAGCCACCCCCTACTGTTATACATTGCCTGCCTATAATCTTACTTTCCGATATCGATCTGATTGGGCGCGACACGAAGAGGTAGTTTGCTTCTACCCAAATCACCGGATAGGCCACCTAGAAACCACAAACATAGTGATAATGTTTACCAGTGTTCCAGTTGCGGTCAGCAGCTTGAAAGTTTTTCTGCTGCGATGAAGCAACATCCTGTCTGTCTCATACGGCCGAGCCGCCTTCTATAGGATTTCCATGTAATTCTCACCGTTGAATTCGACGCCGCATATACTATCTGTTCTCCTGTGTACTGTAAAATCTGCACGCTGAAGTGTACAGGTGGTGGCCTTCCATGTGCAGATACGATAATAGATTTCGCAAGCCTAGATGTAACCAAAAAGGTGGACATGGCTGAGCCGGACAAGCGTGCCAGAATTCACTCATTACGAGACTGCCGACAGCCCGTTCTTGAGGATCAAGAATCTTTCATTGGCCATATGGTCAAAGAGCCCCGCGCGACGCAATTCCGGATTGAGTGGCAGTGCAGCGTCTAGCAATCCGCGCAATCTCTCGTAGTGCTGAACGGTCATGGGCTCATGCGCGCATCACCAATGTTCATCAAACGAATATTTTGTCGCAGCAGACATCAAGGCTACATCTGTACGTCCTTTGATCGGAGCATGCCCTAGGGTCCACCATTGACATGGTGCGAAGATCATTGTATGTCCAGCAGAGCGATTGATGCACTAGGTTTCTGCTGTTGTCCGTTGTAGGGACTAAGAACTTAAAATTATGAAACCTTTTTACCATTTGGTCTATTCTAACGTCATTTATCGCCCTTGCCTCGTTTTCTGAAGACTTCTTTTCCTCTGTCCGCGTTACGAATGTATTTGATGCCGGTTCTGGGACATATTGGATTTTTAGATAGTGCTGTCAAGTTCAACATGAATAGACAGCAGTGAAGCTAGGAAATCGCCACTAAAAATCCTCGAAGTGATCATATTGTGTGGAGTATACGCCAGCAGAATCGGAGTTGGGAAACTGAAATACAGTATCCTGGCTTATCTTCAGGTCTTCAAAGAATTAATGGCAGCGTAATCACATGTGACGATGATCTCCACTCGAAGGGCGCACATTGTCACTAATGACCTCAGTAATAGACTAACTCGCTAAGTCACCAGTATTTTTCTGTTTTGTTCCCAACCTCGAAATATACATGACCTGTAAACACGACCCATACATTATGTATGTGTGAAGCCAGTGCTAGTACCGCGATGGGACACGTAACTGAGATTCTATGTCGCTGTGCCATTCCTTATCACACAAATGTTTTTGGCTTCCATCTCTAGGCCAGCCAGGTTCAAACGAGCGACATCCCAACTGCATGCCTTGCTCTCGCAATGAAGTACCAGTGAGCTTAAGTGACCAAAAGTCATCCCACATCCCTCGGCACGACAGATGAAAGGGTGCAAAAGACCTTCATCCATCCACTGTTGTAGTTCTTCAAGTTTGATGCGATTAGTGCGGACCTGGGCATGAATATCGAGGTCCATGTAGAGCGGAGAGTACCACCACTTTCCAAGACAGTGCATGAGCAGCGTTGTATCCTTCATACTGGGGCATTTGCCTGATTCTACATGGTTGATAAGGCTCGAATAGGTGCGCATCTCGGCGTCACAGCCCCAGCATGTCATGCTTGGGGAGTTGTGTTTCGTCATGTGCTGCTGATCTGTCAGCATCGATATCGATGTACCATAGTTATGGTATCAAGAAACATGAGTAGTCTCACAATTTGATAGTTACCCTTATGATTAGTGTGATGGCCACAGTACTCGCAAAAATAGCAGTATGGCAGGTGGAAGGCCATCTGAGCCTTGCTTTCGCACGATTCGCGGCACCGAGGGCAGGTGAACGTGGAGGTACACACCTCATAATGTCGGTTGAGCTTTGTTTGGCTTGGAAAGATATCTTTGCAGCCTTCGCACTGGAAGTGGTCTTGATTGAGGTGTTGGATCAGTGTTAGCTCATCAGGTCCGTCGAAATCGCATCCTGGTTGCAGACAGTGTTTGTGTTCTAGAAGTGTAGTCAGCATCATAATATTTCCGTGGTAGCGACGGCATGACATGTTAGATCAGAGAAAGGAATCATACACGTACTTTTTGTCCTTTGCCAATGCTCGTCACGCTCATCTTGGCTTCGGAAGCGTCTATTGCACGATTGGCACCACGTGTGCTTTTCTGCAGTCTGGAGGTGACGCTCGAGCTCGATCTGGGTTTTGAAAGCGAGGAGGCAAGTGAGACATGCAAATTCATGTCCAATGTGGTCGTTGTTCTCGAAATGATTTCGGAGGCCCCATTCATCTTTGAACGCACTAAGACAGAGATTACAGAAGATATCATGATTCCGAGCATTGTCGACATGGTTCTTGAGCCCATTGAAGTCTTTGAATACGCGCTTGCAGAGGTTGCAATAATGTTGATGCTCCGGCGATAACTTCATGTGGCTCAGAAGTGCACCCTTGTTGATGAATTTCTGTGAGCATATGCCGCACCAATTCTCGTGGTCGAAAGGTTTATCGCTACTCTCAGTGGTGACGACTGAGATCGCACGGGCGCGATGCTGGTCAGCGACAGTATGATTGGGCTTCGATCTGGGTCTGTCGTCGCTGAACAATGTTATGTCTGTGGATCGCCTGGCAGACAACACTGTAGGCGCACTGTGCTTCTTCACTTCCTTCCATGTGTCGGAGTCATCTGTAAACTGGTTGTGGCATGGGCCATGGGTGATATCGCCAACGGGACTATTCGGTGATACCGGTTGCTCGTCGTCATCAGAGAAAAGCGCGTACCGATTTGCGGCTCTGGAGCTCATACTCGCGGCCGTGTGTAGAAGTTGAGGCAATGATGTATTCGAGATGAGTGTTCGGTCCCTGGCTCTGCGGTGAGATATCGATGATAATGATGTTCACCAGCACGGACACCCAATGAAGAGTGATTCAACTGAGAAAACGAGGTGAGCGTGAAAGTAGCGAAATGAAATAGAAAAACACATACAAAACACATGTTTCACTCATCAAGCAGCACGCTAAGCAAATAATTGTGAGATCGGCAGCCGAAGTGCTGATCGCCGTTATTCGTTTGGATGATGGCGACTAGCGCCAAAGACGTTGTGAAGTTCTGGTGATGAAATGTAACTAAGGAGCGAGGACTAAGGAAAGCGACACGATTGGTATTGCAACGAGTCTGCACTTGGGGGATCGACCAGATATGTATGTGAAAGGAATGCCTATTTCGGAACCGCCTCTAGAAATTGGCCTCAGGAAATGGTTATAGTGAATAGATGGGACCTGAAGCTTTCCAGACAACATTGTTCCCATACCGCTGTACTGCGACTGACTTTAATAGTGCACAATCCCTTAAAGTACTACCATTCATCTCCGTTGCATAGTTTCTAGAAAGATGCGAAAGCGAAGATCATGTGGAAACTCCTCGTAAGAACAAAGCTGGGGATAATAGGTCTTCATATAGCAACGATGAAAATGTTACCATGCATCAACTAGAGCTTTGCGCACAAGAATTCGTGATGCGAAAATTCATGTTGCTGGTCAATCTTCCCCCTTCTACCCTACGTACCTGGGTTTTCATGATCATGTACTAATGTGTGTTGGTCGACTTCATTCATCACGTCTTCGCTTGGCTACTATGGCCACTTGCCACGTGGTCGGCCTACGTTTATACGTTGCACGATCTCAATAAAATACAATAATGAGATTACATCTTGGTATTGTCCCACCGTGGCATACTTCAGGTTCTAAGTGGAGGCGACAATTTCCAGTGGTAATTGAGCCGAAAGAATGGCAACGCGCAAACTTCAAAAAAACCTCT
This sequence comes from Pyrenochaeta sp. MPI-SDFR-AT-0127, assembly GCA_020747015.1. Taxonomy (NCBI): domain Eukaryota; kingdom Fungi; phylum Ascomycota; class Dothideomycetes; order Pleosporales; family Cucurbitariaceae; genus Pyrenochaeta; species Pyrenochaeta sp. MPI-SDFR-AT-0127. The sequence continues at coordinate 75,019 of JAGTJM010000057.1, read as the reverse complement.
GTTGGCTCTTGCATAAGAAATTCTTTGTAACATAAGACATGCGTAGAGACATAACAATTAAGGAACACTGCAGATAGATGTCGACTCTGCTTACTTTAGGTACTTCAAAACCCTTGAAACTATTTGCTTCTCTCGTCGCTTGCACTAAATCTAGCATTCTGAACTGGATTGCTACAGCCATTTAGAAAGACGAATAGCAATCTTCCCTTTGAAATTTCTCACGTTGCAGGAACATTCGTGCAAGGATACAACGTCGTGGTATCGCTACCTTCACCGCATGCGCATCATAACCCTAGATACGTCGTCAGTCTGCTTCCTCACTTGTATCAACAAATATGAAGGTGAGATGATGAGTTCTACTGAGCTGTCTATAAATCTTTGAAACCTTGTCGTGTCGGTTTCGTGTTCCTGCGCATACTCTTGTTGTTCTATGCTGTTTACAAGTTACAATTCTTCTATTTGCTATCGATTCCGCCAGCGGACTCGTCGTATCTGCGTATGTCAATATCATGCCTTCCGTTCTTTTCACGTTCATCGTCTGCCCAGTGAATCATGACCGGGTTGGAGCTCCACAATGTTCCCACGTGAGCTATATGATGGCCCACGCAGATGACCTTAATCTTAGTGAACGACTTCCCAGCTATTGTGCAAACCTTCTCTTTGCCTCTATATTAGGTCCAGCTCGTTCTCGCACTCTAAATCTTCACCAATGCGACCAGCTCTTTCTTGAATCACAATCAACCAGTTTGAGCGCAACTGCAAGACAGGAATTTATATAACTTCTATCAAAATCTAAGACACTGTTCACTCCACTCATCAATTGAGGTCTTGCTTGTGGCAGCGATCAGCAGAAATGATTGTCGACATGAAAGAGCGTATAATTCTCATACCAAAGTCGCGCAAACTAGCAGGAAAGCTTCACATGGCTGTGGAGTCTGGAAGTATCAAGAAACCTATATCCAAGGAAATTGCTTATTTACGGAGAGAACTCACCCCAGAAGAGCTGAAGCAAGCTCTGCGCCTTGCAAACGTAATTCCATGTCAGCAACGTCCAGACCTGCAGTTACTGAAAACGATGCGTATGAAGCGGAGTCGACCATTTGATTCGGTATCGAAAGCATCATTCATCCCATCCTATTTCCCTGCAACGTCTCAATCATTGCAGCCAACCTCTCCAAAGGTGACACGGGTCGTAGACTGGGAGACAGAAGCGTTAAAAGGGATCAAAAAGCACAATTTGAGTCTGGATCTTGAGTGGAGCCACACGACTTGGAAAAATAAAGCCAACAATTTGGAGCGATTGAAGCTGCTAAAAGACGATGGCTTTGACATTGATTCCTTGAAAACCAAGGCAGCAACTTCGAATCAAATAGTACAAGCAGTCATTGACCGTGTCAAATTGCGCAAGCAGCAGACTGCAGTACGCAGGTCTCCGCCCTCGGAACTGGCCAGATGTGTTGATTCACAAGAGTCAGATCGTGAACCTAGAGGGTCAATCGTGCCACGAAACCGTCCTATTCTGGGGATTTCGAAGCACTGTCGCTTAGGACTATCAGCTCTAGCGCTACAGAAGCGCAAGCATGAGTCTTTGGATGACTACAAACAAATTTGGGAGGTCGATAATCAGTCCCATGATCGGCACGTGGAGCCACCAGCATACAAGTGTGGTCCGGCAAGAAAAAAAAGGCGTCTAGCTACACCAGCACAAACGAATACAGCTATGAAGAACGAGGCCTTCGACCAGTTCAAATATGGCATTATACGCGAAATCTTTCGCTCCCCATGGAGAACACGCAGCACCAGTGGAACGCCATCGCCTGTCGACACCTCCTATATCGTGTTTTCGAGCGATCCATCGTCAAGCCCGCGACCTACGGCAGATGTGCTCATCGGATCGCGCGGCTTCACCCATATCTTAGATGAGATAAAGTGGCTATCCCAGGAGGAAGACAATGGCGGGGCCTTGTACATCCACGACCCAGAGGTCGCGGAAACCCAAAAATTTGATAGCCTGAGGGAAGGTAAGGCTGATTTGCAGGAGTTCTCAGGAATCGCGCCTGGAGAGCTTGGCTACATTCGCATTTCGCAGCGGCCCAATGGCCGCACGACCATGCAAGGCGACGCTCTAGCACTAGCGGGTTTGATGGATCGACTCTGCAAGCACGATCTCATACATATGTCGAATTTAACCTTCGATGGTATGAGAGTCGTTCGAGAAAATGTACCACAATGGGGCCTGAGTGATGATACTAAGAAAGCGCTCGCAATAGTCCAAAGTATGCTCGAGGCAGACGCTGGTCATGGCGCGGTAGGAGTCAAGGTCGAGCAGGTGTACAACGGCAAGAGACTGCTCTACGACTGAGCAAGCATGGAGCAAAATGATGAGAAGATACGGTACACGGGGATGCATATTGAGGAACAAGTGTGAAGGCTGATCAGAGAAAGTTGGAGGACCTGGCCGAGTGGCCGAGCAAGCCGCCACGTTGTCCAAGGCGAAACATGAATGAAGCGCCAATATCGATGCTTTTCCTTGCAAATCATAGAAACACACTGAAACTCAAAGAGCCCTCGTGGGGGGATTTGGAGGGGAAGAGAGGGGGGGCGGGAGTAACATGCCTGCAAGTGAGCACCACGGATCTTGCAGTCAGTGATAGCGTCGCAAACGACGCTGAGAAGCTTCGGCGGGAATTGAAGGAACATCAACAATATGTGAACTTACACTGGCAATGAAGCTGGCGTTGGGGTCGTAATTGGTCTTAGGCTATCCCTGGAGAAGGATGTAAGGTCGATTCCACTTTTCTATTGTAGCTCCCGATGATGAATAATGCTGTCGCGTCAAGGGTGGCTTCTTAGTTAAGTTTTTGAGCTTGCCCCCAAATTATGCTTTTAAAGCTTAAAAAATTGAGTCCTCCTTGTGATTCTCTTCGCTTTAACATATCGAAATTGGTATCTAGCTGCGTTTCCCGATTACCGCCCTACAATTCTCTCGGATTGAAAATAGTACATCAAGCAAGTATTTTGGCTTCGCCTTCGGTCACTACCTATGTCATGAAACGATTTTTCCCTTTTCTGTTGTATTATTTTATTCCCCTCCTTTTCTCAATTCGTGCTTTTTATTTTTCAAAGCTGGCAGAAGCGTGGTCTTTGTGAATCCTTCCTTGAGATATCGATGTCGCGCCTTGAAAATCCAGTAGGTGCCTGCAAACAGGATCTCAACACCGAGGATAAGACAAGCCCAGTTCATATTTCCGATGTTGTCGCCGTTGTCGACGGGAAGATAAAGTGGCATGCTGAGTCAAGTTATCAGCACTTATGACACAGCCATTCTAACCTCATTCTGATCGACACAACGCAAGACCAAGTAATAATAGAAACTGGAAAGCTTACATATAGACGACAGAGACAATAAGTGCCCAGGCTACGGAGAGGTAGTTTACAAAGTAGCCCCAGTGACCCAAATCAAAATTTGGGCGGGGTGGCAAAATGGAGCGTCCACGGCACAATGTCTGTACATACACAGTGAGTCTCCACTTTCAGAATAAACGGGAGAAGGGAAAGCCTTACAGCAATAACTGGTATAACATATGCAAGCTGGAAGCTTACGCCTGCCCCACTAACGAGTGCAAAAAAGGCGAGATCGCTCCCAATTGCAATCAACCCTAAGACCACCTCAATGGTGAACACTACATACATAGTGTGAAGCGGAATATGAAGCTCGGGATGGAGTGTAGCGAGCCATTCAGACCACGGAAAAGCGTAATCTTGTGCCATTCGCCACGCGAGGCGCGAGCAGGCAGCAAGTAGGCCTGTAGAGATTATGATATTGTATATCCCAAACATGACGGAAATCCAGAGACCGCCACCGTAAACACTACCGGTGATATCCATAAACCAAGCAACATAAGGAGACCTAAATATTGCCACGTTAAAGTTGCTTGTAGTAAATTGCTGTGAGCGACTTACAGTGCTTCTTGGTACAGTGTGTAGTTTCCACAGCAGAACAGCAAGATCAAATCGGCGGCGATGGTACTTAAGCCGGCATATATCATGGACCACATCATGACGCGCTAAAATCTGTATCAGAAAGTCCAGTGTGCAATAGGCGACTGGAACTCACTGGGGCATCCCGTGCAGCATCCTTCATCTCTTCAACTAGATGCATCATCGCGTCAGTCCCATAGAGTCCATACATGGGATTGTAGAAGCTCATGATGAATACCCAGCCCGTGCTTTTGTAACTCGAGTTGTTCAGAAATGTCGTAAAAACAAATTTGGCATCCGATTTTGGTGCCATAACCAGGAAGGTTACTGCCCAGGCAATGAAGCCACCAATCGTGAGGAGTGCGCCAAACGTTCCAAGAGTGGGTAATAGCTTGGGTCGTAGATTCACCAGAAGCGGAATGATAATCATGGGTATATATACGAGGAATGTCATGTATGGCTGCATATCACCGTCAATACCACTTCTTCAGGATTGAGAACAATGGGGAATCTATCTGCTTACCTTCCACTCGAACTCCGGGTGTACGATTGCAGCAAAGATCAAGAAGATGTTTGCATTGTTCAACGAGCAGGAAGCCGCTGTGGCTATCTGTGCAATGATCAAGCTCCACCCAACGAAGTACGACAAGATGGGTCGCCATTTCTCAGATGCCAAGACTTGTATGTAGAATTGCTGACCGCCGGCCGTTGGCCACAGGCTGCAATACTCCGCTAGAGACATCATGAGAAGGGTTTGACCAATGGCCACGATGATTCTGGAATTTTTGTTAGTCGCGGCAAATGCCGTTGTGGTTGATAGGCGCTCAACGTACGACCCATAAATTAATGCAGCCGGACCACCAAGATCGAAAATAGTTCCATATAGAACAACTATACATGTCCAAGTTGCGCAAATTTGAACTTGATAGGCGCATACTGGAATCATCGTTAGCGTTATATAGAAGCTAGACTCGATTGTGGATTCGTACATGTCCAGAAGCTATACACTCGCTTCAATTCAGCGGTCTTTCCAATGGAAAGCAACAACGCATCGTCATGGTCGTTTATCGCTTCTTTTCAACCGCGTCTACACTAGCGAAGACTTCGGATTTCTCGATTTCGTTCATTGAAGCTCAAGTTGTCAGTAGTATTGACACTGAAGGACTCACGGACATCCGCTTCATCTTATCTTTTAAAAAGTATTTTATGTAGCATTAAATTACTTGAAGTGATATTTCAAGCTGCTACACCATCACGATTGATTCCTCACAGCAAGCGAGGTGGACTGATAGCATCAGTGGCGCTACCTGTTTAGACCTTGTGGAGGCTCAGCTAGCAATGCATTGATTGGCCCATCTGCGCCCAGTCGCTTATTCTAGCTACCAACGTGTATACCTCCCGTAGTGGGTATGGCCTCATGTACAGTCACTGCGTGGTACGGCTGTGATTGGGGAAGAGAGTTCGGGCGTGAGTCTTGCGTTGCAGCGCATGTTCCACTTCAATAGTCGCGCATCTTCACATTTGTCTTATTTAAAAATAAAATCGGTTCAATTAGGATTAGTGTAGTCTGCAGAGCGTCCAAGGCTGAGAGGCTCAGGTGGAAAATATTGTGGCGTTCGCTCAGGCCGACGCTGAAGCGATCGGTCATGCGACACTTGCAGTAACGAAGGCGGATTGAAATCCCTCATGTCGCACTCTTTCCATCAATACTGACGCTGTCATGCGGAGGTTATAATCGAAACTCGTTACGCTACACCATTCTTGCCGTACACACAAGGAGGCTAAAGAACACAATAGTAAGAAAGCGTCGAGCGCAGCCGTTAAATAGGGGGCTTTGGGACTAGTATAGATAACGCGCGTCTCGAATTTCGAGAGCTCAGGGCTCTAGGCAAACTTCTGACGTCGCTTGAATTTAGTTGCGATTTGAAGCCTCAGTTGCCTCAAAACGGATAAACATGCGTAGAGATGGTCTTTCCCATCGAGTCCGAAGTCGAATGTCTCTTTAGCATTCAAAACAGCTGCAATACTAGCTGCTGAATAGTAATATTCAGGTTCCGAGACTGTGCAATATTAAATGCGAGTGGACACAAGGTCAAATATCATCAACAGAGACTATAAGTATCTACTAAACTACACGAACAAGTAATCCGCTATGTGAAATCTCTCATTACTTGACAGGATCATCAGAGGGTTCAAGGGTTTCCTGTCCGCCGCAACGATTCCAGTAATTATTCAGCACGAGTCCGATACTAAAATCTTCAATCCCCCCAATCCTTTCCCGCTCCTCTGTGTCGACATTCTGGGGGACTTCCTCCCATAAGGACGTGAAAAATTTACAGTATCATAGCCTGCATTGCTACGTATGGGTAATCAGGGACGTACGTAAATTTTGGTCGCTTACTAACTCTCTGATACAGGCTATAGTGAAAAGCATTAAAGGTTTCATTGATTGACGCTCAACTAGCTGCGTTGTCAGTGGTATAAAAGGAGAGATCGTTCCAGTTGACGCAGCTTTTGAAGTCTGCTAGTGAAGGCGAGTGCAGCGTAAGTCCAAATTGCGAGAGTTCCCATGCTGACTTTTAGGCTCCGTATACTTAAGTCTTCTCGTTGACTCTTTTATACCAAGCTATTGACAATAACAGCCCTGGCTAGTTCTACACAAACACTTTCACCATCAATACGCACATCATTACGAACCATTTTCCTGGAAGGCATTCGGAACTTTCTGCTATGCCAGAAATTCTCCTCACGCCCTTGGCGCCATCGGTGTCTTCAAGATTGCCCAAGCATATCTTGAATGGAATTGGCGATCCTTCGTTGGGGAGTTTGAAGCAGGCACTTTCTTTTGAGCAGAGCATCCTTGGTGTAGTCGAGTTTAAATGTAAAAGGAAAAAATGATAGAGGCGAAAATCAGAGCCAATTCCTTCCGGTAGTACTTCAAATGGGGAAAGAGTATTGTTCGACGAGGTGATCGTTGGGCGTAGAGGGATGCTCATGGGAGCATTGCGAGGGGTTGCTTGGTTATCTGCTGAAAGCAAGAAGTCATGAGCAACTATTGTCGTAAGAGCAATAAGTTGTCAGATTTGAAGAGAGAAAATCCTTATTTTAGTACACGTCCGGCGCATGCGTGATTTAGCATAGTAGAGGAGGATGTGTACAACTTGGCGTCGAATACACTTGAGTAGGCTTACTGCTACCGATCCTCCTCTTTCGTTCCTTCTACAGGAATCAGGGAGGAATATTTTCCAAAGAATCACTTTACAAGATATAATATTGTTGCCTACCCAAGAAGCGGTTTATGACATGTCGTATCTATGTCTTGGCGAGACAAAGACATGATGGTGAACGAAGGGCCGCGAATTGGGGCCGCACCAGAACTGGAAACCACGGTAGATTGCGAAGAATCATCGGAAGAGCTTCGTGTTGGAGAGTCTTGAATTCAAAGGGCTAGAAATGATTCTACGTTGCGCCCTCTTGAGTTGACGATGCCCACAGGAGCAGGAGGAAGGTTATCGCGGGCTCGGGAAGACCTCGGCCCGCCGGTGTCACCTTCCCTTTCCATTTCAACACAATCTGCTCCCCTCACTTCTCCAACACCTTCCTCTTTGGATCAATGAGGATGAATTGGCATCGAACACCTAAGGTCTGTGCCGTACCCAAGATCCTCCAGAATGCGTACTAGCTGTAAAGGTCGGAGGTCGGACTCACAGCCCGGTTGCCGCTTCGGATGAGAACAGCCAACCAAGAGTCATGTCGGAGCTCGAATACCTTCCACATGACCTGGCCAAACTTCCTGACTATCAGCCCTACTACCCCAGATTTGATACCCCGCATGGACAAGCTATCTAATCTGCGCCTCAGGGTAGGTGACAGATAGAGCCACCTGATCTCGAGTGTGGCAGATACGAGAAAACGCAGGATTGTCGCTTATCATCGCCCTTGGACAACCTGACATAAGCCCAGTTGCCATGGCTCCGGCTTCATACAAAACGAGGGCATACCCCGGTGCTGATTGCAATGGAGCTTGGCTACGTACCTTGGCTACAGTACTGTCTTGTCGAACATTCCCTCTCTGTTCTCCATCGCTTCGTGCACCCCACCGGCGCAATTTTGAACTTCCTCAACCATGATCACAGAAAACAATGGGTTATCTCCTTTTCAAGGAGAAAAGGACAACAACCAAGCCCATGGACATGATCTCTCCATGCTTGAAAGTCACACGCTGGGCAGCAATCAGATCCTCGAGCAGGCTGACACGAGGCGAAGCATCAAATCCCGACATGCTCAAATGATTGCCATCGGTGGCACAATTGGAACAGGTCTCTTCGTTGGATCAGGTCAGGCGCTCGCTATCGGTGGCCCTGCCTTTCTTTTTCTTGCTTACACTCTGACTTCATGTCTGGTCTACGGCATTGTCACCGCCGTCATCGAAGTCTGCACCCACCTCCCAGTCTCGGGAAGCTCCATGGCCTACTACTGCAATCGTTTCGCATCGCCTTCTCTCGGTTTTGCTCTTGGCTGGCTCTATGTGTATTCTTTTGGAATATTAGTTGCCTACGAGGTCACCGCTGCGGCCATTGTGATTAATTACTGGCCAAATAATATTCCCATTGCCGCATTGTAGGACAACAAATCGCATGCAAAAAGAACGACGCTAACATGATAACAGGATAACAATCTTACTCGTAGTGATTATCGTGCTCAACTTCTGCCCGGTTGGTGTCTTCGCCGAGTCTGAATTTTGGTTTGCCGGTATCAAAGTGATCATGCTTATGGGCCTGCTGCTCCTAGCAGTCATCTTGATGCTTGGAGGAGGACCAAATCATGATCGCATTGGATTCCGCTACTGGAGAGATCCTGGAGCTGTCAAGGAGCATGTAGTTGGCGGCGCTGGAGGACGATTTACCGCATTTCTCTACGTGTGGGTCTTCTCTGGCTTCTCCTTTTATTTTGGCCCTGAACTCATCATCGTTACGAGTGGCGAGATGTACCATCCTCGCAAGAATCTTCCTATTGCAAGTCGCCGTTTCTTCTATCGCCTTGCGTTCTTCTACGTATTTGGTGCTCTGGCCATCGGAGTTATCTGCCGATCTGACGCTGAAGACCTCACATCTGGGACTGGAAATGCGAATGCGTCACCATGGGTCATTGGGATCCGCAATGCAGGCATTTCAGCACTTCCTTCGGTGGTCAACGCTGGTATTCTGACTAGTGCGTGGTCATCCGGAAATTCCTTCCTGTACATGTCCAGCCGGTCCCTCTACTCCATCGCACTCGCAGGCAACGCACCCAAAATCTTCACGCGATGCAATCGCTACGGATTACCCATCTACGCTGTCGGCGCGACAAGTTTGTTCTCACTGCTAGCTTATTTGAATGTCGTTTCCTCCTCAGGCACCGTTTTCAACTGGTTCATCAGTCTTACAAACACAGCGGGTTATACTTCTTGGATCGTCTGCGCTATCATCTTCCTCCGTTTCCGCAAGGCTTGTAATGCCCAAGGAATCCAGGTACCATACCAGTCCAAGGTACAACCATATGGCGCATGGATCTGCGTAGTCGCCTTTACTTTCCTGTTGCTGTGCAATGGTTTTACTCTTTTCTACCCTGGCCGATTTACAGCCACTGGGTTCTTGACGACGTACCTGGGCATTCCTATCTTCTTGTCTCTGTGGTTGGGTCACAAGCTCATTGCTGGTAGGAGAGATTCGTGGTTGATTAAGCCACATGACGTGGATCTGACAACAGGCTTGCGAGAAGTCGAGGCTGATGCAGAGACTTGGACGAGGATGGATGCGATGAAGAAGGCAAAGAGCGCACATAGCAATGCTTGGTGGAAGAAGCTGAATTGTCTTTGGGCATAGGCTTGGGAAAACATGACGCAACTGGATTGCTGATTTCAGCATGAAATGCTTAGCCATGTTACCAATTGTTGTCACAAATCTGAATGTCATTATCGTCAGATTCTTGATATATGTGAAACCAAATAGTAGTGAACCTTGATACTTTTGTCAACGCATTGCCTCGAGATGACTTGCGCTAATTCAATTTGTCTCTGATTGTCCAATTGAAAGATCACTTAACACAAAGTGGCGCCTAAGGAACCCCATGATAGCCTGCCTAGAGTTCGATTGCCACCCAATTCCATATTCATACACGCTGAACGCTGTGTACTGTTCTGAGCTTAATTTTTCTTTGCAAGTCATTGGTGGGTTGAATTTGGTATGGAGTAGTTGGAGATCATTGTTCCTTTGAAAGACTTCGCACAACACCACATAGCAAAACGCTTCCGCTACGTATTGGCCTGTCCTACTGCGATACACTATGATCATGTTTTTGGCCGCTAGATAGGGCTTCGAAGACCTTCATGGTATATCACTTCCGTGTATTGTTCGACACAATGAGGTGAAGGTGAAACCCTTGTTCACGCTGTGTTAATAGCACACCAACAGTCCAGTTTCACCCGTTATTATTGTGTTCGCTTAAATGGCTCACTTAAGGTATTTAAACTCTTCGTTAGTTCTCTCGCTCATATCTTCCTCTGCATACGGCTCATCACCTTTCCCCAACTGCCACAATCTACCGAACCATCCACCCCATCGATCGTTTTAGAATGGCACCTCTCAGCTACGATCGCCTCCTCCTGCGTCTCGAGACTCTTTTTGACGCTGTGCCCGGCCAATATCCGGGCGCTGAAAATGCCCAACGTGTCAAGGACGTGCAACGCGCAATCAAGGCAGGTTCTATCGCCGCTCAAGCTGGTCTTGAAGGTGACGATAGCGTACTATCACCTGGTCAGCTGAAGCATTGGGTCATTAGCAAGATGGATGATATCAACGAGCAGTTTGATCGCGAGTTGGCAATCGCAAATACCACCACCGTTACTGAACCCGCGACGGCTACAAACCCCGTAGAAATCAAGAATACATCTGCTGTCACTAAAAGGCGGATATATAACCCCAATGCCACAGGTACTCGGGTCAAAAAACCAGTCTCCAAGCACAGCGCTCGCGGGAAGGTTGATCGCCATCACTCAGATGCCGAATTCGCGGCAATCAAAGACTACATTGAGCAGCGGGAGGCTGCCGAAACGCTGCTTGATATTTATTATTCAACTCCTCGCAATGTCTCCCATCCCATTGGCGCCAACAGTGCTGCAATGGCTCCTGCAATGCCCACCAGCTCTACGCCTGTCAATAGCACCCCCACGAGCAACACTTCTTTCGAATGCACCCACACCACCATTGACGGTAATCAACAAGCCCCCAAAAATTACCAAGGGCCCCTCCTAAAATTTTCGAAGATGCTATGGAGCAACCAGCCCGTTCACATTAGTACACGCCCCTCGTCATTCATCCAAGACGTCCACCCAAGTAACAACCCGCGCCTCACTCCGCTGCCCAATATTGAGGCCAATGCAGGGCCGGAACATCATTTCCTCGCCGGCGTACATTATACAGTCCAGTGTCTGCGTAGCGACTACGAGCATGCTGGAAATATACACGAGTTTCTGAATACCTTCCCAGGATATGTGCAATCTCAGTTGAGCATCAATGATGGAGACGAACCAACTGATGAACATTCTGAGAGATCTACCGCTTCGGGGACCAGCGGGCAGCGTGGTGATCAGTATGAAGGAAGAAATCCACTTCGTAGGGGCTTTTGGGATGTCATTTGAACGTATGGTATCAATGAGCGGTGGCCTTTGTACAATTTCAGGGTAAGATTCATAAATCGCATTTTGAGGCTGGTGTCAGCTGGACTGACTTTCAATAGATAGCGCTGCGGAGATATCCAGTATTCGTGTTGCATATTTTCCTCAGGTCTTTTGTTTAGCATTTTATTTTGCTGTAGTACGGTGTGGAAAGGCACCATTAGCCACGGATGATAGCGACACTCAATGTTCTACCTAATAGCGATCTTGACTAGCTAGTCACTAACATAGCTTCGTTCTCTTCGATAGCGTACTCGCAATCTAACGATCCTTGAGCTATACTTATTATTGTTACTTCTTCAGAGTGCACGTTGGCCCAACGGCACCCTCAACAGCTAACTTCTGCTTCCGCCGCATGCAAACTGGTCCCACAGCGCCCATAACCTCCTTCAAGGTTTGATCTTCCTCATCCCACCACTTATCCAATTTCTTGAGCCCCCTGCGTGCCAGCCCAGCATCGCGATTTCGATACACTGAATCAATTTTCCGAACATCCATCTTGTCATTTACCAACCAGCGTTTGTGCTCATTCATGAAGCCGTCATACGTTGTATCTGCCCCATGCACTGCTTTGATATTCCTGAGGAGAGTTGCGTGTGCGGCCTCGGCGAGCTTAATGTGCGTCTGACCTGCATGAACGGCAGCTGCCTGTCGCGACTGTGGCCAGATCGTAGATGCGCGGTAGAAGAGAAGTGTCGCGGACGACTTCACAGCATCGAGGGTTGTGGATAGTCCGAGGTGAGTCATTGCGCTTTGTGCTATGTTGAGGTAGGCTAATTGGGGAGAGCATGCGACAAAGTTGTGGAGGGCAAAGGCGGAGCGATCGGTGATCCAGTTATACCTAGCTCTTGTTAGTAATTTGCACTTCATTAAGATGTCTTTCAGAAGTTCTGTAGATTATGAGAGGATGCTGAATTGTGCATCAATGGCGTCCAGGAGACGTCAAGCTGGGGATTAACTTACCGCGAACCAAGGTCCTCAGTCGCATAGCTCTGCCCGATATCGAGCGTGGTCAGGTTCGGGTGGCGCTCAAGCGCCTCGCAGAGAGCAATAACACCATCATCGCTTACACCAACAGAGGCAAGAGTCAAGCGAGACAGTGATTTATTGTCCTTCACACCGACCGCGAGGGCTGTGACGCCATCGTTGCCCAAGGGGTTGTTTGTAGCATACAGCGCATCAAGAGTGCAATGTGGCGATGCCAGATATTTCGCAATTGCCGCAGCGCCTTTGGCTCCGATCCCGACAGCATTGAGGTAGATGTGTCGAAGAGCAACCGGCTTATCGTAGCGAGCAAGAGCCGTGAAAAGCTTTGCAACCCCGGCATCACCAAGCTCGGTTTGATCAAGATCTAGCGTCCTCAGGTTTGCAGTTTGCTTGATAAGCCTGAAGATATCATCGGCAGATGTTGGCCCGAGTGGGTTTCGTTTCAGCCAAATATTCGTAACCGAAGTGCTCTTCACCCATTCCTCCACGAGGAGACCAAAGCTAGCTGCATCGATACAATTTCCCGCTAAGTACCAGGTATCCATACGATTTGGAAACTCTTTAAGGAAGTCGACGATGCAATTGGCGCCATGGGGGCCAATGATATTATTGCCGAGCAAGAAGTGTGTGACGAAGTCATTCGTCCTCAAGCTCTCCATGAGCGCACCAATGTTGTTTGGGCCGAGCACCATTTTGCACAGATCCATACGATTGTCGGAGTACATGACACCTTTCTCAAATTCAAGAGATGGTATGTTATAGTACGGCTCCTCGATCTCAACGGCCTCGTCGCCATGGACAGTTGAGGTTTTGGCGACGTTACCGCCAAGGGCGATATGTTGGAAAAATGGGGCCAATGACTCGGGATCTGCGATTTCGACAGGCATGGGCAGACTAGACGCGCCGTTGGCTGAGACTGGGTCTGTGGATGGATTCCACGCTCCCTGCTTGATGATTCGGGGTGCCCAGCTCATCAACTCTTTCCGCTTCGTGTTGTCGTCAATTGTACGTTTTCGCTGTAGGATGACTAACTTGCGAAGTCGAACCAGATCTTTTTCGTATTGTATGATGGAAAACGGTGACGCATTATCTACTGGAGGATACATGAGCTTTGCAATCTGGTTTGCAAGCTGCGCAGCGCCTGAATCGGCGGCCCTTCGGCGGGGTGCATCAAGAACTTCTTCATCTATAGTGATAGATGATGGAACTGCCTCGATATCCGGAAATGAAGCAATAAGACGCAGCTGGTGTTGTAACTTCGTCGCCCAGTTTTGAGCACGCTGAAGTAATTCAGCCTTAGCAGTGTCGTTGTCGAGAGAGATCGAAGGTTTAGAGCCAATTATATTGGCCATATTAGTAGCAGATGCCATGATTGATTTCAAATTCCTATCTGAGTAGAGATGCTGAAAGGCGGGTGATATATATAAGTGAGAAATGTAGGTGTGACTCTACAAGGAATGACTGTGCAGCGCTGAATGAAAGCCCTGAGTCAGGAGACCGCCAAACACATAGAGAGAGAAAGTCATGGAACTCCGCAGATCACACTTCTGAGACATCTGAAGCAATGTCAAAGGGCGGCGATCGAAAGGGCGGATGTGGTGTTGTTGCCTTGCCCCAAATTTCAGGCTAACAGCCCCCGCTTTCCGCTCAGCCACAACCACGCTTGGCAAGACCAGCTTCGTGTGCACGAAGACTGCATCGAGCTCCACAATGAGTAAGAAAACAGTATGGCATCGTTGTCAAGATTCTTGTTAGGATCATTTGATCAATAATGAGATGGGATTCACGCGTCATGATCCATTGCTCTTTAAAATGCAGTCTTTCAAATGCCGCTACACAAGTGAATGGGCCTCGTTCGATAGCAGTTAGGTTACATTGTGAGATCCGGCGAAGCAAAGACAGATTCTAGCGTTCAATAGATATCTGTAAGTTTCGCTGCGTCCACTGTGCTTTGTTGTCGAACATCTCATAATGATGTATTGTGATATAACATTGTGAGTGTCAGTTTTGTTCTCATTTGTCTGACATATTGTAGCCTGCCTCACCAATTGGTTTGTGCCCGAGTGAGATGGATGATACGCCAATTGATTATGTTGTATCGGTGACTTCGAAACGATAGCACCTAACATACAATCTTCCTACTCTTGAGTGTCTGCTCATCTCACGAGAGCCCGTGTTACTGTTTTGTTCTAGTTCGAATTTACTATGCTTAATGATATACTGAGCAACTTTGACGAATCTCATATGCAAAAGCAGCTTCTATTGTATGCCCTTAATTGCTTTGGGGGTTCATGGGATGCCATTTATCGCTTGCAAATATATCCCAGGAAGGATACACAATAGCGGGACAACATGGTTTCACACAGATCTCGCGTTGGCTGTTTTCCTCCTGGCCTCACAATATCACCGAATCTGGAAATTTATCTTCTACACCATTGTGCATCGCTGCAGTTCTTCGAAATGCTAATAATAACTATGCAGAATCTACGTCCCAACATCCCAATATTTGCTCACTATGTTATCAAATTAGCATTGCTCGATTTATATTTCGCGTATGTGCAGAAGTAAAGTGACCTCTATAAGCGTGCTTACTAGTACCACTTGTAAGGCTATTGATTACGATCATCATATGGAGAATTACATGCCTAGACCAATATGTATGCGACTGACTTTATGCATAGATCGAAGACAAATTCCACGCAATGGTGACGAGCATGCAAAGAAACCCCCAAGGGCTCATCCCCGTTCTAGTTCTTCTTCTAAAGACGTTTTTACTTAAGACATTTGATACTTCTGGTTGACTTGTGATGTGGCGTTCACCCTCCTAGCCGCTTTGAGTTGATCTTCTAATGCGACCCAGGTGGGGGCCAGAAATAGCGGAAGGCCTCGCCGATTGGCCTGGCATTGAGTGACATTCCTAGCGCGACACAACCCTCAAATCCGTCAGAACTCATACATTGCCATAAAAGCATCAGGCTTTGATAGTCAATCCTTTTCCTGTTCGCATAGGCATATGCTGGGTGGTGTTGGAGTTACGAGAGGTGAATCTTATTTGCAAGCTTCATACAAAATGCCTCCAACATATGAAAGAACAACACGACAAAAGTGTACATTATTGCAAAGGATGGAAATAATATACGAAGAGTGTGAGTGATATGATCGACCTAAATATAGATCGAGAGGTACACACCCTCGGGTGACTTGGACGTCCAAAAGAAGGCTTAATTTAGTTTGGCAACAGGGCTTGTTTTGTGACATTCTTTAATAACTGAATGATTGAGTGACACGGGAAATGTACCGTTTCTCGAAAAATTTGTTGGTAGCCTAGCCGCTAAATTGTGTATTTAACCAGACGTTTCAAGGTACTTCCATGCCTGAGCTATGACCTTGGCGTCACAACCACTCACCGGAGGGGCTCGTATCCATTTCGCAGGATCAAAAAGCGAAATCCTAAAATCTGGGATGGGAAAACGGAGAGAGATATGGCTAAATTTATGATCGTGTCTCAACCTGAAGGCGCCCCCACATGCACGTGCGGTACAGTTCGGTCAGATATTAGGCAGCACCCCGTGGGCAGCGTTTCTCTTCTTCGAACTCAACCTTCTGCATTACATTGTTTCAACTGGGAGTAAAGTCCTATTTTCCTTGCATTCGATATCGGCTCGAGAAGAGTTCAGACCGCGACTGTCCATCATGACGCAAACTCACTATTCTCCTCCACCGCCCACACCAACATCGTCAATTCTTCTTCGCCGCATCGCCTCGATCGCAGTAATTATCTTGCTTTATACGTCTGCTGTTCCATTTACTCCAATTGCATGGGTTGTCGGCGAGATCGAAGGTGCCTTTCTCCTCGATCGTTTCGTCGCCGGTATAGCCCTGATATGCGCCCTCTATTTTCAATTCGCCTTAGCAGGCTTAAGCTATCCTGTTTCCATCGCCATCCCAAATCCGTTTGCCAGAGGAAGTGACAGTTACATCTCCAACGGCCGTATGGGAGGTTCTCGCCAAAAATCCGAAGCCAATGCCGAATTCGTGGCCTACTATCACCCCTCGAGCTACTGGACCTACATGGCTGCCGAGATTGGGCTTCTCTTCGTGGCAGAATTCGGACGTATGGAGTATCTACGACGGATAATTGTCTTTAGTGCTGTGACGGCACTTTGGGCGGTGGGATGGGCGATTACACCTCGGAGTACAAAATTGTGGGCGTGGAATCACATCAAGACTCTATGGTTCTTTATTGTTCTCGACCTGGTTCGGGATATTGGCTTTGGGGGCGGGAGACATCGAAGAAGGCATTGATTGATAGGAAGCCTAAATGTGGCTTGGAATTGTATGGAGTGTGCGGCACGCAGTCTGGGATGGGTTGGAGCATGGTGCGTGGATCTTATCTAGCGAGCTCTAGTCGAGTACGGTTAGTTCTCGAGATACTGTTTAATTGGTCGCAGCGCCTTTGGCATTGAAGTGGAAGAATGTTCTAGTTGTAAACCGGGGTCTTGGCACTCGAATCGATAGCGATGTCTCCGTTCACGCAACAAAATCCCTTATCTGTACACCACACTCTTGTCTCTCTTTGCTCGTATTGTTCTCCTGGACTGTGTCCACATCTTCTGGGAGCTGGTCTCCGCTGATCCACCTGGTGTGGTGCCCTTGCATCTCGCATGGCGCGATGTGCCTCTCGTCAAGAACGGTGCCAATACGGTCCAGCCACAGCCCACGAAAGGGCCTTTTAGAATCAACCCCATCCCAATTTCCGTCTCAAATCCAAAAATCTATCGACATGGTGGGATGCGAGCTATTCAACTCAGCTACTACAGCAGGAGACGAATCGCGAACTATCGAACCAATTGGCATCTCCATACTCGCATGGATGTGCCGGAGTCGACTACCCTCTATAATGCACTCATCAACCACGAATACATCAGGTACGTGTAATTAAATTGGTGTAAGCACTTTCCAACGCACATGAACATGCTTGTCGTAATCATTCGTTTCTCCAAGGCGCTCCTTCTGTGGCTGACAGTTCAACAACACAGCCTCATGAACGTTCTTTCCACGTCCAGCGACCCCACCTCAACATGTTTCGTGGCCACCAAACATTTCTTTTCTCATACTATAGACCCATTCAATCTGCAAATCCACTTCGTCTGACCACATCCACGCTGCATACAATCACTCTTGGGTGCGACAACACTCCACCATGGATCCGTACGTATAGCCAGTGTAGTGACTGTATAGTAGCTGACCAATTGACAGAAACGTAAGTACTGTCCGGCACTTCCTTTTCATCCTGATATCCACTCTTCCTCTTCTTCAAAAACAAAGGACGAACTTGTCGAGTTGCACTCGAGTGCTTGGGCAGAAACTACGGTGACCGCCCACAATTTAGAGTCAAAATTGGATGATACCCTTTGGGAATCGAAGACAGACGGGCTCCTTTAAAATTGAAGACGCACGATAGTGTTTGGGGAATTGGATTCCATCTTGCACCAAAGCCGAAACCCTCACAACTTCACTTCGCGCCCAGTTCTATCTCCACTACGTTTTCTTTGAGAGTTCAACTGATATATGCTAATTAATAATATGATTTAGGGGCTCATCGATGAAGAGAAAGCTGCGAGAGCCGCTGCAAAGAAAGAACGCAGGAATGCAGCGAACAAGCTTAAGAGTAAGAAGAATCGTGCGAAGAAGCGCAGAGAAGCCCGTCTTCTCGCAAAAGCTGGCCGAGCTACCACGTCTGAAGTGGAGAAGGAACTCAGTCGTGTCATCCCACGTAAGTAATGGAAGACTCTATTAGGATGCCATTAATCGCCATTCAGATTTTGAGGCTGAAGACGAACCGTTTGACGAGCTTGAGGTCCCACCACTCCATAACACTCAACTTCTGCAAGACATGCCTCATCTTCACCAGACACAGAACACGCCTAATTCACCAGAGTATCTCCATATGCCGGAAGATGCGCCTGATCTCGGTTCTTCCCTGCTTTTTCCAAAGGCGCTTTCTGGTACACTCAATCTCGGCCTGCCAGCGCACGAAGAATCTATTCACGCGTACCACGGACAAAAAGACTCAGTATATGAACAAACCGGTTTAGACCAAGGTCCGGTGCATTCAGGTTCAGTCGAGAGTGCGGCAAATTTGCTTTCCACTGACCTTTCTCTCCTACCGCTCCAGGTGCCTTCCAATCAACGATATTCTGTTAGACGTATGAATGAAGAATGGACTCAGGCAGAGCAGGATCAGCAGTCTCAGACCACCCCCGGTACATCAGACCATGGAGTGTCCGCTGGGATGCAGTCCCCACATTTTTCAAGCGCTGATGGAATGGTACTATTCGATGTCCGCATACGATTTCAATTCAAGGACTCGAGATTCCAGGCGAACGTGGATATAATCTAATAAATACACTTGAAAAGCATTGTCTAGGAAAGTATGAAGAGCAGCCCGGCCTTGTGAGATAATCCAGTGTGCAAAGAAGCGGGCAGTGAATGAGGAGCGGGCAGGAGTGCCTTCTCATGGCTTATCACTACTCACTGGGAGCTACAACTGCAAAGAGGAGTCGATACAGATGAATTGTCAGTTGAAAAAGCACTCTTAGGATGATATAGAATTGTGTGAGATGCAGGCTGATTAAACTACTGGCGATATGGCTACAAGTGAATGATCATAATCCGTAGAGCTACCAAAGTACGACATGGAAATAGGCAGAGTATAGGCTGAGAGCAGAGACGCGATCGTTTATCATGCATGGAACTTTCGACAATATATTAACTGCATGCGTAATCGCAATATGTAATAATAAACATAGTTAGCTGTTACACTAAAATGGAGGGATGAATTGTGCGGATATCTGCTTTACAAGAACATGTTCCATAGCACACCAAGAAAGGATTCAATTCATCAAACCCTCCATTGAGTGTTTCTCTATCTTACTGCGAATAACTTCGCGCCTCGTTCACGAGATAACGCCAACACACGCATACGTCTTTGCCCACAATCCGCTGCAGTCGCTCTTTGCTGCCGGATTCCACTTTACGAAGTTTTCCTGCGTAATCTTATACTTCATTGTAATGTCATAACAATACTCATTTTCGTCAACATACTCGAACTTGTTGCAATTTCCCACCATTCCAACTTGCGTAGGTGTTGGTGTCGTGATTCCGTTGCCGGGCTTCGTTGTCGTGACTGGCGGCTTCACCGTGGACGAGGGCAGCGGTGTAAACCCAATAACTCGTACGCAGTGGTACGTATCACCCCACATGTTCTGACAGTTGCTGCCGACACCAGTATTCCACTTGGCGAAATCGGCCAGTGTGATGCCATTATTCTTCAAAACGTCCGCGCACGACTCTCCGACTTTCGCGAAGTAAAATCGGTTGCAATTGCTTACTAGTCCAGGCTGAGTTGGTGTAGGTGTAGTGACTCCGTTCGTTGGAGCTCTTGAGGTCGATGCAGCGGTAGTCTTGGGAGGCGTAGTAGGCGTAGGCGTAGGCGTGAAACCGATGACGCCGACGCAAAAGTAGGTATCTTTCCACAGAGTTTGGCAGTTATCACCAACACCAGCATTCCACTTGTAGAAATCGGCGAAGCTGATACCGTTCTTAGATAAGACTGTGTCACAGCCGTCGCCGTCGACTACCTTGTAGAACTTATTGCAGTTATTTACCATGCCTGGCTGCGTTGGAGCAGGTGTTGTGATGCCATTTCCAGTCGATGATGGTTTAATAGGCGTGTTGGTAGTGCCCGATGGTCCTGGTGTTGGCACGGGGCTACCTGTTTGCTCGCCAAATGCTTCCACGCAGTAGGACTGGAACGAGTTGTATCCGGCACAGTTGCTGCCAACAGTAGGGTTCTACAGAAGAGCTATCAGTAATCGAGATTGATGGAGAAGGACTACAATCTGCTTACCCATCTCAGCCAATCCGCCTGACTGATGCCATAAACGGTAGGGATATCAGCACATGCGACCGAGTTATCGGCATTGTCGTGGTACCAAGTGCAGTACTGTGTAGTTGATGGATCCTTGAAGTATTGCGGCTGTTCACCTCGTGCTTTGATCGCAGGTGAAGCGGCTGCATTTGAGATGAGCACTGCCAAAGCGATTCTCCTGAGCGAGGAGAAAGCCATGATTCCGAAAGATGTTCCTAATCGGAATGCAAAATGTTCTGAAGGATGACAGGCAGGTTGCACACAGCACAAGGTCTTTACACCACTGCAGGCTCTTCATATATCGTCAGCCTACGCATGATCTAGGCTCACCGGAATATTGTCAATGTCAGCAGGCCATTCATTTGAAAATTTATTGAAACCTTCCCTTTTCATCGAAATTCGTGTACGGAGTGCTCAAAATCCTTCAGAACGCTACTGCAACCTAGGCTCACGGGACGGTCAGCCACCAATGTCTTGGAACATTATCCGCGCGTGGTATTGGTACCTTACATGATCAGGCATCATAGTGTGTAAGGCTAAATGAAAATTTTTATATTATTCTAACAATACACTCAGCCACGATCAGGCCCCCTTCCAATCTTGATCTTCCCGGTTCCTGTTGCATTGTAGCGGTTCCAACAGGGGTTGACCGTGCATGCCTCACGTGGCTGTCATTACATGATCGGCAAAGCTGACGCTCACGGACCGTTCCCGAGACCACCATCGCTTGGCTTGCTTATGCACGGATAGTTGTCGATACAGTTTGATTACATTGACCGAAGTTAGGCTGACTGCAGATTTAATGGTCAGCCCACCCTTTCCACAATACTCAACATAGGCAGCAACTCAACGCGGTGTGCCTCAAGCTTTCTCATAGGGTAACAGAAATGGGTAAGACTTACCAGCCAAGGTATTGAGAGCATTCATACTCAGTATTACCACTGTCAAATGTTCGTGAGATGCCGTCACAAGAGTGTTCAGATTGAAGTCAGACTCACCAGTAGCCAGCCGCACTGCAGCAGCTGCCGAATGTAGAGCCTTTGCAAGTGAATGCGTCGTTATATCCGCAACTTCCATTTGGGCTTACCGCTCCGGGCTTGACCGTAGGTGTAGGTGTTGGGCTCTTGCTGGAGGAAATGGTTGCTGAGGCACTGAGGCAAGGCCCGCTTTGGCAACCAGTTGTGCAAAAGGCAGTCGCATTACCGCATCTTTAGTGCCATTGTATTAGATAATAGACTTCAATGGTTCTTGAAGAAAGGGAGTACTAACTGGCCATTTGAACCACAGCATAGTCCAAACTTTGGCGGGCACGGAACGTAATTGAAATCCCGGCCACATTTTCCATCTGTAGAGTATGGAATTCCTCCATCACAACTACCCTCTTGGCAGTTACCTTTACCACAGAAGCTCTCGCCTGTACCACATCTGATTATCAATTAGCACAGCCTGTGAAGTCTGGAGCAATACTGCATACTTTCCAGCGGCATTGCAGCAGTTTCCAAATGTACTGCCTACGCAAGAAGCAGTGTAGTTGGCTTGGATACCACAGTTTCCGTCTTTTGAGATCGGTCGCGAATTTCTCGCTGTGTTGAAGATTTAGTTAATAGTGACAATGACGATGTACAGTATGCTTACGACGAGAAATACAATAGGTTTCGCCAGGCTTAAAACCATCGCATGCTGGCCCAAGCTGGGGATTTGCGTAAAGAAATTCTTCCAGCTTAAGCTCAAATTGTGCCAGCACATCGGCGCAGCCCGTCCAGACGTCGGTCGTGTAGTTAAGTCGACATGGTGGAAGCGCGGTTTGTTGTCGTGCAACCAAGATGGAATCGGTTCCGAAAAAATTCGATGCTGAGGCAGAGAACACAACGGCAGCAGTGACAGCGAGGTAACTGTTGAATCTCATAGTGGCGATGTGTCCTGTCTCTAGGTCTGAGATTCAGTGAATAAGGTAGAGTAAGAGGATTTGCAACTTTTCAGACTACCCAGCACACAAGTCGGCGTATAGCTTCGAGCACGCCTCTGGATTGACACAAACGAGTGTGACCCAGACTACGACAGGGGATGGTAGTCCAAAGCAATAAATTGTACTAGGCCGCTATGCTGAGACATGGACTCAGAAGCGAGATTTAGCGCTCACCGGTAATTATGAAAATGCAATTTCTTCAATCGCCACTAGACACCCTCGTTAATTAGGAGACGCAAAAACATAGACACTAGAAGGGCCGGACTACTACAATGGGCTTAATACACGTGCATGAGGTCTAAATTTCTAGGCCTGAAGGATCATGCAGGAACGATCACCCATGCAGGCCACAGTGAGTGTAACAGCTCGTATATTGGATCCAGTCGATGTAGGGCTGGTTCGGCTGGGCATGTAGTAAGCAGAGTCACTGGGTAGTATTGCTGAGAAAAGCGCGAGGCTCATTCATCGCTATCGATAAACCGTGCGCAAGGATAATTGCGGCCTGATCAACCTTGGACTTCCCAATTAGGCATGCAATACAGAAAAGAATATATTATGGCACGCCTTAAGGCGGCTAGCGATCAAGGATCTTACCCCTTACGCTTACGGTAATGTTACGTGCAGTAATCGTAGTTCATGTTCACTACACCTTTAGCAACCCATCTCTAACTGACCATCCGGATAGAGGACTAAGTCCTCCAATCAACAGAGATGTGTGGCAATATGCGTAGCCTGGGCCTGAATTTTCGGCCGAGAGCAGCAATGAAGCTTACATGGCCAAATATGGTAAGGCAGATTGAAGCTGCTTTTCCACGTGTCGACGAGGGAATATCATAGTCCACAGGCCTACCCGTTCGTAACTGATTCACCCTACTATTGTCACTCTTTTTGAATTGTAGTTCATTTGAGTGACAACACATCATGACGGTCAACATGGCTTGCAATGTAATATTCACATTGCTCCTTCTTTTACCTGTCCTCGTTACTGCTCAAATTTCTATGGTCAATGGGCAACCGGTCCTCAGCAACACAGCAGTCGCGACTGCACCTGCATCTCAGCCGACATTAACATACAACTGCGCAAAACTCCCAGCTATTTGCAACAACGTTGCTCAGCGAAATCAACTTGGTGTTCAATTTGACCTGCACTTCGATAAGAATGCCAACAGAAAGCGGACTCGCAGAAACACGGCATGCCCAACGAGATGGAAGTTCAATCACCCCTGCCCAGAGGGAAACCAGCCAAATACGGTTGGAAAAGGAAACACAGTGACTAGTGGATCTTTTCCTGCCAGGCCTTACGGTCGTCAAGGTCTGACACAGGGAGCCGCAGGATGGAATAGGATTGCCGATGCCGCAGGGAACTTTGCTGGTATGATGTGGACATGTGATGAATGGCCTGCAGCGTCGTGAGTATCGGATCTACAACTATCTTGAAAAACAAGGCGCTGATAATCAGTAGATTCGTTGAAGGTGGTGTCAATGCGAATACCTACTGTGCGCCACAAAACTCGAAGTGTGCACGAGTAGGTGGACTTCGTGTAGACTCGGAGCAGGATTTCCAAGGCAGAGCGCATGGCATCTTGCGAAGAACAACACCTGATAGCATTTTCAGGTTCCGGTTTCAGTCAGTTTTCAACAACAATCCAAACCAGCCGGCTACCTACGTAGAATGGTTCATCAACGGGGTTTACAACTGGCAGGTTGTACAAAAACGAGATGTGTTTGGTAACAACGCAACGGTGGTAGTCGACGGGTATACTCCACCTGATCATAACCAGCCATACCGAGTCAGGCACGGTATCCATGAGAATGGCACCGAATCGATTGAATATTTTCCACTGACGAATGAGGAGGTGAGTACCGTCGTCAGCTGTTACGATGTGATGGCAAACAATTACTAAAATCATGCAGGCAAAGCTATATCGCCGCCAATTAGGGGAGGCTCATCTGTTGCGCAGACAGGAGGAGCTACCAGCCAATGCGTCCGAGCCCTCTACTCACCAGCAATTTGAAGTCCTTCCACAAGCACCGCCGCTTCCCATCATCGATATTGCGCGAGAGTTCATGGCGGAGCAGCAGGGCATAGATGATGCACCGACGTATATCCAAAGTATACTTGAAAGTAGCAATGCCACGAATAGCACAGTCGAAACGAATGGCACCGCGGTGATGAAGCGGTGGTCGTCGGAGCGCCGCAACGAGGTCATTGCTGAGGTCATTGACCCTACAAGAATGTCGCCAGTAAGACGGTCGCCACTTGATAAAAGACAACAAAAGAGGCAGTGTGATCCATCAACACCTTGCCCTGATGGCAGCTGCTGCACGAAGGCTGGCAGGTGTGGCTTTGGAAAGGAGAACTGCGACTCCAGCGTGTGCATTTCCAATTGTATGTTCATCCAAACGGCGGTGTCCATAATATGAGTTAACACTATGTATAGGTGGCGCTACAGCTCTCTGCGGTCGAGACAGCAAAGGAGGAACCGTCAAGTGCCCATTGAACGTTTGTTGCTCGTATTTCGGTAAGTCCCTTGACTCTCCCTACAATCGGCACGGATAGGCACAGATGCCCACGTGTGCCAAATTTCCGATGCGTTGAAACTAAGCGTCCATAGGCTATTGCGGCGTAGAACAGGACTATTGTAATGGGGGTGGCCCAACGACTCCCTGTCAACAGGGTTTTGGGTCTTGTCAAACTATTGCAGCACCCACCTGTGGAGGAAACTCCGCGGCCGGCCGCAGTATCGGATACTACCAACTGGCGAACGTTAGAGACCGACAGTGCAACCGCATCCGGCCCAAAGAAATCAACACTAAAGGGTTGACCCATCTCTATGCTGCCTTTGCTACGATCAATCCGTCCACTTTTGAGGTTGCTCCAGCGCACGCTGACGATCCGGCTCTATACAAGGAGTTCACCGGATTGAAGTCCTCCACGCTTCAAACTTGGATAGCAATCGGAGGGTGGGACTTCAACGACCCAGGTGCGACCCGAACGACGTTCAGCGATTTGTCTAGGACAGCTGCGAGAAGAGCCAGGTTTATTACTTCATTGAAAAATTTCCTTACAACTCACGGCTTCCAGGGTGTTGATATTGATTGGGAATAGTCAGTCTCAGTGCTTCCCATTACTTTTCTGCCAATACTGACCGTTGTTAGCCCCGGTGCACCCGATCGCGGCGGCATTCCTGAAGATGTCGACAATTACGTTTCACTACTCAAGGAGATGCGCGCGTCATTCGGCACGCAATTCGGAATCAGTATTGCTATCCCAGCGAGCTATTGGTATCTTCGATGGTTTAAACCCAAGGAGATGCAACAATACGTAGACTGGTTCGGCGTCATGACATATGGTAAGTCGAAATCGTTTCTCATAAGTTTATTGAAGGCAAGGTCAAAATGAACAAGCCCACCAATAGAATTATTTCGTAGCCTCAGCGTAGTCTGGTGCATGATTCACAATGTACTACTCAAGCGTACCTTGAACGTTGAACATTGAATCATGAGCGGCAGACTTAATATTTTTTCGAGCTATTTGAAAAGCATCCATGACTAACGGTTAAATAGACTTGCACGGTCCATGGGATGAGAAGGTCGTACAGATTGGAAAAGTTGTCCTTGGTCATACCAATGTCCCCGAAATCTCGAATTGGACTCAACCACTTTGGTATGACGGGGTGGATCCAGCCAAGGTCAACATGGGTCTCGCATACTATGCCAGAGGATACACAGTCTCCGATGCTGGCTGTAATGGTGTCGGATGCAGTTGGTCATCGACAAGTCGCCCTGCATCATGCACCAATTTTGGTGGTGTTATGTCACTGCAAGAAATCGAAACCCAGATCATTCCTCAGCTCGGGATTAAGCCAAATCTCCTTGAGAAAGACATGATGATGGAATTGAAATGGGGGAACCAATGGATTGGCTACGATAACATGGAAACGATTGCGATGAAGAAAACGTGGGCTAGTCAACATTGCTTTGGAGGAACCATGATCTGGAGTGTCGACTTCTACTCCGGCTCAGGAAGTGGTGATACTCCTGACGGTGGCGGCTCGACGGACCCTGGAAACCCGGGCGCTGGAAACCCTGGAGATGGATCCGGAAACGTATACATCGACCCGAGCATCTACAAGGATCCTAACCCTGTCATCAACTGTGAGCCGCCATGTACACTCATTCTTCCACCAAGAGTACTGTCGACTCCTACCACGATCACATTTCCTCCGTACACTACGTCTTTGGATGTGGCCTGGAGCGAGTCAACCGGCTGGACCAGCATAGTTCAGACTACGGTCCTTACAATCCCACCCGTCACGACAACTGAGATAGAAGTTTGGGCGATCACCGTGACTGATACCAGAACAACGAGTGGCGTCTACTCAACCTTCCAGATCACACCTAGCGTTAAGCCTCCGCCTTTTAAAATCACCAACGACCCCGATCCTCTCACTAAAACAACGTCACATCCTGAGGTAACGCGGTGGATCACGCCTCCTCCCTACCCGTACACATACACGCCACCAAACCCTAAGCCAACCACATCGAGAAAGCCGGGTGATGATGACGATGACGACGAGCTTGCAGCGTGGTTTCCAACGCCGACTTGGAAACCTGGAAAGCCTGGCCCGACCTGCAAGCCTGGGAGCAAATGCGGCAAGCCATGTCTTCTCTTCTGCAACAAGCCATGTTTACTTGACTGCATTGATGGTCCCAATGATTTCCCAGATCCAAAGAATCCAAAGCCCCCGCCAAAACCGAAGCCGAATGACCCGACAATACCCAGCAAGCCCACGCCAACAGTGAAGCCAACAACGGAGCCAACGAGGAAACCAAATCCCGAGGGCGATGATCCACAAGATGAGGAGGAAGAAGACAACGACCGTGAATGTGCCATTGAATTCGATCTACCGATCCCTACATTCCGGCCTGATGATCCTGAGCCATCGACGACGGTGAAGCCTCCTCCACCCCCACCCACAACTTCGCCGCCTCCACCACCTGAGCCGCCTAAACCTAATCCGAGCACAGAGAAGAAGAAGTGCTATAACAGTGGTGCAACTGTCACGAGAGGCATGATGATAGACGCACTGAACGCCTTTTGCGACTGGGCCGAAGGCACTGTGCTCGACGCGTCGAAACCCAACACATTGCGCACATTGAACAACGGCGAAGGATTCGGCGCACACTGCATGTGCTGCGATCTCGGATGCTTTGATGTGATCAAGATAAGTGTAACAGTAATCAACGGTTGCAAGTTCACCATGGGAGGGAAAGGAGCGAATCAGGAATGTGGAAGAATTCTAAGACGCGCAATCGACGAATGCGATGAGAGTAGCACGGAGTTTAAGCAAGGTGGCACTATTGAGAGCAATTGTGCGCAGTGGAATATTGATCCTAATCTTTACTGGGGTTGATATGGAAGAATGCAGTAGAGAGACTAGATTTGCATTACTACTGAATAATTAAAGTAAAATTCATTGTGTTGAGTCCTTCAGTCTGCACTTACTGGCACGTTCAGTGCTTCGGCAGAGATGCAGTGTACTTATTTCAGCAGAAGGGGAATGGGTATCCATGGTACTCTCAGATAGAACGCTCGATAATTCGCCGTGGCTATTATGACGCAGTGGTCCGAGCCTTGGAAGCCGAGCCCTCGTGGAAGTGAATGGCACTAGAACAAGGCTACGCTCAGTTCGTATTAGTTCCAATGCAACATATAATACCGGAATGTCTTACGTCGCATCTGCATCTCTTTCCGCTTTTCTTTCTACGAGCCGCGCTCCAACTACAAACGAAGTACAACTGCATGGACCCGAGAAATCTACCATGTTGCATTTACCCGATGACATCATCATCGCTGTTGCGACACAAATAAAAAGGCAAAGCCCCACCAATGTCGATCTCTCTTCCTTTATACTCGTGTGCAAACGATGGCATCAACTCGGTCTACGCCTTCTCTACGGCAATATTGCGCTCGGTAACACTGACCTCAAGCGTTTCGCAGACTCATTCGACGCTTCAAAGTACGGCAACGAGGTCCGCTCTCTCACCTTGCGCATTGAGAAAGATCACGGGACTCACCCCAACGATCTCACGCTTTTCCCTGCATCTGCAATTGCCCCAGCCCAGAGCATACCTGGATTTGGATTTCCAGGTTTTCCCTCTGCGAATGATCCGCCCTCCAATGAACCTTCGCTTCCAGATAGGATTGCTAGCATTGTTCCGCTGATATCACAGTTCGATAATCTAATCTCCTTCAGCTTTCGCTTGGAAGAGTCTGCCTGGCGTTCCATCCCACGTGCTACGATTGTGGCGTACTTGCAAGCACTTCCAAATAGTTGCCAGCATTTAGAACTCGACACTCGTGGCCAGGATCATCGTGGGGAAGATGAGCAAGTACATATCTGCGATAACATACGCAGTATTCTACCACGCCTTCAACATGCGCGACTGCGAATTGGTGCAATGTGTTGTGCTATGCTTGGTGACGGGAAAGCCGACGGTGCCCTTGCTGAAGAAAATCCGGAAAACCGAGATGGCGATGAGAATTTTGAACCAGTTTCTCTACCCAATATTAAGTCCTTGATTTTGAATTGCGGATTGCCTCGTGGACTACAGATGCAACAATGCGGGCAACAGGACTATACCAGCAGTGCGAAGCACACCTCCTGGCCCGGTGGGCTTGCCTGGCCAGCCATCACTGAAGCTCTAAGAAGTGTGATAAAGGCCAATACTGGCAACATTGAAAAGGCTCGGATCTACTCCGTACTGGGGACAGATAACGACTTTACCATTCAAACGTGCCAAACAGAAATACGTATAGATATGGTAGGACAGGAAACGTGGACATTCCCCAGTATGCGCTTGGGTCGACCATTTGGAGGTGCCGGATCATATCTCCTGCGACTTCAAGATGACACCGAGCTTGTAATGGCTGAACTTGAGGACATAGAAGAGATTGCGGAGGGGCATATATGGAGGGATGTTGTTGGAGGCGCCAGACTGCCGACAGAGGTCTTAGAAGCTGAGCGCAATGGACTTCCGACTTTCGCGACGGGATGCATCGAACGCCCGTTGTCAAGTAAAACAATTGAAGGGTGGATGAAGGACAATCCAGGCGAGCCCACATCAATTGGATGGCGCAATGAAGAGATGGCCGGAATGAAACTGATGCTCGCTGAGAAGCGGACGGGGGACGCATATCTGGATATACGACCTATCAAGGAGATCACCCCAGAGGGCTGGGTTCGTACTCGTGATTCGATATTGAAGCGAGCGTAGAGTGGGTGCTGAGTATACCATGATGTAAACATAAACTCTTCTTGCCCAAACAATCAGAGTCATATGAGCCGAGACACCGATCTGGCTTTGATTCGGTCAGAGTCCGAGATCACGTTCTTGCACTTGACGTTGGCATCCGTCAGAGATGAAGCGTACATTTGTTTAGCATCCATCTTGGTGATCACTGCTGCATATAGAAAAACAGATCTTGTTCGAAGTTTACTCCTCATCGTGAAGATTAGTCGTACTCATACTAGCATGCCAAGGCAGATACGTACCCCAATTATTATGCACCCTTTTCTGGTGACAATGTTTGCAATAAATGAGACAAGAAACACCAGCATTGGCTGCCATGGTATGCGGTAAAAATGGCTTTAGTTGTATTTTGATAACTCAGGTGCAAAGCTTGATGATAGACATATGTATAAAGCATTTATGGCGATGTAGTGACTAGAAAATAGGCAATGAAATATGATATTCAATCTCTTTAGAAAATGGCAATGGACCTCACACGTTAATCTCAATTGACTAACACATTAGAATATTAGTACCAGCCGTGGGTCAACTAAGTACCATTTGCGGTGAAACCATTCTCCCTTAAGCCCTCAGGTTTTGCTCCGCTATCTATCATGCCTATTGCCTTACTTCTTAGCCTCAGTACTACATCAAGGTGCTGAGCATTTAGCGGCTCGTTCTTTTTTGCAGCCAAAATTCGAGCCGTTTTGATCGCACCCTTGATCTGTCTTCCGTTGAAATCCCAATGAGCCAGTTTTAACAGTTCAGCATCAGAAATTTCAAAATCCTCAGGATTCATAAGGGCGAGGAAGTTCCGCCAGACTTGTATTCGATCAGCCTCTGTGAAGGATTTGTAGGTAAGGATGATATCGATACGAGATTCAAATGCCGCATCAAGGCTGCGCACACGGTTTGTAGTGAGAATCATGATGCCGCTGTAGTACTCTAGGAGTCGGAGGAAGACGGAGACAAGCTCATTGCGCTGGAGATTGTTTGATGTGCGCGCCTCCATGAAGACGTCTGCCTCATCGAGGAGAAGGACAGCACCAAAGTGGGCACACAATTTAAGTGCCTTGTCGAGGCACTTTTCAACATCACTAGCATCGATTCCTAGATCGCCAGCACCAAGTTTGTAGAGTGGCCGATGCAAATGTTCCGAGATAGTTCCCGCAGTGAGGGTCTTTCCTACCCCTGGAGGCCCACACAGTAGCATGATCATGCCTTGGCCTTTACCCTCAATGAAATCGTCAAGTGATTTGTCTTTGTGAAAGTGGTCACGGTCCACGAGTGCTAAGAGTAGATCCTTTTCTCCTTGGTCAAGCACGAGGCTGTTGAATGCGTGTTGCGCCCACGCGATCTCATGAAATTTTATCAAGTCAAGACGCTCCCATCTTTTCTTCTCGATGCTGAAGCAAATAACCGTGGAAACGGCTAAGAGGCATTGTTCGTCCGTCATGGGCACTAGTTCAACCTCTACGGTACGTTCAGTGCGGTCATGTGCTTGGGGCGAGTGGCGGTTCATCGATTGAGCCCAGGTTAGCCGCCCAATTTCAGACAACTTGGCATAGTAGGGGAAGGAGATCTCGTATTTGTGATAAGCTCTTGCGTCGATAATCATGCGCTCATTAATGCGCTCCTCGCGTTCATCGGTGAAGGCCATAAAGAAATGTCCGCGCAGTTTCTCAAAGATACGACCTCGTTGGATAAGCTGCTTGGAAATTTCGTGTTCATCGGGAAGACCCTTAATAGGTGAAACTTCCAGCGCAATTAGAGCGCGTAGTCCATGATAGTGTTTAACCTGCCATTTTTGGGACAGCAGACCACACCGTCGACCATCCCAGTCGACAACATCGACGTAAAGCTCATGACATGGCCCACTGTACGATTGACTGCGTTGACAGATACGAACAATACTGGCACAGTTCGTGGCATGCTTCAACACTGTCGTCGCTGGAATATATATCAATGGGAGGTCCTTGAAGGAAACATGTCCGGTGATTTGGACGTCCTGAATGGTCTTGAACGAATCCTGGAGCAGTGGTTCGAGCACCTGCTGAAGCAACTGCATATGTGTCCTGGTCTCCGACTCGACATCGAGGATGTCTATATAACCGAGAAAGTCTTGCCACCGATGGACGAAAGGGAGGAATGGAGGTGAGAATGATTTGAGTTCATGCCTTGTAAGACTAGGATAACCCTCTAATATGGTCTCTAAAGCCAATTGTAGCAAGGCACTATTGATGCGTACCTCGTGGACAAGCCATTCATCTTCTTTCTTGTCGAACACATGAAGGATATTCACAGCGAATGTCTCGCGCATCTTCTTCGTCTTCGTCTTGTCATATGTGACACTGATGCCGTAGTGAAGGGGCTTTTCATCAACCCAATGGAAAATATTCGGATCATCGTCGCGAGGAACGAAGTAGACATCCTTGCATTCGCAGCGTTCTCCCTTCTCCGTCGCATCTGTGAGGTCATTCTCATCAAGGGCGCTCATTGGGCCAAAGAAGTTAGCAGCACCGCTTACAGGCGGTGGCGGCGGCGGCGGCAGCATCTGCATACTATTTAGCACCGTTCTTCCCTGAGTCCCTGCGATAATATGACAACTCACCGCGCCATCTTGATATCTTCGCTCGCTCCTACGAGATGTTGGACCTTTTCGAAGACTACGCACCTGATTATATGCAGGAGAGTCGAGCTCCGAACGTCCAAACCCTGGATGCGGGAAATTCGCGTCTTCAAACTCTGAAGAGAAGGGTGGAGGTTGGCCGTAGCTGCTCATGTTTACAAAAGAACCGTAATTTTCGTTCACTCAACGATGAAATAGAATATTGAGGAAAGTGAGGCTAAAAAATGGCTGGCAAGGAAAACTGGTGGGTGACGGCCTATGGAATAGGCCAATTTAGGCAGACGGCTTTTATACAGCCTTATCATCGTGCGCAAGGTCGCCCCGAAATCCTACTGGCGCATCATAGGACAAAGTAGAAACCGGTCAACAACATGTTGTACAAGACTTATGCCGATTGGGTACACTCCCCGGTTTCGCGATGATGCCGCATTGTAAGGCGAATGAACAGGCAGCATGAGAGCAGGGTCCATCCATCCTATCGGTTCGTTTCTTGATGGTATAAGAACTGTCGCAGCGCGGCTTACTTTGCAGTACCACCAATAAACACGAGCAAGCTTGGTCACTGCGCATACGGATGAGGTATTGGGCTTGTGACATGTTGCATTCTGTCTGATAAGAGAAGGCATCGTTCGCTGCTCTTGAAATCTTGACCAAGCCAGTGCGTATGAGTACAGGCCCTCATAGTGAGAGTAATTCCCTAGCTTCTTCTGGGAACGAAACCTTTTGATGCGCAATCAATCTGTACCCAGGTTACGGGTCGTACCAGCGTTCGAAGATTATGGCCTGCTTGTAGGCACTTTTCGAATTTGAGTCATTGATATTTCCAGGATTCATTGGACTTTGTCGAAACATAGTTCTTTTAAAAGGCTGGGGCCAGGGTTTTCAACTTTGACCACAGTAGAAACTTAGTAATGATACGTCGGACGTCAATGACGGGGACTTTGGTGCTACAGCGGTATGGCTATAATAGCGCAGCCTCCACGTTTGACTATTGACAGGATCCTGCTCTCTTTTCTCCTTTAAGTCGGTAAGATCTGCCTGTTTTACCAGGGCTCGCCACATAGCGAGGAGCGAAGCTGCACTATCAATCATTTGTTTCTCGATATACTCTTCTGCCCAAGAGTTATCACTTGTCTTACCGAGTTCTCGACATAGTCTGAGAGAAGCGTCTTGCACCAGATACTCGCATGGCCATCTCCTACACAAAAGCCGCTCGATGTATAGAGTCTGGATCTACGCCGTTCTCTTGGAATCATCTTCAGGATGAAATAAGCTTGAATTCAAACCGTTAAGAATCGTAGCGGTCGACTTACAAATCCCAAGGTCCCATCAATTATTACCGGTGATTTATGCTGTTCCGTCGCAATGAAAGTCTTCTTCGACTGGCGCATTTCGGTATGAGCATTGCATAATAGTGAGTTCTCGGTGCTGTAGGAGATAGCGCCCCTCTCATCTGATCATACTCGGGAGATTAATTGAGCCTCATGCAATCACATGTGTCTCTAATCAGTCGCTCCTTCTCATTTGCTTGCTCACTGCTTTCAAAATCATGCATTTTACATTTCTTTGCGCCCTTTGGGCTATCGTAGCGTTTCCCGTTACTGGTGCCTTGCAAGTGAGCAAGAATGGACGCTACAGTGCTGACTTTGGCCTCACTTGTCAAGGGAGCCGGTATGGTAAATGCTATTCCCAATAGAATTACTGTGGCAGCACGAGTGCGTACTGCGGAAAGGGTTGCCAGTCAGGACATGGGAAATGCTCAGGCCCAGCGTCATCTTCGATAAAACCCAGCAGCACCACGCTGCAAACTTCCATTAGTTCTGCGACCCCTTCAGCAATACGGAAAGCCTCTACAAATGCGAGATGCGGGCACGCTTACAATGCTTCTCCCGTGGGAATGATGTGCTTGGGTTCAAGTTGGGGAAACTATTGCGGCTAGTATAGTTACTGGTAAGCTAGGCGTGCAATGTTGTAATAAAGCAACGCTGACAAGCAACAGTGGGTTAACAAAGGATTATTGCGGAACTGGCTGTCAGCCTGAATTTGGTAACTGCAACGCTGTATCCTCATCTTTACCAATTTCGCCCACCACTTATTCATCCTCTTCGATACAAATTTCGTCCACCTCATCGAAATCTACAACTTCTACGTTTACTTCAGTCACAAGTTTGAGCCAGTCGTCCTCGTCCTGGACATATCTCTCAATAATCTGCTATGGTTTAGTGGAATTCAACTACTTTATGGCAAACTCACTTCTCCTGAAGACCCCTTCACTCTTTTTAGGATTGAAATTCACGCTCATTTTTGCTTTCTTCTTGGATTCTCTGTTTTGTTATGGTGTGGAGTTTCTTGGGTTTTTTATTCTCTGTTCCAGAGCCAGAACTTGTTAGCTCTGCGGTATAGAACCCGTGCTTTGTGGGTCAATGTTTGGTATCCTGCAATCCTAGCTACTCACGGTCTCCGAAAAGTCAAGGGAGTTGATCATCCGAAAGTCGCTCTTAAAGAAGTATTTATCAAGCGTATAAGCTGTAAAAATTGATTGTTGAAGAACTGTTGCTAATCAGACGCACTGTGCTAGACTTGACTCTTTCAAGGCTTGTTGAAGAAAGTTGGAAGCATTTGAGAATTACCTATTTGGTAGCTGAGCGTTTCAGGATTTATGGTGAGGCATTCTTGGTAAGTGGATTGCGGCGTAGGCCAATTAGACATGATGAGACGACCAGAATGTTGATAGCTTGAGGAGAGGTGTTTGGTTTGTACATGTAATGGCCTGCTTATGGCCTTTGACGCGTCAAAACTTCTGTGTCAAATTTAGTTCGAGACACTAGCTCTCGCTATTTGACTCGGCCTTGGGCTACTCTATACTAAATAGACAATTTCTAGGGCACCATTTCAATATACACACTGTGCAAGTATCTGTTTATTGATTTGCATTAGGGAAATAATATCATCCCTTCTGTCAAACGAACTTTTGCATCGAGGGAAAGTGCGCAGACTCAGTCTGATACTCGCATGCCTTGTCATACTACATATCAACCCAGCGAGCTTTGCGTATACCTGTCGCAGTTCTAGTCGACCAATAGAGCGCCCCAATAGAGCGTAAGCCAATAAATGTAGTTGGAGACGCAGGTTTTGCGGGGACTTTGGCGCTTTGTCAAATCTTGGCATTGATTTCAACCACAGCGAATTGACATATCAAAAGGCCACGGAAGAGACTTACAGTCTTTGGTGTGTATAGAATTCGCTCGCGACGCTAATATATGATACCTTACTGCGGTGAGGGTTGCTGGATTTGCTTGTAGACCAGATTGTTAAACGGTACCAGATAACGGTCATTCCACGGGTCCACATAACGGTAAGACCTAGAATTAGATCATCTAGAAATATCAAGCCGAAGCACCTCATTACTCGGTCCCGAATGTCCGTTGCCGCGAATCGAGCTCCACAAAGATGCATTTTGATGCTCGCTCAATTTACATTTTTAGTCCTGCAAGGGGGTCAGAGAAGTAAGGTTCCTGTTTTGGTCAGCCATGTTCGCGAACCTTTAGCATACCACCTTGTCCCAACCTGAGTCCAATTTGCGCATGAACATACTTGTCCACGTTAAAACGTAAAGCCGATTTGAGGCCCTAGCTGTAAAAGGGGCGCCCCTGACCTGCCACGATCAATACGTGCCTCGAATGAATATTTTTGCATGGTTGAGAACGCGTTCTGCTGTTAGTTCGATAGAAATAAACATGGAGGACGCGCTGACACCGTCTTTTCCCATCTTGACATGCCCCAGCTCATGTTGCAAGGGGGCCGCACAATGTTTTGATGATTCCCAACACTAGCCATCCCTGTCAAGCCGACTGCCACGTCGTAGACGACACGTGACGATTACGATCCCTGTGCCAATCCTTCACCGCATATCACCGAGGCAAACAAGGCAGAGACTCCTTTTAAATCTTGGCAATAAACAGTCACAACTGGAGGCCATGGTTCTTCCCTTTTCATATTCACGGTCAGGTGTTGCATACGTTCACTCGAGCCATTGCAAACTTGAGCCTTCTTTAGCTCAGGGTCTTCTCCACAACCGTTGCCCAGCCCTATCGAGCCCTGCATAAGGCTCCGCTGCGCGAAACAGCCGCATACCCGGAACACTACGTCATCGCAGCCGCTCCACGAGCCGTTATTGATCGACAGCGAGGCGGACAACATGTGTTACCACAATTACACGCAGCACAACGGCTGCGGACATATCGGCGAGTCGCACACTCATCCATGGACGCTCTGCGACCGCGCTCTTCAGCGACTGAATGATCTGCGCGGACCAAACTCTCCTCCGCTTTCTCCACCAGTTGCGAATTTTGCGCCGCCAAAGCGTGCTTCATCGACGCGGCGGTTCTTTTCGCTAAGTACCACTTTATCGCGGTCTTCAACAAATGCATCGTCGTCGTCATCCTCCCGACGCGCCATTTCTGGCCCCTCGGGCACCGCGACACCGCGGTCCTCAACCTCCACATATGGCTCATTTACGCCAGCCACCTACGCACCAACGACGGCGCTGGATTACTCGACCCTACCAGACCATCAACTCGCCGCCGTGAAATGTGCAGATCCAACAAAACGCACGCATGTCAGTCGCGAAATGAAAGTCTGTAAACTCTGTGCTAAAGCGATCCTCGACATGCGCTCTATGATTGCTCGCTATGACAAGACGGGAAGCATCAGGGGCACCACCGCGTTCGAAAAGTTCCTCAAATGGGAAGGCGAAGGTGCAGGTGATGCAGAGGGCGATCTAACAGTCCCTGTAGATGACGATGAGCCGGGCGCTGCGTTTGGGGCGCGGCAAGCCATCATTATGGGTGTGCCCGAGAGTGCCTTTAACAAAGATGGGCCGAGAGGTTTGGGCACGCTAGGGGTGAATGACGAGGGATATTTTGAGAAGTATTGAAAGATATGGTAATGTTTGATGTTTGATGTTTGATGTTTTATAGTTGATAGATGTTGAGATACGTGATGAGTTTAGACAATCCACCATGTTTGTATTAGCACCATTCTCTCGTACGTCATTCTTGCACTACCTGAGACGTGACTGGTCCGGCCCCTTTCTCCTTATTAGACCACTGCAATCGACACATTTACCTGAACGTCTCAGAAAGGCAATATTCATCCAGGATTTGGCATGACAAGACGTACTTCTGTCAACTAGCACTTTGCTTTTGGCATGAGTTGATCCCAACAGCATTTAGAACCACTCCTATATTCCCAGCAATACTCAGATCAGAGGTGTGGAAGATCCGAAATAGAGGGGAATGCGTCTAGCTGCTAAACATATCAGTCTACAATGAGGATGTATCATGAGGAGTCTTGTTAAACAACGCTTGGAGGTATATATCGCTTGATCAACAATCAAGACACTGGGCAGTTCAATCCGACGGCAATCATGATGAGGATGTGCTGCTATCTTCACCCATGTGTAGCCACACAGACTACTCTTTTTTCACTCCCTGATGTAAGCAAATGGCCATCTTTACTCCGCAGGCAGCAGTGAAAGCAGCGCACGTATTTCACTCATAGTAACGAGGCAGAGCCGACACACGCTAATTGTGTCTTGTCTATATAAATATCCAGCTCTCGCCCGCTCTCTTCAAATCAGCATCAACTCATCACAGTCAACTGCACCTGCAATCAAATTGCACTCCATTCATCGCGCCTACAACTATCTCCACACTCGGAACACTTAACACCATCTACCATGTGCATCGAAACCC
Organism: Pyrenochaeta sp. MPI-SDFR-AT-0127; assembly: GCA_020747015.1. Classification (NCBI taxonomy): domain Eukaryota; kingdom Fungi; phylum Ascomycota; class Dothideomycetes; order Pleosporales; family Cucurbitariaceae; genus Pyrenochaeta; species Pyrenochaeta sp. MPI-SDFR-AT-0127. Next base: position 36,757 of record JAGTJM010000057.1, on the reverse strand, counting down.
AACGCCGCTTCCGCCGCTGCGGCCACACGCAACTCCATTGCTGGCGCTATTGTAGCGTCATCATCCCGTCCGACCGTCTTCCACAAACAGGCCGAGCGTGTCGGCGCTATAAGCTGCGATACAAGCACAGCCAGAACTCCGCAAAGTGCTTCGAATGCCAGGGTGAAGAGAGGGTTGCGGACTTGATTGCTATTTATGCAAATGTCATACACCAGCGCTATGGTGCAACAATAGTAATGGAGCTGCACGAAGGAGCCATTAGCTCGGAGCCATCGACTCGTCGCGAGTCACATGGGAGTGATCAAAGCAACGAAAAAAAGATATTAGGATGGTTCAAACGGCTATTCAAGCGTCGAGAGCCCGAATTAGTTTTGCTCGGCAGTTAATGGCGACGTCCAGTGGGCGCCCCCAAAATTCTCGCCACTTCTTCTCTAAATGTTACATCGAATGCTAAAGGCCCTCAGCCTCTACCAAAGCTTCGTTTCGAACCGCTCTCTCAGCTTCTCATACTTCCTGATATCGCCCACAGATGGCTTGATGTTCCGAGCAGCCTCTACAAAATCAATCTCCTCAACCACATCAGAGCGCCGCCGTAGGGCGTGCTGCCCGGCTTTGCGCAACAAACTTTCCAAATCTGCACCACTAAAATTGTTGCATTCCTCTCTTCTCCCAATCTGAGCGAGCTCCGCGCTAATAACGCCGCGCTGGCGGATCAGCGCCTTGAGGATATCCACGCGCTCTTCTGGTTTTGGCAATTCCACGTATAATAAAGTTTCCAACCGGCCTGGGCGCAGCATGGCCTCATCAATCATTTCAGGGCGATTTGTCGCTGCAATCAAGTAGATTCCTTCACGCATGCTGAGACCGTCGAGTTCGGTGAGAAGTGTGTTCACGACACGGGCAGATGCTTCGTGGAGCTCAGTGGAGCGTTTGGGGACTAGAGCATCCAGTTCATCGAAAAAGATTACGCAAGGAACAGAGGAGCGGGCGCGCATGAAGACTTGGCGAAGGGCACGTTCGGACTCTCCAACGTACTAGTACAGCGTTAGATAGATGCAAAATGCCACAGAGATTTTCCAGAGCCAGAATGCATGCTGGCCCATCTGATAGAGAGAAATATAAGTAGACTCACCTTGTTCAACAACTCGGGACCCTTGACACTGATAAAGTTTGCTTTTGATTCTGCGGCCACAGCCTTTGCCAATAGCGTCTTGCCACAGCCAGGAGGCCCCCAAAGCAGAACCCCAGTAGGCGCTGAGATACCCACTTTGGCGTATCGTTCAGGGTTCTGAATCGGTTCGACAATAGCCATCTCCAGTTCGTCTCGTACGCCCTCGAGCGCGCCAACATCTCGCCATGTTGTATCTGGCACAGTCGCGAAGCCTTCTCGCTTTGATGAAGGTGTGATTGTAGGCAGCACTGCTTGGAACGCTGCCATTGTAATCATTGTGTCCTCAAAACCTGGCGGTTCAGCCATTTCTGAATTTCGTAATCTGCCGATCAACCGAGCAATGGACTGATCTTCAGAGACTACCTTCTCGTCTACTTCCATTTCCACTGCCGCATCTGCCGCTTGTCTCTCCAGCGCTTCTCGGTATTGATCCATGGACCATGTGCCTGCCTTGCTCACCAAGTCCTTCAAGTCCGCACCGACAAAGCCTGCCGTCTTCTTGGCTAGTATACTGAAGTCGACATCGGTGGATAGTTTGGGTCGTCTTGTCAATGCTTTCAAAATCATCTCTCGCATAGACTCATTGGGAACTCCCATGCTAATTTCTGTGTCGAATCGACCACCGCGCCGAAGTGCAGGATCCAGGCTATCGGGGCGGTTCGTTGCTGCAAGAACGATTACAGGTTTACCGTCATTGCCTTCCATGGCAAGACTGTCCATAGAGATGAGGAGTTGTGCCACGATGCGCTTCTCCATTTGGCTTTGGGCAGTGTCCCTCTTTGGCGCAATGACATCAATCTCGTCGATAAAGATTAGACACGGCGCAACCTCTTTTGCCCTCTCGAAGTGTTCCCTGACCTGCTTTTCTGATTCTCCCGACATGCCTGAGACGACTGATGGGCCAAGGATCTCAATGAAGGGTACTCCCATCTCTGCGGCAAAGGCTCGGCAAATCACTGTCTTGCCGCAACCTGGGGGCCCGTGGAGCAGAATACCTCTGGGAATTGGGATTTCGCGCTCGACGTATGCATCTGGACGAAGAAGTGGTAGTACCAGATGCTCTTTGAGCTGCTTTTTTACCTTATCAACCCCCCCAAGATCTTGCAAAGTGACACCTTGTGGCGGAGTAGTGTCAATTTTCGACTCCTGCGGGGCTGACTTCTTCAGTCTTTTGGTCTCCCGCTCCCCCTTGGTCTTTTCTCCGTCTCGTTTCTTGGTCTTCTCGCTCTTTTCCCCATTGGCAGCGGGCGTCACTGTCCCTGAGCTGGCCCACTGGCTCACAATTTGCCTGTTCATCCAATCGATGGACTTGTCCTTCTTTTCTTTCTCTTCACCACCAAAGTCGCCCTCAAGCTCAGCCATCTCATCCTCGTCATCGCCGCTTTCGTCTTCACGAATGACATCAATCACGCGGTCGATGCTGTCTTCGAGCTGCTTCTTCGGCCTCCTCTTTAAGCTCGAATTTGAGCGTGAAATATAGTCGTACACGGCTGTGAGCCGGAGTTTGAGCGGCGATTCATTCTTCTCGTCTAGATATTTGCGGACAACTTGGTAGACTTCTCGGTCCAGGCCTTGCTGAAGCGTTGGCCGGCCCTTTGAGACCATTATGATAAGAACTGAGATATCCTGGTCTCTATGAACTTGAGGTTGGTGTTGATGCTCGTGATTGTCCACAAAAAAGTTCAAACGCTGCTTATCGATAAGCTAGCGCCGGCAGCTTTCCAGCCGATGTATGGCATACGTCAATCAACGCAGCGTATCCAGGTCGCATGCACGACACAGCGAGCTCATGGGGGCGACAGCAACATGGGCAACTCCAGCAGCTCGAATAAAATCTCTGCCCAGGACAAGTACGGCATGTTCTGTTCCATCACGTGCCACAGTGCTGACCGCGCAGGGCGATCCTGGACATGAAGAACCAGCGCGACAAATTGCGACAGTACCAGAAACGCATCACCGTCCTCACCGACCGCGAGAAGGAGATTGCCAAAGAGTGTCTCCTCAAAGGCGACACGACCAGGGCCAAGCTGGCTCTTCGGCGGAAGAAGTACCAGGAGTCGCTGCTCTCCAAGACGGATGCGCAACTAGCACAGCTTGAGGTGCTGACAAGCGACGTCGAGTTCGCCTTGGTCCAGAAGGATGTTCTGTATGGTCTGCAGCAAGGAACCGCAGTGCTAAAGGAGATACACAAGGAAATGGGCGGCATAGAGAATGTGGAGAAGCTGCTGGGCGAGAATGAAGAAGCGAGGGCGTATCAGGAGGTGCGCATTCTCCCACCGCCTTTACTGTCATTCTCCCTCACTTACTCATCCATGTGTGCAGGAAATCAGCGAGCTCCTTGCAAACAAGATGTCAAATCAGGACGAAGACGAAGTCGAAGACGAGCTCGAGGCGCTCGAGGCAGAAGTCAACGGCGTGCCGGCGCTACCAAACGTGCCAGCTGGGCAGCCCCAGTTTACACCAGAAGAGAAGGCACAGATGGCAAAGGACAGGGCAGCGAGAAGAGCAAGAGAGAGGGCTGCCGAGCAGGCGTCGCAGCCCATGTTGGCATGATTGGGCATTTGATTGGCGTGTAGAGTGCATTAGAGCGAGGCGTTGGGGTGTTTTCAAAGCCATGTCTTAGCCCATAGAGGAGGTGTTTTGACGATTTGCGCACATCTCTGCATAGAGGATTATATCACGTATAGATTGGAAGCCTATGGACTGACACACTTGGTGACCACGTGCCCATCAATGGGGAGTGTTGACAGGCTCCCGTCCAGTGCTTGGTGTTTGTCTTGTCTCGCAAACGCGTCACAGTCTCAACTTCTGTCTGGGATCAGCACACAAGCACGTCATCGTCCTGGCATTACTTTGTAAACCCAACCTTCAACTTACCCAAGACTGTCAATTCTGCCACAAGTCTTCCACCCTGCATTAGAACCCTGACGCTTGAGCTGGAGCCAAAGCTACCCCGCCCCCACTACCCGACCTTGCCTCCACCTGCCAAACACCCATACAAAAAATGTCACATAATCACGACCACTCACACTGCCACGACGAGCACCACGACCATGGCGACGGCCATGAGCACGACCATACCGACGACATTACACCGGCGCTCCAGAATATCCTACACGAACAAATCGACTTCAGCAAGCTTGTCACACTGAACGAGGATGAGTCCAATAGCGGGCGAGCCATCTGCCAGAAGACATGGGCTCAGCGCCTAGAGCCTGAGCCTGAGCTGAAAAGCAGTGCAGATGAGCAGTTGCTGATGATAGTTCCCTTTACTGGCCAGGTGCGGCTGCATTCAATACTCATACGGACGTCGAACAGCCAAAGTTCACCCAAGACGCTGAAAGTCTTCCTGAACCAAGATTCCATGGACTTTGAGACAGCCAGTGAGAAGGAGGCTACTCAGACCCTCGAGATTAGTCAGACCAACGAGGTGCAGGAGATACCCGTCAAGAGGGCATATTTCAACACGACTCGCAGTCTCGCCCTGTTCTTCGAGGACAATTGGTCAAATGGCGAAGAAGACGAAACAATCATCACCTATCTAGCCTTCAAAGGCGACTTTATGAAGTTGAACAAGGAGCCGGTCAGCGTGCTGTATGAAGCAGCTGCAAATCCAAGTGATCACAAGAACATTGTAGGCATTGGCCAGGGCGTGGGGAGGAGTATACAATAGACTGCGTCATTTGATGCACGAGGAACAACAACATATGAGAGTTTCACTCCCTGGCAGAGCAAGTTTAGCATGCAAGGGGGCATTACTGCTTTCATCTCTAAAGCACGTATAACCACAACACTTGGGCGTCTGTAGGGTCAGCAAAAGAGCTTCATCAGATGGAATGTAGAAACATACTCTGTCTCGTTGTGTTTCTGCGGGTATCATTCTCCTTCCAATCTGTCCCTGTAATAAACACTAAATGTGCTCTAATGGGCCCTTGCCACTGTTTGCTCGTATCTGGAGCTTGTGAATATCCGTCCTCGTCGTCCCTCTCTGCCCTTTGATCCACCAACTTGACTGGATTCATGTCTCCTCCTCAGTCCAGATATTTTGCATTTTTTGGTTTCGCTCCTCCCATTCATCTCTCAGACGTGTCTCGTTCCCCCCAACACCTCTCCATGCACTTTGCTCCAGTCAATCTTCCCGTCAATATCCTCATCCACCCTCCCCACAACTGCCACACTGTCCCCCCGTATGATATACAGTCCCAATGGCACTTCTTCGCTGGGAACTTCCTCGTCTCGTGGTCGGATGATGCGCTCGACGGCTTCTTGGAGGACGAGGTTCATGCTGCCATCGCACGAGTGCAGCAGGCCGACCATGGTGCGGCCATCCAGCGTGAGGACGGATACGCGCTCTGTAAATGTAATTAGCAAGTGAGGAAAGAATGCATAGCGCCCAAAATGGTGTGGTGCGTACTGTTCAGATAGGCGTTGAGCGCCATGGTGAGTCTGGTGTTGTGTATGCACAGCCTGCAGGCGGCGCACAGATAGCAAAAACCAAGGGACGACAGGCGCCACGTATTTGGACTATATCACAATCAGAAGTGTTTGCTGTTTCTTTGTCACATACGTCTGCGCGTGTGATTGAAGCTCCAGTGATTTGACGCGGAGAGATCACGATGCGGCGCAGCTCAGCTTCGATTTAGGCATGGCCTGTGCGGCCAATCAGAGCAACCTTCTTCATCGTGGACGCCCCAGTTGCCTTCCACAATGTGGCTGTGACTCTTGAACTTAGAGTATATATACCGTCAGCGTCGTGTAAGCCATGTTCCTTTGCTCAGGTTTACCCTTTCACCCCGCTGATCCATATTATGGCCTCAGACACCCCATCATATGTGGATCCAGCTACGGTTCCACTCTCTATTGAGCAGCCAAGCGATCTGTTCAGGCTTCCGCGAGAGCTGAGGGACAGAGTGTATTATTTCACCTTCCGGCAACCTGACTGCGCTCGCAGTTCTATTGTCGCAGCTCCCCTCCTCACATGTCGACAATTCTACGTTGAAGCGAGAGCGATCGCATTTTCAAACATTGACTGGCGCATTGACTGGGACCGAACAATCCGTCCGTATTACAATGGCGAAGCACAGTCTTTCGACGGACAGCCTTTGTTGGCGCATTTCTATGAGCAATTAGGGGCTCCCATCCCACCGCAGATGGAGAACATTCACTGGTCTACCCGGACCCCTCTCAACTTCACCATATCTCACCTTTGCACACGAGCACGATTGAGTGACCAGCAGCGCGCAGCTATACGTCGTCTCACCATCTCAAACTACTGGTTCGACTTTCCCCATGGCTATATGAACCTTACACAATTTATGCCCCACTCCCCGCGTAGCTCCCGTTCCGTGACCGAGTCTGGCCTTTTGTATCACTTCCTGAATGGATCGCGCGACGTTCTTGCAAACGGAACGCCCTTGGACTGCATCACCATTGAAACATATACGCCGCTTGAGTCTGTCGAAGGGTGGGATTGTGGATCGCATCCAGACATCCAGCACAGCATTCGCCAGGAGATGTCTCCGAGTCTTGCCATGCTCTGGAACAAGGATCTCAGCCAAAAGTTCATCCTAAGAAGCAGCAACGGCGCAGGTACTATGGCCAAATATCGAGACCGTCCAGGTCGCATCCACTCTACCACATGGTTCATGCGTTTACCTCTCACCAATATATACTTTAATGAACTGCACAATGCTTCTACAACTAGCAAGAATGTGCACCAACCCTATGGCTCATCTAAAAGCTTTGCCGTCTTCAAAGAAGGCTTTGATTTCGACGACAACAAACATGCTATGAAGTGGCAATGGAAGTTTCTCAATGACTCTGGCTCTATCTCTACGCAACCTAGCGATCAATCGTTTGATTATATTGAAATATCACGCGCAAAATGATATTCCTGGCCTACACCCGTGTCAAGTGCGGGTGCTCTACTCCCTACGTACCAACTCACCTCTCATCGTCCGTATACGATCGACCATTAGTCTAAACTTTCCGCCCACTTTGATCGCAACGAAAGTCCTCCTTGATGTTGTTCATATTCGTGGATCAGGCGAACTAGGGCCACCTCCGTCTACAAAAATCCCTGCGGCTTGCGTCTCTGATCAAGTTGACAAGTGGATATCGAAACAAGCGAATATACCTTGATGCGTCGAACTGCTTGAGCATGCCTGTGGAGGCTCAGACAAGACTTTGTCTCAAATACCAGATTGCCGATAGTGAACCGAATACCATGGCCGATGCAGGACCAGCTCCAATTTGGTCAATATCCTGCCATCAGGGACAGGAGACTCGGGACTGAGAGCGCTTTTGCCTATTTCGCTATGCGAGCGATTTTGTTGGTAACCGCGACTCCGTTCTGATTGCGGCATGATCTATCCCTGATGATGCGGGCGGTATGATATCTTGTATTGCGGTGGAAGGACTGAAAGATGGATTTGTGAATCTTTTCGCAAAACATTCCCAGACTGAGGTGCGAGGATTTTCAGTGTCATGATAGCGAGGCATTTGCGCGCACACGCTATCGAGGCAGAATTTGATGCTAGAAGCGCAGAGGAATAATGATAATTTCTACATGATAACTGCTATTTACATAACCGGACTTTGGCTAGCGATGCATAATCTGTGCTTGATACGACGTACACTTTAGTATTGCGTCTATGTCTCTACATAGCCTCTACGCATGCATCTCTGCGTTGGCCAACTTTCATGCTTCAGACTCGGTTTCTAATTTACTTGTTATCCGGAGCTGAGAATGTTTACGTAAAATCAAAATCTCGCCTTCGACATATGTTCTTGGAGGCCAGTCGATCCTAGTTCTGCTCAAGCTTCAGCCACGGCCAACCAACATTTTGCAGCAAGAGCGCGTACACAATAAAAAGCAGGAAAATCGCACCCGACATCAACATAGTTTTGCCGAAGGTGTTCTTCATCATACTCCGCCTCACTTTTTATGGCGTATCAGCTACTACCCTTTTGCAACGGTTCGTCGGTCGCGTGTTACCCCGCTGTGCACTGCCTTGTCCGTCTCGTGTTCTTCCTAATCTGACTTTCAGCCACGAGTGAGTCTGGTGTTCAGCTCCCACGTGTGGTAGGTGAAGATTCTGGTTGGTAGATGAAGTCTCATGTGCAGTATGCTCGCAGTTGCATATGTATTGGCAGAAACAATGTTATTGTGGCTTTCCGCAGTCTGCCTTGTACGATAATTTTAACATTTGTAACTCGAGGCTCTCGAGATTTATAAATCAAGCGCTATTCTTTGCGTATTGCATCGGGCGAATGTCATGCTATGGAAAGCCTGGGAAGTTGACATGTCTACCAAACAGTTTTCAGGAATGCGTTCGAGATTAGCACTTGCTTTCCTACTTTGCTTAGCTACAGCCGTTGCAGAGGAGCCATTCAACAGGGAGATATGTCACCAGAAAGTTAAATCGTTGCTTGGAAACGGCACGCTCGCCATCAATGACACCATTTTCTACCAGGGTGGGGGCGACTCGCCTATGTCGACACCAGAGAATCCTATTCTCACTCTCGCTGGCTGTAACGAAATGTGTGGCTCCAAGTTTGGATGGAATAGGGACATCGGACCTCGACTGAGCACATGGTTAATACCAGTGTTCTTACTGCTGAGCAACATGGAGGTATCACCGCTAGACAAAAGACGATACCTTATGATTCTGCATCTTCTAGGCGATCCTATCGATTCGCTGTGGTCTCTTCTAACAAAACTGGAATCCTGGTCGCGATGCCATCACCTAGCTCACAACTTGTGCAGGTCACGTGATAAGATCAAATCGCGAAATGTTGCAACTGTGTTAGGCGGCATCGAGGAACTAGTAGGCTTCTATGACGACCCAGCGGCAGTTTTTATCAAGATTAAGTTACAGTCAAGGGTTACAAGAGAAGAATTCCAGTATCTCACATCCCGCGCCGCACAGCAGTTGGCGGACAGCAGAACTGATGAGCGACTCCGTACCATATTTGCGACAACCTTATACATCTACCAGCTTATATCAGCTTTCGTCACCACAATTGGCGGTGGTAATACCTCACCCCCTGGAGGCCGCATCGGTATGACCATGTTCATGACTTGGATCATCCCGTCGATTCTACTTAGTAACGCCATTGGGGGCTTCACGTCTCGTCGAATATGCTACAATATTCTCGAAACTTACGTTGAAGATACTACGGGTCAAAAGGATGTCTGGTCTTTGTTGCAGGAAGCAGCTCCGAGCCTCCAGCGCCATCGTACGGTCCATGACTACCTCGATACACTCGCATGGTCCGGCGCGATATATTCATATCGGCCGTCAAAAACGATAGTTTTCTCCTCTGGTCGTCGTGATTCTGGCCACAAGCTCCTTCTTTTCCTCGCAGCTGTACCTGTCATTACCTCTTCAACCGTAGCAACCGTGATCTTATGGAACACGCCACCAATTGGTATCAATTGTCGCAACATCTTCATTTTTGTCATGACTGGGCTTGTGTTTCTCAGCACCTTGTTTACGAGAGTTTCGGCTTTTTTCTTCAAAGGCTCGCAGCATTGGTATGTCATGCTAGGCAAGGATACATTGCTTGCCGTACCCTCGATTGTTCTTGTGTTTCTCGCTTGTGCGGGTCGCTTCAACTCTTGCTGGTGTTGGTCTGGCGTTTTCTCCTTGGGTGCAAAGGCTCGCATTCCGCTCAATGCCGCTCCAGACTTCATCAAGTACAACAAGACCACGTACCCAATTCTGGTGGGAGTGTGTTTGACATTTCAGATTGTATCCTTTTTGGCTATGATGTGGGTTGGCTGGAATGGCTGGAATATTATGAGGTGGAGTGAGGAGGAGAAAAAGGCAGAGTGGAGGGCTTCGCGGCCATCGTTTAGCGACATTGAACTGGCTGGTATAACCTGCGTAAAGTCACCTGTAGCCGTAAGCGTGAAGAATGTTGATTCGAGAGATGTAGAATCACTGTAGAATCACTAGTAACTCTACCTTAATAAACGCCTGCCATAGCTACCAAACCGAATGTCACTACAATTGAGAAAAAAGGTTGTAACACAAATGTATCGCTAAGCCTCTCTGAGAAGGAATTTTGCGCTAAGCTTGCACAAAACTCTCTGCTATTCTTGGTTCACGAGCCGGTCGCGTGAGTGGCGAATAGCCTCCTTCATAACCCATGTGAGTCGTACTCATATCATTACACGATCCGTACCCCACTCCTGCATCATCTGTACCTGTATCCTGACTGGAAGATCTTATACGCATTGCTGCCTAGCAGTTTCAACCATTACCTAATGCTGCTCAGCTTCCCGCAGCTATGAATCGTATGAATCTGTTCATGTGCGCTAACCATGCTATCTGGAGTATCTATGCAAATGATAAATAGGCCTCCTAAAGCTCACTATACTTTCGGAACACAATTAATTATTTCTTAAGACTATAACCACAAAGCGGATTTCTCTCCAAGTATAGACTGTCACCGCGATTAATCTACTAGGTATATGCATAACGACACTGATCAATCTATTCGGATAATCCAGAGCAAGAGGGAGGTTTTGAAAAGGCCAAAAATGCGTCAGGGTCAGTGTCTCCGCAATTGGAAGCCAAAGGATGAAATGTAAATAAAATTCATGTTGTCCTTGTTCTCATGTGCCCAACGCAAGAGAAACCATATGATACGCACATCACTTGTTCCACCAGCATGGCGACGTTGCATTACTCCAGTATCCCAGCTGAAGTCGATTACGATCAGAGAACTGTAGCTGGAGACTCATTATCGAGGAAATTTTCTTCCATTGCGAGTTATCACACCGCCAGATCGGATGACAGGCATACTCGTCCTGGTTGAGGATGAAATTGCTGATGTTGTTGTGCTACAAATACACCAGCAGAGGAGGAAGATACTCGCTTAGCGACCGACATTGTCCTAGTTGGCGAGTGCTAATCGTTAAGGAGCTTTTTCTTGAGGCCATGGCTTCCGGTGATTATATTCTTCGAATAGACCATGTTTCAGATTTTCTCTGCGTCAATGAATAGGATCCAATGGGACCTGACATTTGGCAATCACGCATTCTTGACACAGCGCGCTCAGCTGGTGCACTTAAGCTGAAAGGAAACGCGACTATGAAGGATGGTAACTATTGGCCAGCAATAAAAGAGTACGCATCGTCATTGTAGAAAATAAATGAATTCACTGAAGCCCCGAATTGATACTCAGATGCGCTATTGCAAGAAGCAATTTCAGATGAAATTGCTATCATCAAACGCAACAAGGCACTCGCATTTCTCGAGACAAGGCAACTTGACGCTGCACTCTATGACAGGAGTTATCCTGAATTTTAATTTCCATTTCAGCCCACGGAAAAGGGATTCTTCCGTGCGCCAGAAGCGCCGTATTTTCTCAGACGGTTTGACGAATGCATCAAAGTACTTGAGCAGCTGAATGCCAGCTTTACAAACAATGAGCAAGAACAAGCTGCTTTAAGTCGCGCCCGATGCCGATCCACAGACCAAACGACTGGAAAATACCATTTCAGAGTTCTCCAAGCGGAGTCCAAGAAGCTTTGGCCACCACAATTGGATCATGCGACATATATTGAGCCTGTAGAGATACGGATAACTGAAAATAAAGGCAGTAAAATCAAGAGACTTGACTTCATGTGAGAAGGCCTTCAGTCATGCCTGGATAGACGAAGGGGGAAAGAGCCAGCCTAAGGTCACTTTTTTGATGAGTACAGAAACGGATCGAGGATATCTAGGCTGTTAGGCGAATCTAATTGGAAGCATCGTGCAGAAGATCTACCGTAATCCTTTTCTTGACCGAGAGTTCACCACGCTATATCTTAGAGCATACGAAGCAGCGGCCCTGATACTGTGGACATACAGCAAATAGTAGACACGCAAGTATTCATATCCTGCGTAATCTATCTCGGGACTTTCATACTGAATCATCGAAATAGATTCCTTGTCGAACATATCATGTCCTTTGACGCCTTTGGATGCCCTGTTTCCAGCTTAGCTATACACAAAGATCTCTTAGCTAAGAAGACTAAATCATCTAATATTTACCATTCATGTGATATCTGGGCGCATACTTCATATATAAACAACAGTTGTTACGGCAATGCTCGTCGCTGGTTGATTGGCGACATGATTGTGCGCGCAACTCGAGACTTGGCGCTCAACGAAGAAATCATATTCTGGTATCAATCTCCTGACGGAATCAGTATTGTCAATTTACAGCAGAAGCTCAAGCATTGGGAGTTTGTCTGTGAGTACATTATCTGCCAAGACGCAAAAGGAACAAGTAGTACTGTCATGACGGAAGGAAATACGCTATTGAAGAAAATGAAGCGACTTTGTACGTCATGCTCCAAGGACAGAAGACTGGTGGATGAATTAGAGTGTCTGCTCACCGCATTAAATGAGAGGTATACCCAATTCGCTCCCGAGGTGCCTCGTCTTCTGCTAGGGGACCCGCAATTGTTACTAGCTCGCTTCTACAATTCGCGGAACAATATGGCCAAATGCTAAGAGTTCGTTGAGAAAGTGTTAGGCACGTTGGGATTTGTCGTTTTTGGTGCCGACTATTCTACTACCTGCTTTAGAATTGTGACGCGGGGTCTGGTTATTGATTATGTGGGTGGAAGCATTCATTCAAGCTCGGACAGCTTTTGAGGCTGTAGGTAGTTGTGAGGACTCGAAGCAGACACAAGAGTATACAATGATCGCCTATAGCATTATTGTGGGGGAGGCTATTTCTTTTGAGGAGACGTATCGTAGTGACTGGAGTCTATGACCATGAGATGATATTAATTTTCAGATTGCTCCTCGAGGACTTAGCTGCACCACCTACGACTACCTTTCATGTAGGAAATTTGAGAAAGACAATGTATAGGATATGTGCTTCCAAGGAGTGGGGATAATTTTTAAGGTTTGTCTCATGATTTCAAAACTTCTGCCGCAGCTAGGATAGCCATCGATGTTTTGACAACGAATTCCCTAGCCAAGGTCACATTACCAACGGATATTGCCTCTGTGATCCCTGGAAATGTAACCGGAGCATAGCCTGTGTCCAGTCCAGGAGCAAAGATGAGATGTTGATAAAACTCTCTTCCAGGTAGTCCTCCTTGACCGACAAATTCCCTTGAAAAGTCGCGTGCCTTGTAGTTGAGCGTATTGATGAGGATAGTATCATTCGGCATTGCCGACTCGCGAAGACTTTTAAATTGCGCCGCCGATCTTTCGAAGGTAGTGATGGCGTCCTCGAGTAAGTTGAGCTCTATGGCTGGTCCTGCTCCAGGCAAGGGTAGCATTTCCCTCAGCTCCTCGAAGTATGCTCGCATCTCAGGCCCATAGTTTGACGGATCCAAGGGCAATAAAGCATCATCCACTAGATGGTACAGCATCAGTGTTAGATACTGACACATCGCCCTATGCATCAGAAAATCTGGATCCACATAGGTTTTCATCCAATGAAAAGAATCGTAATTTGAGTGGGTGTGATATATTGGGTCGCTAGGGGCCCGAGTAGTGCCAATGTCCATGGCAGAAAGTCCAATGCGGTGCAAGAATGCTGTGTAATCACTCTGGGCACCGAGATTATCGATTTCACCAGAATTTTTTTTCCAAACGCTGTAGAGGGTCTCATGTTTGCCATTCGGCCATGCTACCTTTTTTGCCATTGAAGTTGCAAGTGCGTGAAGATCTGGGGTGGCAGAAAAATCGGGTATAGTGCCAGCTACTCCAACATCGATGTTGAGGTACGATATTGCCGCGCCTTTGAGCCAAGGAATATATTCCTCAACCCATTCAGTACTGGTACGTAATTAAAAGTGGGCTCTGCAAATTGTGTGATGATCTGTTTACCTTCCGATTAACCCGTACTCTTCCCCATCCCAACTGGCCAGAACAATGGTCCGCTTCGGCCGCCAATCGGTCTCAAGGAGAGCACCGAAGGATTTTGCCAGCTCAATCAAGATTGCAGACCCGGAGTGTGGATCCGCTATATCGATTAGATGTTCGATACAAATTTGAATGAGCCTATCACTTACCAGCTCCGCCTATCATCCACGCATCATGATGGTTTCCAACCACTACTACTTCATCTTCGCTGGTCCCATTGATAATTCCGATGGTGTTCCATATCCAAGTCATTTTGTCCTCCATAATGTTGCTCATGGCCAGTGTGACGCCTAGCGCTGGACCAGTGCTGTACTCTACTCCAGGAATAGACCCTATCCAATTCGAACGATCAACTTCCTTAGCATCTATACCATGCCCGTTCAGAGCCTGAAGCAAAGGTTGGGCGTCTGACCAAGATATAGGAAGCGAAGGAATTTTCGGCATAGTCCTCTTTTCTGTTCTCACCGAGTCTTCTTTCGACGGGTATGCAGGAGTAGTAGGGTCACCAGGGTACGTACTCAGGAATGCCACACTACCTCTTCTATGGAGATCAAGGCGCCCAGTCAGTGTGGGGCATTGGCGATAGTTTACGTATGCATACTTACTGGATACTGGTAGGGTTTCTTGCTGGACCATCAGGGTAAGTCAGAAAGCCATTTGCAGCTGTCATGTTTTTGTCATCTCCAGGATCGGTGAAAATTATCGCTCCAATCATTCCATACTCTTGAGCATGCTTCACCTTCAGTCCTCGAAACGGGCCCCCGTACTTTGCAAGCGCTATCTTGTCGACGAGATCGATGTCTAGGTCTCTCAGTCGTTCAAAATCCTCTCGCTGCCCCCGACCTGATTTTACGTTAGGAATTATCTACTCGGAGAGTCTTTAACGCACCAACATAAACATACTCGGCGTTCGCACGCCCTGAAAAAGAATATCCGTGAAATGCGGGAACTCTATCGGGTTCACTATAAGGAGTAAGTGAAAAAGGCTCCCTATATTCAGAATCATGATAATATATGTTTACCTAGTAGTAGAGTCCACGTCTAGTATTTCCTCCTCCAACTTAAGCCCACGACTGCTCCCGTTGCTGTATTGTAGCTCGAGTGAACGAAAGATTGGATAGTTCAAAAAAACATCTAGTGCACAGTAAGCTTCGTAAAATGGGCTCGCACAAGTGGGAACTCACAGTATCCATCAAGCCGTGTTTTGAACCCGTATTGCTTCCACTGCTTCGATATCCACTGTGGAACCGTATCATCTTCGCCCGCAACGTTTCTTGTGAAGCCTGTTGACCATGAGCAACGAACGTCATCTCATTCGAGTAATTGGATGCTTGCTGAAATAACGCGACCACAATGATATAGACGTATTATCTATGGATGATAATAGGATACTTTCATTTTCGTTCAACACCGGTTGTGTCGCACCAACGGGGTCACTTCTTTGTACATGTCTCTGGTGTTGTCGAAAATTAAGCTCTCTCTCGCACGCTTGCACGCTGGCGGCAGCGATCATAATTGAAATCAGCTTCATGGCGTTGATTTAGGATATTCTAAACAGTAACTCATGTACATAAGGCTAGACAAAAGAGAGGTATTAGGAACAGGTGGTAACAAGTGATTGTGATCACGATATTATCCAGCAACAAGGTTAGCAAGAAATTGACCCTGGACGATATATTTGGCGGACCACGTTGATGGAAATCGGCAGTTACAACTTCGACAGCCGATTCCTGTGGGGAGCAGATCAAAACAGTATAAAGCGCGCCATGGGACTTGATCGGATGATTCTGACCTGGCTATGACGTAACCACCGGGATCATAGAATTGAGGTTGATTGCAAGACATGCAATTATATACAATACTCCACAACGTTTCTGTAAAGACAGGCATCTCAGATCCGATCTCCTCAGTGACACGTATCCGATCAACGCACTTCTACTGCGACCATCTCCGCAGCCAAAGAATCCGCTTGCACCGGCTGATAGATGTCAGTATCGTCTTCTCTCATTCCTCCCAGCAATAAAGAACTCGGCGCTTTGGCCTGGTCCATTGGCGAAGCAATAAAAGCCATGAACTTTTCATCATGCCACTGACGCGAAGTAACATATCTGCCCTCACTGTCTTGGAACATCGTTTCATCCTCAGCCCTAAGGAAGTAAGCAACCGAGTAGCGGTGCTCACTGTAGTCATATGGTACAACTCGGTGAATGCACGACTGAAAAGTATGTCCACTTGCAAAGCGAAGCGAATCGCCCACGTTGATGATGGCATTGCCCTTCTTGGGCTCCACAAAGCCGAACTCTTTCATACCTGGTGGACGGATTTGGAGGCCCCACTGCTCAGTGAACAGCACGGTCAGCGAACTGATATCTGTGTGCTTCTGATGTCCAACATTCTGATCCTTTGCAGGATCAGACGGTATGTAATGCATCATTGCTAAAGTGCTGGTAGATGGTCGATGGTTCCGGTGCAGATTCTCGAAACGTGCAGAGCCGGAGAGACCGGATGCAGTAGATAGTGCTGCCAAGATGGCTTTAGAGATGATATTGTTTCCCGAAATAGCGTTCTCGAGGACTTTCAAGTCCGAACCATTCTTGATGTTGTTTGGGATATGTGGCGATTCACGCTGAATTTCGTCACGAGAGACCTTCACCATCTCGTAGCCGTCTCTGGTGTCCTCCAGTACGCCGTTTCGGGAGCCAACCGGCTCATAGCTTCATGTGGTGAGACATATCATTGAATTGATACAAGGGTTTATCAACGTACCCAAGATGTGGAGATATGAGCCCATATTCGTTCTTGACTTCAAGAGGTGCTTCGAAGAATCGATGCATGAGCTTCAGCAATTCCTGATGGTCATCTAGGAATCTACGCCCATCAACAGTCTCAAGGTTCAAGTAAAAGAAACCTTCTGTTTGGCAGCACTGGAGGAGCTTCTCTAGCTCAGCTGGCTCTTGAGAAAGTATGGCCGAAAAATCGATCGTTTGCATAGGATATATGGGAACTTGATTTCCATTCCATTCCACACGTTGTAAACCATTTGTAGCTGCCATGTTGTTGCTGCTAACTGGAATCACAATGCTGATGATAGAATTGGTACTTTGAAATGATGCGAAGGCGTATAATGATGCACAATCTTTCTAGATGGTTAAACGTACCTTTATAGACGATTCCTAGCTCCCATTTCTGGATGTAATTTGCTCCCCACCTTTTCAAACTGCTCATTTGGGCACCGTCACCCCCATGCATACTTTGGTGGTTTGCCGCATATATATCGCCAATTATATTAGTTTCCTTTGAACCAACCTCTCGGGGCACTAAGGAGATATCCAACTGCCGCGATTTGGTCTCTCCCCGAAATCTATCATGATCGGCATTTATGTTCATGAGGTTTTGTTGCAAGATATATGTCGTGCTATATCGCACATGACTCAAGAGTGAGATCCGGATGATGAAATTGAACCGTTATCGAAAGAATTACCCCAATTCCATTGAGAGCTTAATCAGACATATTTCAAGTGCCCCAGAGCGAAGCTATTATGCAGTACATTTGAAGAATTTCAGCGATGAAGGCAGAAGGAACATTTCTTAAAAAGGTCGTGCTCTCACACATGGGTAAGTTATAAGATTTGTGGGGCCCAACGGGATTATACACTAATAACAAAATGAAATTTGGCAAACCGCGTACACGAATTACTTTAGATCATTCTCAGATTGAGAATGGCAGTGTTTGATTTATCCTGGGGAATGCTGACCTCTCGACAAACCTTGTCCGTTCTAGTGTTCAGGTGACTAGCGAAGATGCAGCAACCTGGTTGCGACAAGTTCACCGAACACGTCAACGGCTGCACACTGCTTGAGCCACTACTACAAGGGCGTCAGAAGATTGTCTTCCATTTTCTGAACACAAAATTTCAAAGTGTAAGTGTCAAATTTCTTTGTGAATCATCTCTATAGAAATGAAGATTGAAAGGAAAGTTCCGTGCGCACAAAGTCTGTTGTCAGACAAAAGGCACCTGCCATGTGACATATTCGGCTTTCATTCAGGTTGTCTTGCGAAGATTTACCAACGTAAAGAATTCCTCGGCAGCCCCACCTCCCCACAAGTATCGAGGATTCTTGTACCTGGGTGATAGGCCGGATTCTCGGCTGTTTCCTGTGCATCGCGTTATTACTATGAATATAACGAACAATATACCCCGTACAGAATACAATGATTAAGCATGGTTGAATAACCAATAAGTTGCCACCCCATCGCTAAGGTGGTGTTCCTTTCCATGTCAGGCGCCCTGGCAAAGCCTAGCTTGCAACACGCACCGTGAATCTCGCCGTATTGCTCGCCCTGCTTCGAACTAAACAGATAAATATAGGCTAGGAAGAAAAGGTCTCAATTTAATCAAAATGAATACGCCAAAGCTCACGATCTGCTTGCCCAGTGAAAGAGCTCCTGGTGTGTAATGTCGAAAAATTGTCGCTTATGAGAAGGTCACCCTGTTCCCAAGTGTGCCAATAACAGATCCGTCGATCGTGTAGGAGGCACTCCAAAGCATCGCAAACACTTTGTTCCCCATTTTCAATCTTGACGTACGTGGGGTCGAATCTCGTCTTCTCCTGTGGCCATCGCTCATGGTACTTGAGACATGGATGGCCCGTGGAAGGATGAGCACTAATCAGAGGCATGTTGTTGATTGTCGTCTCGCCAAAAGACGGGGTGGTCACAGACCAAGTCAAAGTTTTCAAGTATCCCAATGGTGTACCCAGTGGAAGGTGTTTGAATAGCAGCCTGGAGGCTGCAAACAACGTATAGCCGGTATTCTTCGGACTTGGTGTAATGGCGGTAAAAAACTGGAAGTTCGGTGGTCGCGGTACAAGATGTTGGCTTCCATCTTCACGTTGCAGTTTCTCCGTCTTGAACATACCATCAAAATGGAACGGCATCCACTCGGAACTAAGGACGTTATTCAAGCCCTGATCTTCAACACCGTGGTCTTTGACTTTCAGGACTAGTCCGAATTTCCAAGGCGTTGGCTGTCCGAGTTCATATGACTTTGCGACAAAACGGTCGTGATCTCTGGTTCCTGCAAAGCCACGAAGTACTATGGGTGAGTTCTGCTCTGCCAATTTTCGAACTCTGTGAGCATCAATCTGCTCAATAGGCAAAGGATTATGGCCATTCGCTGGCCGAATCATGACCCCACAAGGATACATTGGTTCTGTCACCACACATCCTTCAGACCAATTGTAGAGGTCCGATTTTTCCCGAAAGTATGAAGGCTCCCCGTTTTCGTGGACCAGCTCCATGTTGTCCATCGCTTCGAACATACGACGATGTCCCGCCAAGACTGTCCCATCGATCTTGAAAGCAACGCTATTATGCCATGGTGTTAATGTGTCCGAAATGGGTAACACGTTGATGGAAATTTTGTCTTCCCCAGTGGAAGGGTGAATAGAAAGTCGGACATGATTCGGGTATCTATCGCGCACAGCTCGAGCAAATGCGTCGCCCCGCTTCAGCATGGTTTTGGCGATTTTCTCCACGCCTCTCTTGAAACGACTCTTTGTGCGGCCATCTCCTATTGGATAACTGACGGCCAGATCCAGCTCTAGGAACTTAAGGTAGCCGCAATATGTGACGCGCTTATTTTCGTCGCCCTTCGCGTATGATTCCATCTTCCCTTCCGCCCATCCCGGACTCCCGTATCGACTCATCAAATTCAAACGTATTATTGACGCCACAGCGGCGTATGACATATCGTCAAGTTCATCTTCCACTTGTTCCACGGCTAGCAAGTCCTTCAGACGCGCAAATTCGATGTTGCTGTACCCTCTAGATTTTGTAAGATCACGTAGACTTTTGCCGTACTTCCAGACTACATAGTCAGGTACGCCAAGCAGATCTGCATCCGTCATTACTAGTGATATCATAAAACTTGATGGAGAAACGTTACCATTGTAAACTAGTCCGTCTGAGACAATCACCAATATTGCACCTGGATCATAAATATCCTTGATAGCCGCACACATGCCGTTGAGATGTGCTAATGCTAAATCTTCTGCCTTGTCGGGTACGTTTCCCAAAACTTTAGTCTCCGCATTCGGACTCTTGAACGGGAATGCGGGTAAAACCATGCGGACAGCCCGTTTTGATTTGACAGCAAGGTATATGAGACTCAGAGATTTCATCGCTCCTTCATCACTGCGGTCAATGGCATTTCTGGGAAGAGCGCTTCTGTATCTGAAGATAATGTTGAGGATTTGCTGAGCAGTGGCAAATACATCAAGATGCGTTATACTCGGAGACATTTTGCCAGGGTTCTGTGGAGGAAGGTCACCGAAAAGTCTAGGCATGGTGTGACCAAATCTATGAAATCGACTTGACAATGATCAAAGAAAGAGGTAGCTGGAGACTACACACCAGGGGTTATCATTTTTTCTGAACACTCTATCTACCAGAGGGTATTTATAGATAAAATGTCATATCCTCTACATGCTGCGCTTTAGTACGTTGGTCGATCTAATAAGGGTAGCCCGATTGCTAATCCGGCGCAAAGAGTTGGAATATTTTGCACTCAATGCGGTGCTAATACCGCTATGGAGGTGGAGTGTGCCATTGGCCTTCCTCATACAGTTCTGTTCCGGTGCACAATTGATGATCGGTATGTACGCCACTCGCACTCAACGGGTCTCGGCAGCACCACGGCCTCCTCATAGGCCGTTACCATACGAAAAGGGGATGCCCCGAGCGGAGCGTTTCCGCGACCCATCTGTGCGGCCAGCTTGTCTAACAGACGTCACACGTTATTGTCGTCATCATCCTAGGAACAAAATCCTCGACACTTTCAGCACTGATTCATGTCGAGGGAGGAACCCCTGTCATTTGTGGAACGCAGTCTCGCCACAATTGCAAGGATAATGGCAAGAACTTTTCTTTATAGCAACGCAGCCTAGCCAAGCGCTTCACACTTCAAATTTTCGAATACCTGGCAGCTGCTCAGTTTCTAGATCTGATTAACTCAAGAGAGAATATTCTGCTCTTATAGAGGACGCGGTGAAGTCCGTCTGATCTTCCGTCCAGATCATCGTCAATATCATGAATCGGATCTTGTAAACAATTTGGTTAGTTAGTCCCCCTTCTAGATTTCGAAATATCATCAACAAAGATTCACACAGTAGACAAGACTGATGGTCCGCTCCCATGGTATGGTGAGGTACCACTCATGTTGTTCAATTGAAGATTGAGCAGCAAGCATGGACTTTTCGACCCCCCATGTCCTATCGTAAACAATCTATACGACAGGCGAGTTGCTTGTGGGAGGTCTTTCTGCCATCGTCTCGAGATCATTCATCGGAATCCAGTGTATCTTTGTTTCCCCACTTCGGACTTGCTAACGCAGGCTTAAGGGCCGGCGATGGCAACCATCCTTCCTTTTCCGATGATGTTTGATCGGATGTGGTTTAGCTCGGCAATATAGATCACTGATGTTTTCATCTCAGCGGGCATCGGTGGGTTCCGCTAGCGTCGCGCATGGACGTATGACCCCTGCCAGACATACCTTGTTCGGCTGTATGGGCCTGCAGGAGCCCTGCTATGCTTTGCAGCGTGCTGGCACCTGCCTTGTTTACCCTGGGTCCCAAGTCCTGTAATATACTAAGCTAGGTTGAGCGTCCATGCGGGACATTGCACTGATCGCATGCGGTGCGCACGCGAGCTTAAATCTATGCACGGCAGTATCACCCAAAAGAGCGGAAGATAACCAAAGAATAGCTAATTACAGGAGAGCGGGTTATTGCAAGGCACACACTCGTATGGGTCAAATTATATCTACGTTTAATCCAGCGAATCATGTTCTGTAAATGTGAGAAGTACGAGGGTGAATGCGGTTGTTTTCCGAAAGAGTACCTTCGTATTTCTGTCCGAACACAATCTCTACAAGAATCATTAGGGCTCGGAAGAAACGGGTCCCACACGACAGGCTTATTCCTTGTAACTCTATATCATGGGCGTAACGTTTGTGTACGTTTCAACCTTTTTCGCGTCCAAAGTAGGAACACAAATCTTGCACTTGTCTAGCTCTCGTCCACTTAAATCGCCCAGACTTTCCCAAGCAATACGTTCTCTACAACGTGGATCATTGACGTTGCATGACATACGAAAGTTTTTCATCAGATTCACAGCCGACTCAACCCAATTCTAGATGATGAAGCACGTTTCTACCAATTGAAGAGAAAGCAGCCTCGCTAGTTGAGGTCTTCTTACGACTACTATAGTTTCTTAACAGGTCTTTATCATTCCCTACCTCTAAATGGTGGTACTTGTTCGATTTAACAGGAGTATGAAAAGTCTGAAATATCTTCGGACTGTATCTGAGACATGGCCAATGATCGGCTACCACAACAGTTTCACTTGACAGCTTTCATAGAGTATCCATGACAAATGTTCGTTCCATAGGTCTGTGGATGGTTTTTGGACAGTATCATATAATTGCGCCAACTCCTTGAACAACAGATGCAAAATTGCATGAAACGGAACTGCAGTTCACTCGATAAACCTTGAACGTAGGGCGTTAATCAACTGTGGATTTAATGGTAAATAAGTATGCACAAGGTAATAAAGGCTTACCTGGCCAGTATTAGTTGTAAGAAGACATCAGTTTCGTGGCCAAAAGAAATACTGATTGTGTTTAATATAGCACGACGCCCGAGCGACGACGCTTGACTGCAAGAAGTAATTATCTAAATCGCAGCTCCTTCACGCACTCGTACCGCACTCTTCATTTCCACATTTACTGCATTTTTCGATTTAACAAAGCCACCCTGAGCTCGTTAATTGTGGCTTACGACCAGAAAGACCGAAGAAATCGCGATCTAGATACCGCACGATGTACTCTGCTTTATAGGCCGGCTACCTAGATTAATGCATCTAGAGCGGCATACGTGATAATAGCGTATAAGGTTGTTACTAAAATTTGGAGGAGTACATATTTGCTCGATATTGCTCGATAGACAATTGGAACGCACGAAGACAAAGACTATCAAGCGCCAGCTATACTAGCATATCATCGTTAGAACTGATTCCCGTGGTTCCCTCTTAGTATTCATAATTTGGCCTTTGTGGCACAGGCGATTGTACAGTATGAGGTTTGTTGAAGACTTTGATTGGCTGCGAAAACCGCAAAAATCAAAAGGATGCTGATCTCAATATGTCGATCGAAGGAACACAGAAATATAAAAACTACCATCAGGCAAAGTTTCATGCCTTGCTCTACTTTCATTAATACGATGCGTGCAAATGCGGGCACCTTCCTCTGGAGCACTTTGGAGTTCATTGTAAGCGTCGTGGCACAAATAGATAGCGAAAAGTCAAGTACAACGACTTGGACCAATATGTAAAGTAGCCTCAACAGTTGCTAGTCGCACCACATTCCTGACCTAAGTTAAGCCAGCAGGTGAACGGATGATATTCTATCAAACCACCTGTTCGAGAGGCTTCCAATAACTCTAATCTTTAATAACTTCAAAGAACCTGGTCGCTATTCAGGCAGCGTTTATATTCGCGAAGAAAACAAGACCTAACACCTTGCAACATCTCGGTGGCCAAGCACTCAGATAGACAGAAACATAAAATCATGGGAAATTCAACCATTTGTATTGGACTCGCAAGGGAAGCTTATCATAATTTTATGTATCCTATAGCCTAAGCATCTTGCGTTACAACCTATAAATAAGTGTCCCAATATGAGGAAAGATAGAGTGACCATGTAGGTGAGATTGAAGACTGAGACTTTGGTTTATGACCCAAGGCTACAGATTTAGTTTCTGGTCGTAACAATGCACACAATGTCTGGAGAATGTCGCACAGCCTTGATCCGGCCCACGCAGTAATTTCGCATGATTGAGTATTACATCTTTTCTAAGACCTCATTTCCATATATAAATTTATTCAATATGCGGATATCTTGATCAAACATGTAATGCCACAATTGGAAATCGGAAAACTTTACAACTATATAGGCAGGGAGAAGTGCACGCCGGTACGGGACTACTTTGTCCGATATGACCATCAGATGACATAGCTACATAGCCAACTTTGAGTATCTTTGATGGTGGTAAAATGTAAGAGCGGAAGTAGGGATGTTATACAAGAATCGGATAGACAGCTGAGAGTTTTACCAAGTAGGTGAAGACCATAGCAAATGTTGTTGCATTTTGCTAAGGGTAGGCATGGCTGGAAACAAAAACTACTTTTAACTTGGCTATACATGTAGGCAACATATGAGAAATAATTGCATCGTCGTCTCATAATGTCAGATGCCGTCGTTCCAAATATCAAAATGGCTCATAGCAGGACGAAGTGAACCAAGAAAATCATCTCATCCATAAGCTGCATGCTCGACCCACAGAAGCTAGCAGAGATGAGTCAAGTTTCAACGACTAATTTGATTTCCACGTACTGCTAGGGCAATGCTTAGCCTGCCCGCGAATAGACTTCAGCTATACTTCGAAACCACGTATGCAAATGTTGCTTGAAATGAAAATGCGCATGTGGCATGTGAAGATGGAGTCTTCCGGTAGTTTGTTGCATGCCTTCGATGTTTATTATACGATTCTTTGCTTATTGAGAAGATAAATTATCGATTTGTGTGGTGTGGATGAAGGTTGAATCGATGAGTGTTGTACGGTTGTGTTTTCTTTTGAGAGCACGGGATCACGAAGAAGTGATTATATACAAATCCCCGAAGACCGTATTTGAGGGCCTACTTGGGTCCAGTATGGTGAAAAAATATGTGGCGTTACAGTGACGTTTGTTGGTGTTCTGACTCGTGGTGTGACCACGATATTTTTCCGGAAATGTCACGCCACAAATGACCTGCTGACGCAACAAGTCCCGTGTTCGACACACTTTATCCTCCCCGATTTTAATCACAGCTATACATGCAGGTGATTAGGGTGCGGATCATCTGGTGAGGTCAACTCGGAAAATATCGATTCCTATACCTACTTGTGGTAGGCCACATGCTTGAGCCAAATCAATCTCTGGCGGATTTCGTTGCGCTATACGACTTTGCGTGTCCCTCTGTACCCAACTTATACAGAAAACTTTCATAAGGGAGCTATTAAAAATTATTTTATCTGTGCCATCGAGATACCAGCATTATTGCGCCCTTCTAAGGGGAAGATGCAATCGGAGCTTGGACTCGCCGTATTGATCTTACATCACTGGATCGCCCTTGACAACGCAACGCAATTAGATACCAAAGTAAGCCATCAGATGGAAGACTTCATATTAGTGTGTACGAAATGCACGATGGAAGTGCCGTTGAAGCTGAAATGGTAGGCCCATGCATACTGCCTCGCTGGCGATTGTGCAGCCTTTGGGAGGGAGATTGAGGGTGTATAGCCGTCTCGGAATAGTGAATTAGCGATGCTGGTACTGCTAATAGGTGGAATGGAAAGCCTGAACCACTATTATTATCGCTACCGATAGAAAACTATTGAAGTAGCTTACGTACGCTGTATGACCCACACAATGACCTTAGCAAGCATAGGATACACTGGCTGATGGTGTGACCACTACTGCTTCCACAGGTGAATACTGAGATGCTATGTAACGCGGCGACAAGGAGTGCGGTGCAAGACTCAGATGCAACCATATTCCGTGTCAATAGGTGGTACCACCTCCGTGCACCCAGTCCAGCGGTGTTATTTCCTGACCCACCGACACCGAATTCGGCTATCGATAAAATTATTCATTATGGCTAAACTGAATCGTGATCGTAGTACGCTATGCAGCATATACCATACCAATACCAACTCAAGACAGACCATTTCGATCACTGCTGGATTCGAGACTTGGGCATTCAACACAGAGCAACAAGATCGCTTGTGGAAGAATTTTTCTACGTTTGTCGGTGTGAAGGAGGAGTGACACACCTATGACGATTATTTCTAGAAAGCATTCCGTCCCGAAAATTCATCCTCGAGGCCTGCACGGGTGTCTTGCACTGAGATTGGTAAAGTAGATCGTTGTTATTTAATATAAAAATCAAAAAGGATTAGCATTGAGTTTAATCCCAACATCACAAGATTGCGTTAAGCTTCGTTCACAGCGCGTACGATATCTCACTCATTTGAATACACTCTCGCTCGCTTGCGGGAAGGGTACCCTGACTAGCACCACAGCCCAGTTCTTGGCCTTGGCAACGAGGCTATGCATCGTACAAAGACACATTGACCCAGTCATATCCCTTTGACACCGATCCTAAGGCTTATTTACTCCGGTCTTTTGATCATGGCCCTTACGGTAGGCAGACTGCTGAAGTCGAAGATATGTGAGGTAGGGAAGACCTCCTTAGGGACCTGCCTGAACAGGCTGACAGGAAAGGGAAAACTCACATGCGAGAACTAAGGTCGTTAACTCATACTTAAACTGACGCAGCCTTCCCAAGAACCTTACGCGACACAGACCCATTGTGAAGCTTGAATGAAAGGACTTATAATGGGTACCTTCATACCACTCACACCGCCTCGCGATCCTCGTTGGCAAGGTCGCAGCCACCACAAGATCTTTATCGTCAAGAACTTCATACTTCCCTTCTTCATCCTTCTCGTCGCTGTGGAATATTCGCTATATGTTATCTGGCGGAAGACAGACGACCCCTACAAGAACGATCACCCGTATGTCATTTATTATCTCTCATTGCAACCGTATCACCCTTGTTAATTCAGAATTAGGTTTTCGTTCTGGTTCCGTATAGGCCTTGCTTTGATCTCCGATATGATCTACACTTTCGTTACTCTTGTTCTTATCTTCCAGACGCCCTCACTGTCCATAAAGTCGCAGACGCTCACATTCCACCCTGCTGTCGCTCTCACATTTTCGCTCGTGCTCGTCAGCCTATATACCTTTGCCTGTTTTTTAAACGTACTCATAGTCCGTTCGCAAGAAGTCAGCGTTGATGACTTGAATGCTCGATATAAGATTATATATGTGGAGTGTTGGTTTCAAGCGATATTAGAGATGTGTTATATCTTAATGACGATTAGTAGTTGCATTGCTGTACATCAGTGGAGGGTAGGGAAGAAGTGTGTGAGGGAGGTGCTCTTGGTAGCAGTAGGGCATAACGACAGGCATGGTGCTATACACGAGTAGTAGAAACAAAACCAAGAACGCGTTTCAAGTAGAGACTTGTGCAGCAATTGCAATAAGAGCTCATTATTACGATAAGAAGAAGATAAGCAAGATAAATGAGAGCTGAGATCCGTCCTATCTAAACCCTCGAATTAGAAGAGAAGTATAGCAAGATGTAAATATCTATGATCTTATAATCTTTGGCTAAGTCATAAGAGATCATCTATAATTGTCCCACCTACCCAATTCTATGGGCTAACCCTACAAGAACCTAGGATGTCGACCTGATGCCAGAGATGGAAAGGTAAGGGTGACCTTTACTGTTCGGTAGGTTTCTCCATCGCGTGAATTCCCATCGTGTAGTGAGAGTCACGTGCATCTTGGACACAAATTTACGAGTATAGATTTGCTGAAATAGTGGTCCCGTTGAGTGTCACATGGAGAACGTGAGAGCTTACTTACAGCTATACTAGACATGTAATTGGAGTCCCTATTACTTTGCACCACTGGAGCAACAATGTTAGCTAGCGCACATGACTGCAGTGAAAGGAAATACATGTACGTTGGATGGTACAGACACTAATAACCATCAAGGATGACATATGGCTCAATAAGGAGATATCTGATGAACTCATCGCACCCGGAGGCGTATGAGTGTGAGCGCTCCGAATGGCAGAAATACAAACGGAAGCACCACGAATAGCAGCACTGCGAATGGGTACAACTTCTGTGCCTGCTCCATCGACTGTCACACGATCGAAGTGTATATTCCGGAGACAGTGCTATTTCGTATAATTCCTTAACTAGGCTAGATCATTGCGGCTTTTGATCTTGGTTCTTGGTCCACCTCCTCTCTAGCTGACGCTTCAAGTACTTGAGCCATCTCGCCACGCATCATTCCCAGAATACGAAACTCGACCGACTAATTCCCAATTGTCTTCCTCCGACCGAATGCCGAATGGAAAAGGAGGCCCAAGCAGTACGCAAATCGAATCTCCTTCTTGAGCACCTGTCGGAGCCAAATCAATGAATCAATCGTCAGAGAAGAGAATACATCCTAGCTTATCTGTTAATACAAGTCCATAGACCTCACTCACTCTATCTCGTTCATTCCAAATTCCAGAAATGCTCTTCCATTTATAGGACGATTGCGTATCTTCTTCAACCTCTCCATTCATTTTCAGTCTCCCTTCGACGAGCGCTCTTAACGGCGCAAACAGGGATTCTTTCCATAGCAGAGAGCCGCGAGCAGAGAGAATAAGGTGGCTGTCGTACCGATGTTCGGAGAACCCAGGTTAGGGACCGGTCGTTAAAGTTGGCATAAGAGAGTATGCCCGTAATGAAGGATCGGCAGATAATTCCTGAAAACGGAATTCCATCATCGTAGAACACACAGCGAAGTAGCGCTTTTACCCACGAAGACATCGAATTGCGCAGCACGCTTTGCAGTTCCCCCCAATTCGCATGAAGAAACTCGACGCACTTCCATACCAGAGCGTCGGATGCGAGGATATCCACACCTTTCAATGCCTGCACCCTTTGTATCTTTCCGCAGAATATACTTTTATAGTGGGTAATGGCATCCGTATCGACTGTTAAAATATCTAGGGTTGAAGGAAAGACGCCACCGGTACTGCAATCGAGAACGGGAGACACTACCCATTTCTTAGATGGGGTTGGCACCCAGCTCGAAATCCCAACGGGACGCGATCTATTCGAGGTGAACCCAACTCCGCTCTATGGAGAGAGGCGCAAGGTTCTAGTACGGTTAATTTCCGAGATGATCATACTTGTGTACACCTACGCTTCGGAGAGCCAATAATCTGGCTCCAAGGCCCTTCTCTCTTTATCGAGGAGGTTCTGTTGCGCAAATATTCTGTGACTAGGATCGGTTGCTTCGAAGTCATGTGTTTCCTAAGCATGCTTGTAATATCATTGTAGGAGTCGGCTAAATTGTCAGGTCTAGAGAATTGCAGCCATGCCCCAAGGGCAGACTGATTCGAAATATTCGAATTTACAGCGACAGATGACGACGATTGTTGAAGGCATTTAGATTGTGCCACTACTTTCATCTCCACATGCACCAGGTCCGATGTCACAAGGGCGAGGGATTTTCTTTGCTCCATGGTGGCGTGCTCTCTTAACGCAATCGCGTACATGGCCAACCATGCGAAATAAGATGCGTCGAGCGATATGCTACGACGGCCAGCAATGATTCAGCGCTGCTAGCCAGAACAACCTCATGTAGCATCCCAATTCTCTTCCAATACTCGTTGTCAATGAGGTTAACGAGGCACCGTATACTGGATGCCTCGAAAGGATCTCGCCTCACGGTGGTCCCAATCCGCGTAAGAGAGTGTGTCATATTCCTGAAAGCTTCGCCGATCGTTGTTGTGAATTTTAGTACCAAAGTTATTGCAAATATCCAGTCTTCGAGCAGGGTGATGGCGGTACCCGCATTAGCAGCTGATTCGAATCGTATCCACATCAATACTTCCTGCGCTTCAGAATGAATTGCATCCATCATTGAGACATGGCAGTCCTTGTCCAAAGTGTTCTCCTGATTAGCACACAGTGCGTCTACCCTGAGATATGTAATTGTCGAACCAGTATGATTCTTGGAGAGGAAAGGTCGAACCGCCAGGAGCGCAGCGTGCAGGTTTGCCGATACCTAGACAGCTATGCCATTGACAACAATCCGTCTAGTATCGTCAGGCGAACCCCATAAGTATGATAAAGCTTTATACTCCGGAGCCTCTTTTAGACTGAAGGCGTGTAAACGAAGAGTTACGTCTGATTCATCCTCGAGAGACTCGAACAGGATGAAGCGGATCTCCTTGCTGTCCTGCCTTAAAGGTTTTTAATGTAAAGAAGCAGTGGTCCACACTACAGTGTCTTCAATACCGGAGGACGCCATATGTTATACTTCTCAAGCGTTATTACGACTCTTCGGCTAGGGTCGCAGGACAGGTCAAGTGCGATGTTGGTGCGCAGCGTGAGGGTGGTCAGGATGAGAGTTTTGTTGAACCAGGGGCTAGCAGAGAGTCGAAAAAGACAGTATCCAGGCAAGCACAACTATTGCAGACAAGGCGTAACAAGAGATTGTCCTTAGGGTGGGGGAGATGAGGCTTTCACTATCTGGCTGATCTAAAGCCAAGGCTCCCTACGATATGGGGGGTTCAACAGGGCTCAATGCTGGCAAAAGCACTAATAAAGCTTAGACTCCGCGCCAAATACGGGGGTTCCTGGTCAATTTGTGTCTTGCATCGAACGGCATAGCCTGCTTGAGTAGCATACACTGCGTAGCTGAAGGGCCCTTTTTGGTGCCTCGTTATTATGTCCTTGAGTCAAATGCTCCCTCTGTTGCTTTATTCAGCACCCTGAGGGCACAAGGCGTTACCTTCCTCTGCAATAGCACTCGCGAACTTAAAGGCCTCAAGAACTGGTGCATAAATCTTCTTAACTCAGCAGCACTTTCACTATCACACATATTCGTATTAATTAGGTAGGTGGAACTAGTTTTAGGAAATGCATGCCTACTTGGCACGCTACAATTTCAATCTGGCTCGTGCATCGGCCTCGCCACATAAAAGCAGGCGTCCCTCGCTGGTCTAGTCTTCCTACGTCATCCTGTGTTGACCTAAAGTTTGGATGTGGCCTTGAGTCTAGGTCAGGGTTTGGAGGTTGCTGACGATGTAAGTATTTGTACTAGTATCTCGATAAATAACTAACGAACGACACCGCTGCTAAGAAACACAGCCTAATGATGGCTGGTTGAACTCAATCCTCCACGTCGTCACCTCTAATTGCTGAAGTTATTACCTCTCGTCCTCAAAGTCTGTGGGAGTTATCGGAGCCCTTACCTTATGAGATGATGATGTGAAAGCCAACCGGGCACTTTCTATGGTCGCCATTAGACTCGGTAAACGAGAGTGTGGTATCGTTGCTGCAAATGCTACCGCCGACACTGGAAAAGGCCTGACCAGGCGTGTAGTCGCATGGGCCGCCACCGAGACGGTATGCGTTGCCGAGCTTGATCAGTGGCGCATCCGTGAAAGGGGGACTCAGCGGGGGCTGGTTGTCCCACGTTGTTTGTCCAGGAACTGGGAATCTCACACCGAGATTACCCTGGAAGGTGATGTTGCCGGGTCCCTTTTCATATCCTTCTTCGCTGCAACCACCGAGGAAGAGCACTAGGCTGCAAGTTTTGTTCTGAGCTGACGCAGGGATGTCGAACCGGGTAAGCGTGCATTTGTCATAGGGAGTGACTATTGCTGACTGGCCGGCTGGGAAAGCTTTGTTGCGTTTCTTTTGGGAGACAGGCAACAGAAAGGTCGGCGAGAGGGTATTCGGTGGGAGTTGGCCAGTCGGCGCTATCTGGGGGATCGTAGGGCATTGCTCGGCTCGGAGAGCATGACCTGAGGGGGCGGCTACAGAGACTGAAAAGAGCGCGGTGAGGAAAGCGAAGGACTTCATCTTGGAGAGAATAGTACTTTTACTATGGACACTTAAAAAGAAGCCGTTAAAATGGCAAAGAAGGAGATAAAAGGGTGTGGTGCCAAGTGAAGACAGGAAATCCAAACGAACCCTGTACAACTTTATGGGAGAGGAAGATCGCCAAGGCGCATCTAACAGAATAAGCTTGTCAAGAGTTATGCTAAGCGACGTGGCATCTAGTGCTTTTGAGCTCCAAGGTTTAATTAATACGAAGGAGCTGGGAATATTGCTGGAAGGGTTTTATGCAGCTTACGTGACCCACAGAGATGCCGGTACTTCGTGTTACAAGGTTCAGCCCGTGTGGTAGCGTCTCTTATTGGTTACATGTAAGCGGGTAGGGCCTGGTACTAGCTAGGGCTGACAATGCGGCCCCGATTGACCCACAAGAACATAAGAGAGGGAAGTGCCGTCAATACGCCACAATATTTCTTTTCTGAATTAGGGTTTACTGCAGCCTATACATCTGTTTATAGCCTAACGCGTACTACGCCTCACTCTATTCTACGAAGAACTAAAGTGTAAAGACCTTGTTAAAAGGGGTTAGTATCCTTAGTAGAGTAGCTATAATATAAAGTAGCTAGTATTACTAAGAAGTCCTTTCTTAGTAGCTTCTAGATTAGAGTAAGTAGAGATAGATAAAGGATTAAAGTAGTTCTAAGTATTAAATAGTAACGTACCCCACAAGCGAGTCGGTCACACAAGCGAGTCGGTCACTCTGCCAAGACCCCATCAAAATGCACAGTCTACCACACTATTAACGTGATGTCTCAACAACACAACGATTTACCAGCTTCAAAAGAGGCTCGATTACAGCTTGCGGTTCAGGCTATAAAACGCGACGCGACACTATCTCAGAGACGTGCTGCAGCAATCTATAACATCTCACAAAGTACGCTAAGCGACCGACGCTCTGGAAGGAAGTTTCGACTAGATTGTGGAGCCAACTCAATGAAGCTACTTAAGACTGAAGAGGAGGTGATTGTCAAGCATATCCTTGACCTCGATGAGCGAGGACATGCGCCCCGGCTTGCTGCCGTGAAAGAAATGGCTGATTCTCTGCTTGCTGACCGCCACCGAGACCCAGTAGGCCAGAACTGGGCTGCAAACTTTGTTAAACGCTCACCTGAGCTTAAAGTCAAGTTCAATCGAAAGTATGACTACAAGAGAGCACTCTGCGAAGATCCTAAGGTTGTGCGAGATTGGTTCCGCCGAGTACAGAATATAAAAACCAAGTATGGTATCCTTGATGAGGATACCTACAACTTCGATGAGACAGGCTTTATGATGGGCCAGATATCAACTGGAGCTGTTGTTACAAGTTCTGAGCGTCGAGGACGACCAAAAACTATTCAGCAGGGTAATCGAGAGTGGACGACGGTCATCCAGGGTATCAACGCAATGGGGTGGGCAATCCCACCCTTCATCATCTTCCAGGGCAAGCACCACCTCTCTGCCTGGTATAAGGAGGATGGCCTGCCTCATGACTGGGTTATTGCTGTCTCTGAGAACGGCTGGACAACAAACGATCTTGGCCTGCAGTGGTTGAAGCACTTTGATGAGCATACAAAGAAGAGGGTTACTGGCAGCCACCGACTACTCATTATTGATGGCCATGAGAGCCATGACTCACTCGAATTCCAGAAGTACTGCAAGGATAACAGCATTATTACTATCTGCATGCCTCCTCACTCATCGCACATACTGCAGCCACTTGACGTGGGTTGTTTTGCGCCTTTGAAGACGGGGTATGGGCGCCAAGCCGAGAATCTGATGCGCAGCCATATCAACCACATCACGAAAACTGAGTTCTTACCATGCTTTATTACTGCTTTCAAGGCTGCAATTATAGAGAGCAATATCATAGGAGGATTTAGGGGTGCAGGCTTAGTTCCTTTTAACCCAGAGGCGGTGATATCAAAGCTTGATGTCAAGTTGCGCACTCCTACTCCACCCCCTATAGAAGATCACCCCTGGTACTCTCAAACCCCAAGTAACACCTTAGAGTTAGGATCGCAATCAACGCTAGTGGAAAACAAGATTCGAGAGCATGTAGATAGCTCACCAACTAGCATGATTGATGCACTTGAAAAACTGGCGAAAGGGGCAGCATTAGTAGCGCACAAGCTTGTGTTAGCGCAGAAGGAGAACACTACTCTTCGAGTAGCTAATGAGGCCGCCACACGACGTAAATCACACAAAAGAAAGCGAGTACAGAAGGAGGGTACCCTAACAGTTAAAGAGGGCCTAGGTTTAACTCTACTTAAGGAGTTTGGTGCGCGTAGTGATAGTAAGAAGGCAAAGAAGAGGGTACGCGCTGATGTAGGCGAGCCTAGTCAAAGGCGCTGTGGACGCTGCGGCGAGGCTGGGCACAACTCGCGCACATGTAAGCAGGTAGTAGAAGAGGTTTCTGAATAAATTGGCTTATTAGGATTTCTAATTACTATCCTTAATGGTACTCTACAGTTATATAGGGTGTTGAAGTTTGATGGGGTCTTGGCAGAGTGACCGACTCGCTTGTGTGACCGACTCGCTTGTGGGGTACGTTAGTATTTAATAATAACTTAAGGTTAATTATAATATACTATAAGGGTATATTATTCTTATCTATATACTTAAGCTATTTTATAAATTTTATAGTATACTATAGAGTCCTATTATAGGATCTTATAGTATCCTATAGTACTTTCTTCTATATTCTATAGGATCTTAGAGTTACGTAATATTATAGGGTATATATTATTATTAGCCTATATTTAGGCCTTATCTAATACCTATATCCCTTCTCTCTCTTTACTTATAAGCGCCCGCGGCCTATTCGCAGATTCGTAACAGACCTTTACTAAGGGGATAGTAGAGGGTAAGAGTTAGTTCTTAGGGATAGGGTAAAGGTTAGAGTAGTAGAGGTTAATACTAAGATAGTAAGAGGGTACTTCTAAAAAGAGTATTAAGATAGAGAACTATTCTACTACTTTTACTATTTATAAGAATATTAGATTAAATATACTAAGCTATAAGAGCTAAGTATAGTAATCTATATATATAATAGAATATAATATATTCCTAAACTATACTACTAACGTAGGGTTAGATTACTCCTAATAGTAAGAATAGAGTTAGCTCCTAGGAGTAAAAGTATTACCTAGCCTATATAGTAGAGTACTACTACCTTAAGTACTCC
Organism: Pyrenochaeta sp. MPI-SDFR-AT-0127; assembly: GCA_020747015.1. Classification (NCBI taxonomy): domain Eukaryota; kingdom Fungi; phylum Ascomycota; class Dothideomycetes; order Pleosporales; family Cucurbitariaceae; genus Pyrenochaeta; species Pyrenochaeta sp. MPI-SDFR-AT-0127. Next base: position 1,898 of record JAGTJM010000057.1, on the reverse strand, counting down.
TAATATCTAAGAAACTAAGATATAATCTTCGGTTATATAATAGTCTATAAGTTTATAAAGTTATAAATATAATTTAGTAAGATTAAGACTCTAAGACTATAAGACTCCTTATATATATAATACTTCTATATAGAACTCTTATAGTTTAGTATATTTAACTTAATATCCTTATAAATACTAAAAGTAATAGAATAGTTCTCTATTTTATTACTCTTCTTAGAAGTATTTTCTTACTATCTTAGTATTACCCTTACTAATTAGCCCTTACTCTATTCCTAAGAACTAAACCTTACCCTCTACTACCCCTCTAGTAAAGGGCTTCATAAGCAGATGCTAGTAGCGTGCGTAAAAGGTATTGTAAGCGCTATAGTAAGATAGAGCACAACTCGCCGCACATGTAAGAAGGATGTAGTAGATCTTAGCAATTAATTTTATGTATTGCGCAATGCTATAGCTTATTAGGGTATTGAGTTATTCGTGTGCAAAGGGTATAACCTTAGTGGGGTGCGCCGTTCGGTTGTGGTTTACGTTATAGAAACTACTAGCAACCATCTAAGCAGTACGCCAATAAATTTCCACATTGGGATGAGAGATACACGTGAGCTCGCTCTTGAGTGGTGAGAGAAGGTAGATCAAGGCTTTATCAACGAGCGTGTTAATTCTATGCCAAATAGGCTGAGAGACTACATTGAAATGGATGGTCAAATGACTAGGTGGTGACCTGGCATGTTTGGGCTCGTGGGCGCTCTATCTTGACAGCTACAACACCAAAAAAAACGATAGATAGAGCTGTCTGTGACCAATCTACGGCCTGGCGTCAAAATCAGCTTGAAAAAATGCTCAAACGCCCTCCTCTCCATGGTCATTTGTATGTGTTTGGGGACGCCAAAGCATCCTCGGTGCCTGGTCTTTCGTCACCCGCGTGTGTGGGTAGTGTTGTCAAAGCAACGCCTTGGTAGAGCCTTAATTGTTCGCAACTCTACGATCCGGTTGTTAGGTCAAATTGTCTCTAGATTCGGTTTTAGCAGGAGGAAAGTAGCTACTGCCACCTTGTCTGCTTTTGCGGTGAATATTAGTACAGGCCATCAGTACAGGCAGATTTCCCTCACTTCATATTCACCCTGCATCCCCTCGCCATTCATGAGTCCATGGATATAACATTCCCCCACTAATTGATATCCCCTCAGTGGTCGCTTCCTACTTTTCAAGACAAATGGCACTGCACCACCGTTAAGGATGCATATTTGGTCTCCAGCTTCAGCCAGAAGTGGCGCCAGAACAAGCAGCCCTGTCTCTGTGACAGCAATCTGGTGTACAGTGTAACAAGCATACATGGCCCGGTAGTACGGCAGGCCAATGATGTTGGCCAATTGTGCCTTGGTTTGCGCGGGAGGCATTGACAGTAAGAACTTGCAGAAGTCCTGAATGTTGTGATCCACTAAGAGCAATCCGTCTCCAAAACCTTGCGGGACAGGGAGGCACTCTTCTGTCTTGTTCGCCACCAACGTCCGCCACCATACATCACTGAAGGTCTCGCCAGTTGGATAGGAGTCAGACACCCTCGCAAGTTCTCCGATGATGCAATGCGCTTGTCGAAGACGGTGAATGAGACCGTGAATGGGACCGTATTTGACATGGTCCCCGCCAACCCAAGTCAGCTTGTCGACGACCCTCCCGCGAACTGTAAGAAAAAAGTCTTTTGGGTCTTCACTAACCCACGGTACGCAGATAGTGTCGCCAGCGGCTGCGTATAACCCGGTACTTTTTCCTAAACTTTTGTACTCTATTTCGTCGCCCATATAGATGAACTTTGTGGTCCAGTCAGGAATCCAGGACGGAAACCGCAAAGACTGAATGTTCAGTCGAGCCTGGTATAAGAGATCCATACATTGCCCCTT
>JAGTJM010000056.1:0-216854 GCA_020747015.1 Pyrenochaeta sp. MPI-SDFR-AT-0127 | reverse complement strand
CTCACGAAGTCGTCGCCTAACCGTTTCGGCCTGATTATGTAGGTGCTCGAAGGCGTCTTCCATGGCTTCCATGCCAAGGTAGATCTCGCGTTCAATCTCAGCGAGGACAGCGAGCTCAGTTTCCTCATCTATCTGCACGGGAGCACCACCAGGTGGACGTGTAGATCCTGGGCGGACTGATCCGGGACGAGAGTTGGGACTCGGGCTGAAAGTGCCAAATCGATTGGGACTGAAAGGGGACGTGAAGCGTTGTGGGCCGTCAGTGGGTGGAATTTGGCCGAACATATTCCTTGACGCAGTCCGTGGAGGAGTTGAGTTCATCTCAGGTAAGTCGTCCGCACCAGACCAGAGAAAGCCATCAAAACGTCCAGAAACAAGGATTTCCCATTCATGTTTGCTGACGGCTGCTAGTGTCGCGAGCATGTTGTGCATGTCTGGATGGCGGATAAGGTACATCACTACAAGCTGGTCGCGCGGAGGGGTGTACAGACGGTAAAGGCGCTGCAACGCTAGACTGGCCTTGGCCAAGTAAGGCGGAGTACCTGCATCAGGCTTTTGAGTGCGGGGGTTTGGAAGCTTATCCAAACCCCAAAGGAGTGCGTAGAATAGGGGTCGTTGTGGTTGCTCCAAGCGAGTAAGCATGATGAATGTCAGAGTCTCATCGTCTGCATCTTCTGGGACATCTTCCTGCTGGTCTGAGAGCCAGGACTGGACTGCTACCTTTGTCTTCTTTGATTGTTTCTCATAGTGCTCTCGGTACTGTTCCGGGACATCTACGTCAATTCGCTGACACGGAGCTTCGAGACTGGATGAGATACCGAGTCCAGGTGCTGAGTGGTCTTCGTAAGGTGGCCATGGTGCCAATTCGCATCGTCCAGAAACTAATTCCAGAATTTCGCCCCAGTTGACACCAGAAGACTCATCAGGCAGCGGCTGTTCGAAGCACATCATACATTGACAATGCTCAGAGGAGATGTTGCGAGCAAACACATTCTCAAGACGGTCGAGAAGACGACGTGCGACCGACCGGTAACCTGTCGCCACTGCGAGAGAGCCACTCGTATCCATGACGGTGTTGTAGCTGTTGAGTACGTTTTGAAGAGGTTTGAAGAAGGATCGGACATCATGAGCTTGTGCTCCAGATAGTCGTGGTGTTTGATACTGCGAGTATGCAGAAGCGGGCACGCCATCGATTGCAGCCAAGAGACTGCGTGGAATTGCTTTAGCCAAACCACCATTTTGAAGGAGGTAGTCCACTCGAGGCGCCTCCATCATCATGGCTGGAGGTGGTGGTGGGGGCGGCGGAGTCATGGGCGAGTCAGAGTAATCTGGGTCGACAGATTGTGTTCTTGACATTGGGTCAGTAATGATTTCAATCATAGGTGGTCCATCCTTCACAGAAGAGACAACCGAAGGTAGCAAGGAGTGCTGAGTAGGTGTTCTTGGTGAAGAATCCACGACGGATGCCGGCGAGTTCTCCGAATGAGATGGAGAGGGCCCTCGAAGGTGGGTATTGTGCTCCGGAGGCACGGATGTGGTATCTGAATCGAGTGTGACCTCTGAGGCTGCTCTCGCTTTTGTTTTGACCGGCGTGGATGTTTTTCCTGGAGGGCGAGCACTTGATGGGCTTGCGGTCTTGGTTCTGGGAGCCAGTTGGGGTGACTTTGCGCGAACTGTGCTCGGTTGGGATCCCGTGGTAGAGGTGAAATCTGTCTCCTCGTAGTTGTCTCCTTCGCGTATGCTTGAGCGCGATGCTACCCGTGGTCCGGCCTGGGATGTCATGCGCGTTCCACTGTCTACGCTCCGCCTGGCTGCCTCCATCTCTTTGGTCACCGTCTCCGAGTTCTTCCGTCGCATGCTGTTTGCGCTTGCCGTCTTCCTCAAGTCTGCCGATGTTGTTGCGGTGAGCGGGGGACTCGGCGGCGCTCGCGGTGGTGGGGGCGCGACTCGACTAGGCGGTGGTACAACTTGTGGCTCGCTGTCCTTGTCCTGGCCGTTGGCGTCTGTGGCCTCTGGTGCCAGTGTCGACTTCCTTCGCTCCAACTCTTCCCGCGAGTATATGTTCTCCTTCGCATATGTTTTGGACAAGGTGGGGTATGGCAAACTGGTCCTGGAGCCGTTTACGGAGCCCATGGAGCCTCTGCGGTCCATCTCGGGCACGACAGCCATCTTGTGTGATTTGGAGGATTGCGACAATGACGAGGTTCGCAAGCGCTCTCTGGAAGGGCGCTCTCTAGGTCGGTCGCCCTCGGTGTCTTCTTCCTTGGAGGCAGAGGAGCGTGGCTTGCGGGTCTTGGTGCTTTTATGGCGCTCCCTGTCCTTGCTTTTGGGGCTGCTGCGTTCGCGGTCTGGGTCCTTCTTGCGGCGGCGGTGCGAGTCTGATGAGCTCAACATTTCCATGGCTTGGGGTGGGAGTATTCCCTGGTGTGACTGTGAACCGGGCCGCCTGGGCAAGCTTCTGCGGACAAGTCACTCCCAGCGCGGCTAAGGGCTGCTTCGATTGGGCGTGTACTGCGGGCAGGTTGCGCGGTTGCGCCTATCAGCGAAGCAGGCCGCCATCCATTTGGGGCGTTGGGCAGGATGGGATGACGAAATGGTGTACCTGGTGCCGCTATGTAGATATTGGTCTCCGGGCAAGGGGGGTTGTGTAGTTGTGGTGTGTGTCGGCAGTGCTCTGACGTGTAAGGGCAGCCTGCATCCAAGTGGAGAGCAAGAGGGCTCGGGTGGGCGCACAGGCCAGTTGAAACGCCTTGCCCGCAGCCAGCCCTTCTCACTTCCAAGTATCCCTCCTATGCACCGCAGAGCTCAGATACACACACACACACACACACACTCTCTCTCTCTCTCTCTCTCTCTCTCTCTGCTACCTGTTAGACTACACTTTTGTGCGCATCGCCCAAGTTTCCTGACAACACCGTGGCAGAGCCTTCTCAGCACTAGGCGCCATTCTTCCAATACGCCGAGGTGGGTGCCCATGTCTCCAAGGGGGACGCTGCATTGCTGCTGGACATGCTCTGCTGGCATTGCGTCTCAAATACCTCACACCAAAAAAATCCCACGACCAACTCGTCGGAATCAACATGCATACAGGCTATAGTACCTTGCATGTTTTCCGGCGCCTGGTGAACTACCCCCTTCCATGCTTCACACTGGCTTCCCCACTGGCTTACCCACTGGCACTTCAGAAACCTTGCCACATAAAATAGTGATTAGCTTGAGTTTGCAATCTCGTGCATCCACTTCCACTTGGCTAGCATGTGAGCAAAATTAAAAAGTGGCATAGTTGAATTCTCTCGTCAATATCAATTTGTTCATTGATCGTAACTTACCGTTCGTCACATTCCACTCTGTCCGCGACCACTAGGTATCATGCGAATTGAAACACCGCGCTGTAGGGCCCAAGCCCATTCAAACTCTCCTTCTTTCCCTGGCAGTATGAAATGGAACAAGAGAGAAAACTGAGACATAGGGTACTGGAAAAATAAGAGCGTTATAATGTACAGATTTGAAGGTAGGTGAGCGCGCAAGAACAGACAGAAACCGAGTACAGAAACACGTCGCAGTATGGGTGACTTTAGCACACGCTCTGGGTGGCTGTTGGCCTTTCTCTATCCATCGAAGTGTTGCCAATGTAGAAATAGCCTTGGGAAACTCCGAATGCCTCCCCCATCGAGGTTACTGTCCAATAACCTGTATGGCGTTGTGTCTTCGATCTTGACAAGTGCTTCTTCATCCATGTAGAACGCCAATCAACTCCTGGCCTGCTGTGCAACACCGACGTTGAAGGTGGGCGCCGATCACAGCTAAACAAAGACGTAACGTGCATCACTGGACAATACGCGTCGACTGGCGTGTCGTGCCTGCAATCGAGCAAGCGTTCATCGCCAAGTAGACGAGGTCCAGGCAAAAGTTGGTTGGCAGACCCTAATGGCCTTGGTGCTGTGCTTGCGCGTGATTCACATGCTGTTGCGCTAGCTGAGCACGCAGCGTGGTGATCTCGTTCTGCAGAACAGATATTTTCTCGTTGTGCTCCTTCTCAGTGCGGGCCATACGAGACTCTATCTCGCGGACATATTGCCACACGTCGACCTGATTACCCATCACCTCACGCATACTGCTACCGCTGCCGCCATGACTTGACATGCTGCCCGGTTGCGATGCCGTTCCTGGCGCGGCCATTTGCTGGTGTTGAAGTATACTTGGCCCATTGACTTTGCCACCCTGTGAACCCGGCTTGGTGGCCATGGGATTTAGACCAGGCAGCGAAGGGAGATGTGGACCATTATTGGTGATTGGCGGGGCTAGGCCAATGGGGGGTGTTCCCCGACCACGAGCGAAATTTTGCTGATGAATGTGTTGCGACATATTGGGCGAACGCGAGCCGTGCAGACTACCTTCTGTCGCGCCGAGGCGGTGCTGCTCCTGCTGGCCAGGGGAGAGTGGCTTTGGACTTTCAGTCATGCCGCCCTGGGCAAACACATTCGACTGGTTCGCATTGTGGAGCGATGAGATACTTGATGGAGCTATTTTAGGCGAAATGTTAGTTGGTTGCGTTGATGATGCTGGGTAGTACGGCCGGAGGTTGTTTTGGCTGCTCGAGGGCCGGTTGGCGGCAGCAATGGGCGGATATGTACTTGAATGCTGATGATACGAACCTTGCGTAGAAGTTCCGGTATTCTGCCTCTTACGCGCTGGCTCACTCTCGCGGCGGCCGCCATCATCATCGTCGTCTTCTCCTTCGCCAGTGTATATGACGCCGTCCATGCCATCTTCGCCCTTGCCATCTCCCAGCTCATCATCGATGCCAAAACTCGACCGGCGGCCTGCACAGCCACCCTGACCCTTGTTATGTCGCGCGAGCGCGTCGCCACGAGCAAATCTGCGGCCACATTTGAAGCAGGTATGTGGACGCTCGCCTGTGTGCAGTTTCGTGTGGCGTTTCAAGTCATGCAAACGGCGGAAACGTGCTTGGCACGTAGGGCATTCGTAAGGCTTTTCTTGACTGTGCGTTAACAGATGGCTCTTAAGATTATGGTGTCGCGTGAAGTCGGTGGAGCAGTAGGGGCATTTGTGGCGCTTCGTAGACGGCGATTTGGGGGGGTTTTGGCCATAGCCCGGCAAGCTCATCTGGCGAGCTGGGGCGCGTGGGTCGGGTTCTGGAGGCCTCGGACCAGGGAACGTGAACGCGCGACTGCCTGGGTTGTCACCAGGGTTTGGCGCAATCAGCTGGTGATGGTGTTGCGGGTGGTGTGGTGGTTGCTGGGGCGCGCCTTCCTGCGCTGTGGTCCCAATCGGGGCTGCCGTTGCTTCAATGGCAGGAACACCGGGCGCAGAGGTCGAATCGCCATCGCCAAAGCTGGAGAGGCTGACTGGACTTGTCTGCATGTGTTCGCCCGTGACGCCGGCGTGTTCCGGGATGATGAGTGGCTTTGTTGCCTTGTCGACGTGTGCGCTCATCTTTGCTGGCCCTTGCGCGGCGTCTGAAATAGGAGACTGCTGGTTTCCCGTCAAGCTCTGGAGAGCTACGGCGGCGGGGTTGGGGGTGGTACCGCGCGACGAAGCTTCGCGATAGCGTCGCTCGTCGGCCAAGGCAGCTGCTCCTGTGAGCGGCTGTGGAGAGAGCCTGGGGGAAAGTCCACGTGGTGATTTAGTGAGATGGGTCCCGAAGCTTGCATTGCCGTGTGTGTTGCGCGCAGTCGAGCCTGGAGTGCTGGGCCCATTTGGCGCAGAGAACGGGCCAGAGTGCGTAGGCGTGATTGCTCGCGTTGAGGCGGCCATGAGATGAGATGTGGCGAGGTGGATACTGGATTGCGTGCAAGACTTGAACGCAGAAATCAGTACATATTCACGGGTTCAAGCAGGTCGCGGGACAATTGTGATGGTGGAATTGGTAGACGAAGGGTAGCTACTGCCATGACGAACCTTTTTGTTTTGACGCGGATGTTTCTGCGGACGCTGATATGCACGTTTCTGTTCAGGGCCGATCTAAGCTCATGCCAGGGTCTAATGCGTGCCAATAGGCCGAAGAGATGCACGTTTTGGAGCGAGGCAGCTTCGCGATTGAGCCGGCACAGGATCTCTCTCAAGAGGCTCGGCTGCGAATGCGGGTCCAGCCAAGACGGTCTGCCGTGTGAAGTTCAGACGAGACGGGTCCCAAGGGATGCGCGCAAAAGCTCAGCAAGCGACGGCTGCAGCTGAAGAGCGTCCAAAGCTGCGTCGAGTTGGAAGTTGATGGCAAAGGCGACGCTGGTAGCAGCAATAGGCCGGCCGGCCGTGGGAGCGGCGCCTTAGCGGTCGAGGGCGTGAGGCTGTGAGCTGAGTGGGCAGACTACCTCAGCGCGAACAGCGCAATGGAGGGGCTGCGAGGCGGCAAAGGCGTGCGACGGTGCCTGGGGGGGAGCGTGGGTGCCGGCGCGTGGGACGAGGGTGCAGACAAGAGCACTATCGCAGCGCTGCAGCGTCGCAATGTTTGATGGTCGAGGTGCGCGGTAGAGAGGCTGGTGGTGCCGATGACGAAGAGTTGGGGGAGCGAAGTTGTGGCTGATGGGGGTGGGCGGGCTAGCAACGACCGCTTGGGACGACACTCGGACCTCCTCGGCGTCGCAAAACTGAGATGCAGCGAGATGCTGGGATGGCGAGAGATGCGGCGGCGGTTTCTTGATTTCCGCAGGCGTAGCCGGGCGATCGCTGGCGATGATCAGTTGTTGCTGAGCAGGACGATGGGGAAGGGCAGGGCGCTGCTTCAATTTCGCCGGCAGCAAGAGGACGGTGGGCAGCCTCACACGCGGCTGGCCGGCAGCATCGAATTATCATGCGCCATCGACGCAAGCCTGGGAGGCTGTGTACGCGGCGGCTTGCTGAGCAAAGCAACCTTGGCCACTCACACGTTGCGCGCCAGACCCGCCCGACCACCCCCCCCTCCTGGCACCGCTGCTCGCGACGTCGCCCTTGGAGACATACGGGCGCCACAGCGGCGTCTGTTAGCCCTGGACTAACGGACGCTGCTGTTTCTGGACACGCCTGATCGACTCGTCTTGCCCACCGTCCGCCACAGCGCTGCAGATTTTTTTTTTCCGTTCCCTTGCTAATGGCACACAACACCCAACCATGCGAACAGCTGCTGCGCGCGGCAATTCCGCGGCATCTCTGCGACGGGCTAGACAAGAACAGCATCGAGCCGCCCAGTGGAGGCGCAGCCACCGCCCTCCCCATCCCATTCCGCTGCCCTCCACCTCCCATCCGCCACAAAGTCCCCCCTTCACCTTGCTCGGCACTACCAGATACAGTCCATGCTGCCCGCATCAAGACGATCCCCCCGGTGGAGCTTGCCTTTGGAGGACCAGCGCCGCTTGCGAACAGGTCCAAATCCATGATCGCCCGTCATACAGCCTGAAGTCCCCCTCACCACCAATGTGAGCCTCCTCAAGCCTTGGTGTGGCTGCAACCGCTCGCTTACTGGGCCAGCTCTCTTTTCACCGGAGCCCTAGGCTGCAATCCTGGCCTTTGTCGAAGACGGGCGTGATCGGCCAACGCGAGACCGGTCCAACACATCCTGCTGGACTTTGTTACCACACTCAGTGCCAATCGTCAGCCACTCTGACCTCGGCGCTGCAATCTCCCACCTGTCTCACATCCCGCCTTCAGCCACCGTGACATGCGTCATATACATCAGACCTTGGTTGCCATGTGCTCGCTCGGTACTACTTTCCATGGTCGTTTGAACAGCATACCCTGGCACGCCGCCATCAGGGTTTGACCTCGATCGGCAGGCACATGTGCGGCTTGAGTGCCCGGCTTGCTTGCGAAGACGAAGCAAAACAATCGATTCTGTTTCTATCCATCCGGCATGCTGCACTCTGTTCATATCTGCTTCTTCTACTCGTGGCTAGATCAGCCCTCTGTAATGGCGAGAAATGCTAATATTAAACACAATATGGACATGCGCGGCTGCCGCCCGCTGCCTGGTGCAACTCAACACCCACTCGGCCCTAATTTTACTTTCCATCAGGATTGTCGTCTGATTTTTTTGTGAACAAAGGGAGTGCCAACCCCACCCAAACGCTTCGTTCCATTGCACATCAACAAGGTGCAAGCAAGTAGTATTCGCCGAGATGCAACCACAAATTATCATGCGTGAAAGACTAAGATTATCAAAGTGTAGAGAAATCCACGTGCCCCCGAGTTCAAGTATCCATCTTCTTTTCACAAAAAAATCATCGCCCATGGTCCATTAGCTTCCTCCGGGAGAACCTGCTAAACACGGCCCGCCGTAGAAAAAACTGTTTCCGCCATTGTTATTCGAAGTCGCGTCGTAATTCTGCACACCCCGAGTACACATAAGGCTTATGCATGGGTTTTGCGGAGCCCCATCGAGGCGTGTGATAAATATAATGCAGTTGTTTCGGATGCTTTCATACTCATAATATACGCAGTCTTGGTTGTTGGCGCAGACAGAGCAGCAAATCCTCGGATCCCTATTGGCACCTGTCAAAATTGCCTGGCTGGCAACGCCGCCGTTGCGAAGATTAGGCTGGCCTGTGAGCGGGCGCAACTCGGCGCAAAACGCAGAGAATGCTGTTGCTGTTGCTGTTGCCGTCGATACAACAGTCGTAGACACCTGTGTGACAGTTGTGGTGGATGTAGAGGTCAAGGTACTTGTTGAAGAGGTGAGGGTCGCTTCGGTTCGCTGCACGGTTTGGACAACATCGGTAGAGACTGTGGTAAACGTTGTGGTTTTGATGACCACGTCTACAACAGGTCGTGTGAATGTTGTGTACACTGTTATCTGACCCCGATACTTTGTCGTGGTCAGGAAGCAGGAACATTCTGGTGCCAAGGCCTGACGACCGAGAACCTCGCGAGCCTTTGAGCCAGCTCTTACGCAGACTGATTCCTGAGGAAGAGCAGGCTGTGTTGTAGTCGTGGTTGTAGTACTAGACAGTCAGTTCAAGCCTTCGCGCCTTCAAGAAGCCAAATCACTTACGCTGTAATTGAGACGGCACTCGCTACAGTCGCAGAAGCAGTAGTCGTTGTGGTTGTAGTGAAAACTGTGATACTAGTCGACGTTACAACGGCGGTAGACTGTATCGTTGCTCCAACCGTTCTGGTAGAAGTAATCGTCGTCGTAGTCTTCGCTGCGAGTGCAGCGGTGGTGACAGTTCTAGTAGTCGTCCCACCAGTTTGCTCGCAAGTGGCGATACGCAGCCTGCTCTTTGAGATGACTGACAAGCAGGAAGAGGTCGACCGCTCTGGCAAGTTGTTGCATGAGGATGCTTTTGGTCCGCAAGTAGCCGAACTACGAGGCGGTGCGCTCGATGAGGTCGACAGCCGAATCGAAGAAGTGCTTGCCGACCGGGTACTAGTGACCCTGGAAGATGGTACTGCGCTTGAGTACGAGGTGCTTGATCTCTTCGATGATGAAGGCAAAGGAGATGACCCTGAATTGCATTTGCCATATCCAATTTGGCACGAATCCGAACGACAGAAGTCATCGGTGCTTCCACACTATTCGCAGAAGTCAGCACCCTATTTGGTGACCCTCTGTTAGACTCTGGCTCAAACGCACGTAAAACTGTTTGGAGCAACAATCTCCCCATTGGCTTCCATAGCAAGTCTGGCCTCCAAAACCGGCACCGCATCGAGCGTTTCTGGAAACGGGTTGCTGAGAAGGCGAGGTTGAGGGCGGTGTGCGGGTGGACGATGGAGAGCCAGACACTGAGGAACGATGAGAAGGCAAACCGCCATTGCATAATCCAAAGGGTGTCTGGCATCCAGTTCCGCAGTACGCGTTTGTCGACCCACTGTTCGAACCATGTTAGATGCAGGTGGAATGGCTTTAAAAGAAAAGAACAGTGAGATATGCACACACCAATAACTATACTGCGAACAGCAGTCGCCCCACTGGGAGTTCAAACACGTTGCTCCGCTGCCATTTGATCCGCAACGCCCATTCCGAGAAACCCTCTGCCCTTCGACCGACACGAAGAGTGCGAAGGCTGTGCCCAAGAGAAACGAGAAACGCATCTCGTCTGTGCAAAACTTCACTTCACAATACAATCGTAGTAAGACAAGGGATTAGAAATTCAGAAATAATTCCGCAGACCTGAGCGAGACTTAAACAGACCTAAACAAGGCCACTTTATGCAGAGTCAATACAAGGAATTGCATGGCGCTCACTCACAAAAGGAGGTATGCATTCCGCATAGGGATGATTGAGATCTTCCAAGTACTTTCCGAGCCTTCAGCCCTGAAGTGACGAGCTAACCTGCGCGAGGCTGACCTAGATCACTTCACCATTCCCAAATGCATGTCTGGGCGACCACCAAAAGCGAAAATGTGGCACGAGGCTTGGTCTCGTCAAGATTATTACAAAATTCTACTATTTCCACTCTACGAGCGAACTTGACGTACCTATACGGGACAGACTTCAAACAAAAGCAAGTTCGTTCCTATAGAGCTCAAATCTATGTAAAATCTAGGTACCTGTTGGACTGGTACCTACAGCACTATTACGATAGTATCACGGACCGTCTGTGATTTGAGTCTGGACTTTAGCCCCCGTCTTTCTCGCTTATCTCGATGAAACCTTATGCATATCCTTTGCCCTCGCTTGGATCCAGCCAATGAGGCACGATGCACGGTAGTCCGACGATGCTAACATAGAAAATCAATAGCGAAGATTGCTTCAGATCGAATCTAGTGGTCTAGGCACCTAGGCCTTTGTTGTAAGGACTAAGCGGTGGTCCTGTCGTTTTCGGTGAAAAGTGATGCATCTAACCAAAGGAATGACCTCGTACCTCGCTACATAGACTTGACATATGGACAGTATTGTATCACCTTTGTAGTATGAGAAAACCTCTTTTGTCATCTGTCTGGACATAAGTTAATGGCCATTCGGCATTTAAAACCTGTATCTGATACCGGGCGGAGACGAGGGTCAAATGGAGACGAATTTCGATGCCTGCCAATTCATTCGAAACATTTACAGGGGTAGAACTTCAACAGGAAACCGAAAAGCTGTGCAATACAGCTTGCTCCCAATCGCATGCTTGAGGGAAAGGAGTAAACATTGTCAGGCAATGCTTCACGCCAAGTCTGGAGCCTTCAAAACCTGCTACCTCGACCATATTTAGGCCGCTTCTGACGTTGCTGCCTACTGTGGGACTCCTCTCACAATCATCGCCCTTTCGAAATTGAAGTAGCGTTGCTGGTAGTTCTTCTCCAATGGGTACGCCTTATTTTGATTTTGATAGAAAATCACCGAGGTCATCACCTCTGACTTGGCTAACCCCTCAAAGAACTTACACAGTATAGAATCATTGTAAAGGTTGCGAGTGACGGACCCAGGAACTCAGTCATCGCAACGGCCCTAAGGCGCTGACCCATGGTTATGGTTTGGTACATTCGATAGATGAAAGAGAAGGAAAAGAAACAAGAAAACATTTGCCCTGGATAAGGGCTTTCCTCAGGGAACACCTCTTCATGTTTAACCATCACACTCTTGGATGCCCACGAACCAATACCTCATTCGGAGCTCTTATCATGGAAGAGGAGCGTTTGCATCAAGTGTATCAGGAACCATATCCTCGTCCAATTTTGTGATTTTGGCCCGACCAATAGCAGCTGCATGCACGCATACAGAGACTGAAGCGTAGTTGAAACTGACTGGCACCCTTATCCATATAATGCCGAAAAAGCTGCACGAAGAATACGAGCATCAAACCTTTGAGGCATGGTGGACTCGCGCTTAGAAGTGGTCGTGTCCTGGCGGCTGTAAGACGGTCCATGTGACAGTGGCTCCAGCCGACACTAGAGCATACCCACATGTTGAATATTTGGCTTGTCACAAACGCTTCTGCCCTCTCTGTTGTATCCCGTGGCACAAAGACCTTACCTGTCCGCAAAAAGGTGCAGGCTCCTCCAACAGATGAAAATGTTGATATTTCGCATGATACAGCGGCATCAGTGCAAGACGACTAGATTGGCGTTGAACCAGAACCAATGCATATGGCTGCAGATGCGGATCCCGCAGACGACGAAGAACTGGAGCCGAATATAGAGTTCTGCGAAATGGACGTCATTCGTAAGTGTACTGTTTTTGCGAAGCAAAATGGTATTGACTCTCGAACGTGTAATAAGTTGTGGGTAGACAATGGATTTGCCAATACCGCCCCCAACGATGAAGATGCATTTGAGGACTTGATGGCCATGGTAGCATACCGAAGACGGCTCTGAAGAGCTGAGAGCATACTGAGTATCTCGAAAATTCCAATACCAAGCAGATGAAAGTCGTGTATATTGCCTGGTCTGACATCATAAATGCAGCTATGATATGCAACAACAGGGGACCCTTGGCGCTTTTGAGTTCTCCCCCTCAAGATTTGAGCATAAGCTAGGTAGAAGTAGCAAGAATAGATTTATCACTAAAGTCTATATGTGGCTACCTATAGCTTATTGAGCTCTTAGCTAGATCTATCAAATCCTTAAATCATATCAAGCGTGATGCAGGCACAGATAAACCAAGACCACAAAGGTACTGAGATGCACAGATCACATTGAAGATCACAAAAGATTTGATAACGATCACAACCTTTTCAAACATCCACATTAGCTTAAGCCCATCTCTGACCTCGTCGGCCACCACGTGCCAATACCCGATACGTAAGAGCAACCTTGATCCTCGGCATGTAGAAGGGCGGACGCCATCCTGTTCAGGAAAAAGTCAATGCTTGGCAACTGCGCGTCCTATCGCGATTGGCTAATAAGTAGCGGTGACGCGCGATGGAAAAGGGCTTGCATAAGCAACACCGTCAGCTTAAGGCTGGCCGACGTCTTCCTTTTCGCTGTATAGAAATATGGGGCTAATTGTGTACTGATCCTCATCTCATCTTGTTGTAGAACATACCTGGCCATACTTAGATATGGAGCACGAGTGGGAAATGGCTGTTCGACCCGTTGGCCAAGCAGCGGTCGCGGCTCAGAAGGAAGAGGCCGTGGAACAGAAAGCAGGACTGGAGGTCGAAAGGAATCTGTCAATTGCGAGCGACGGTAAAAAGAGAAGCAAGTTTCGTATGGCCGCTATCCTTATCGCTCTATTTGTATGTCACTCGCATCACGTGGAATCATCATACTAACTCAGCATTCAGTTGTCCCTCTTCGTAGCAGCATTAGATGCAACAATTGTCGCAACCGCTGCGCCGACAATATCCCGTGACCTGAACTCAGCAGCAGGTTACACATGGATTGGCGGCGCTTTCCTCCTCGCAAATGCAGCATCCGGACCAATTTGGGCAAAGTTCTCCGATATCTGGGGCCGCAAGCTCATTGTACTAACAGCATTGCTTATGTTCTTCATCAGCTCCGCAATATGTGCTACTGCAAAGACAATTCAGGCCCTTATCATCGGGCGCGCGTTTCAGGGCGCCGCGGGTGGGGGCCTCATTCTACTTGTGCATGTTTGCATCAGTGACTTGTTTAGTTTGAGACAGAGGAGTCTGCTTATGGGATTCACCGAAGGCATCTGGGCACTAGCAGGCGGGATTGGACCAGTCCTGGGTGGTGTATTTGCGAGTTTGGTCTCATGGCGGTGGTGTTGTAAGTTAATCATCCTCCATGAGTTGAAATCTTCGCTGACATGATGACATGTAGTTTATATCAATCTTCCAATTAGCGGCTTCGCTGCACTGCTTATTCTGCTCTTCCTAGACATTCAGCATGAACACACGTCATTCAAGGATGGTATCAAAGCGGTGGACTGGTTTGGCATCTTCACTTTCCTCGGCTGCACCCTCATGATCCTGCTCGGGCTTGACTTTGGCGGTGTCCTCTTCCCGTGGGACTCTGCGAAAATTATTGCCCTCCTCGTCGTAGGAGGAATCATGATATTCGCATTCGTGTACAGCGAGGCTCGTGTGGCTAAGTACCCGCTCATCCCAATGAGTTTGTTCAAGCAAAGGACGAACGTTGCATCTTTTGCAGTGGTTTTCTTCCATGGGTTTGTAAGTTCTCACACATGCCCATAGAAGCATTGAAATGGTACTGACCTTTTTGGATCTTATAGGTTTTCATCGCTGGCGAGTACTATATGCCATTATACTTCCAAGCTGTCATGGGAGCGTCACCTTTACGTTCCGGTCTTCTGCTCCTACCGTTCATTGTGACCGGAGCGATTGCTGGCGTCATTTGCGGCTTTATCATCCACCGCACTGGACGATTTCGCGAGATCATGTGGGTCGGAACCTTCTTCTTGACCCTAGGTTTCGGCTTATTCGTGTCATTCGATGCATATACGACCACGGCTAAAGCAGTCGGCTTTTTGGTCATTGGTGGTATTGGTTCTGGTGTTCTCTTCGAAGCACCACTCATTGCTGTCCAGAGCCAGGTCAAACAGCAGGATGTTGCCAGCGCAACTGCGACATTGTCTTTCGTTCGCACTATTGCCCTATCAATGTCCACCATTATTGGAGGAACGATCTTTCAAAACTCCATGAACAGTCGCACCTCATTCTTGCGTGCTGCAGGTCTACCGGAGGATATCTTACACCAACTGGATGGCGAGAGTGCTATGGCTAATGTCATGCTTCCAAGCACATTGCAGAACTCTGCCTGGGAAATTGCTGCTAAGCAAGCATTCGCCTATGCGACACGCAACATGTGGATTACATACACCGCTTTTGCATTCTTGAGTTTTGTCGCAAGTGTATTTGTACAAGCGGCGCATCTAGGAACAGAACACACAGAAACGATCACAGGACTGCGGAAGGAGAACACACGGATTGAGACTGACAGCTCATAATATCAGAGCTCTGCGGTCTAGACTTACGTAGCTGTTGTATTGACGGGTGACAGTATATCAACGTAAAAATTGGAGTTCAAGAGTGGGACCAATGGGGCAAAGTGGGACATTGGAACTGCGCCACTTATTCGACAGCTCACTAAGTCGGATATCTATCTCATTTGTGGTTTAGGTATCCTTCTCGCAGACATAAACGGAATACAAATAGGTAAAAAGGAGTATGATTTTATAATTAGATTGAAGACACAATAGCACGAAATTTATCAATTTAAGATATTTTGATATCACTGGGCTACAATTTCAAACGTGGACACGGTTCATGAAGTTGCTTGCAAGTCGATTGACACCATCTGCGAAACATCGTATTGGTCGTCATTCAGCCTATGAAACCGCACAATAGAGCCAGGGAAGACGCTAGGGGTTGTTAATCAATGTTGGAATGCATAGGCCAAAACATCCTTATCTTGCTTCATTTCGTCCCTTACCTTCTAGGACCCGCTTTTCCCACGTGAATTCATGGCCCGTAATATTCAACAACTCAAAAGGCTATCATTTGATTCTCTTGTAGTCAATTTTACTCTCTATGTTACTCAATCCCCAACCATGACAACCACTAAGTCGACCACTCTTATGAGCACACTTCCAGGCCGGCGAGGCCATGCCGCCATTGGTGCCATGATCGAAGAAATGGGCCCCTACCTTCCTTCTGAAACCATCAACAAACCTGGATATCGCCAATGTCGCACAACCTATGGCCTCCTAGCTACCTTTCACAGGCGTGCTGAGGAATCAAACGAACCCAAAAATGAGTACAAGGAGCTCCAGCAGACTGAAGCGGATCTTCGCCGCCGACTGAACAGCCTCAACGCTACAAAAGGTGTCCCGCAACAAATGCTTCAGCTTCTTGATGAGCTCAAGGGTGCACTCGACGACGCAGTCCTGAAAGGTGTAACTGTCGATTTCATCATCCAGGGACTGATTGATATCCTACAAGACGCACCAGACGCTCAACCTGTCCTGAGACCGGAGAGATTCAAGATGATCCCAGACACGCAATACAAGGAAGCCAAGGCAGGCCTTGCTGCAGCGAATGAAAAGATTAAAAGGCTCAACGAGGAGAACAACCTACTCGCAATGAAGGTTAAGCAGCTGGAGATCGCTGGTGGGCGCGTAGGAACGATTATCCAGCCGGCTACTGAAGTGCCCCAAGAAGATTCTAAAACCATAGTACCAGACTGGGTGAGCATGAACAGCTCACTCATGGGAGGTTAAGCAGGCGAAGTGGATTGACCAAGATTATGGCAGGGAAGCGAAGTCAGAGTGCGGGAAACATATCTAGACTCCAGTCTTGGCAAAATCAAAGATATCTATAAGTAAACTTCACGACCTCCATACACATTCAATTTGAAATGAAGGTCTTATTCATGGGGCTGTAGCTATTGTAATCTTTCACACAAAGTAGTAGTTTGTGCGTCCTCCCTGTCCGTTGTCTTCAGTATATGATTATCTCTACTTTGTTGATTTCGCATGTGCCCAGCTGCAGGTATTTACAACCATGCATCGAACCATGTTACTGCTTGAACAAAGGCTCCTTGCTTTGCATATGCCTGTCGGGGAATGCTGATATTGGCGCGCACGGCAAAGCCATGGGGTGCTGAGCTATACAGGTTGGACTGGAAAGTCACATTGTTTGTATTCAGAATCGCCTCGGCACGAGCCTTGTGTGTGGAATTGAAACTTGCATCGAGCGCTGCGTCATAGTCAGTACAATAAATGCGTTTTTTATTTTTGCGAGAAAAGACTTACTCCCAGCAGCGATACTAATTGGCCATTTAATCGCACCGATTTCCTGCTCTGTAAGACCACTTGGATGCGCAATAAATCCGGCATCAATCCCCGCTGTTGCAGTCAAAAACCTTGGGACCCACTTTCCGCCAAAGCAGTAACCCACGCCTCCGACCCTCTTTACGCCCAATTCCTTGCGCACGTAGGCGATTGTGGCGTTAATGATGCGTTCAGTCTCAGACGGTGGATGCAGAGCTCGCCACTCTGTTAAGTTGAGTCCGGCTTCCTGCTCCTCCAGCGAAACAGGGTCGCCGTTAAAGAGGTCAGGCATTAGGACGAGGTAACCATTGGCGGCGATCGAGTCAGATAGGAGTTTATTTTGTGGGAGAGGTACGCCAAAGATGTCGCTGAGGTAGATGACTGCATTGGTGGCAGGTTTCTTGCCGGGAGGGTAGGAATGGTATATGTCGACTTTTGATGTTCTGTTAGGTATGGAATCGTGTTATAGCTATAACATTGAAAACTTACTTCCACCCACGTTCTTGATCTGACCAACAGGAGTACCTTCATTGCGCACTTTGAGCGGATTTGCTGCGGCCAGTGCAGTACCGGCAGTCGCCAATGCAACGAGGAGGGTGCGTGACGAGACCATTGTGTTATTCGGACCCTGATGTTTTTTCCAAAGGTGGCGCAAATCTAAGTCAGGTATGTAGCGCCTGTCAAAGCAAAACCGGGCAAATGGCTAAGCAGCCTCATTGCGGCATCGCTGGCTTTTGTAGCGTTTTCGAACGACATCGCTAACCTGAGCATGTCTAGAACACCGTTCCTGGGCATCTGCAAGGGCAACGATAGATTAACTCCGGCTCTATGATGCATGTAGGCGGGGTAAATATCCTAGTCGCGGTTTATTTCATCCCGCCTTGGTATAAATCAAAGCTTAGAAAGCATCTTGTTGGTCCGGAGGATCATATTTCGCCGTAGCTTTGCCGGAAATTATGCAGGCCAAGAGGGACATGACGAGTACTTGAGGGTCCTCCGATCATATCTAAGAGGTCTTGATAAGCAACGCGGCGAAGCACGAAAGACGAGTCGGAGTTAAAGGCAGTGAGATTAAATGGGAGCTATGGATGGTCGATGACGTCAGAAGTTGCAGGAATCACAACATCAAACCCAAGCATATACCGTCCCGATCATCTTCAACCGGAACGACGCAAGATAGGACGCAGCCACGGCAAAATGAGCTATCTCACGAACTCAATCATCATCATTGTCATCTGCTCCTTCATCTTCTACCTCCCTCTAAGGTTCAAAGAACATGTCAAATGAAGAATGATCTGTGTATCCATTAAACGAACGCCGACGTCGAAAATGTAAGCTTCGTGGAATTGATAGTTCCAGACGAACATAGGCTGCCAATGCTGCTCCAGTCGCTAGGCCCATCGATGCGAAGTTCACCGTTTTGTGGTCTTGCCGGACCTGCTGTTGTGAAATCGTGATAATGCCAGCAGCCGATACTTGCATTGCAGCGCGGTTGGCTGCAATTTGGTCTGATCTTGTTACCGCCGAGCTAGTTGGCTGCCCAGGTGTACTCGTAGTTGCAATCTGTTCTGGCCCAGAACTTGAACTTCCACGACTTGGAACTGTTATGGGCTCTGTTCTGACTTCCATAGATACGGGGTAATGACCTGTTGAATGTCGTCTCTTCGGTGTGGCGATGGTCCCCCTTCCAACCTCTGCTGGGGTTCTCGTGGGGGCATCCGTCGGATTAGTGGAGGTAGTCATTCCACCTCGTGTTGCTGCGGTTGCCGACGAATCTTCTGCCAGTATAGAATAGCTATCCGATCTGCACTGTCTCGGTGTAGCAATCTTATGAACACCGGTTGGTACCAGAATGGTGCGTGTTGCGTAACTGACATGTATAGCTTCCAGAGCGGCGAATTCTGCCCCAGAAGCTCTTCCTTTCCCCTTCCAAGTACAAGGCTGTATTGGGATATTGGCAGGCGCAGGAACAAGTAGTTGGCCGTTTTTCCATGTCAATGCTGTGTCTGGGATTGCTAGTATAAAGTCAGTACGTGCACTTTTTATGCTATTTCAATCTCTCGATTCCCGGCATCCCCAAAATGAGCTGCGCTACTTTTCAGGCTGCTCACTCATACTGCAATGGACAATCTTCATCTCTTTTGTTGCTAGAGAATCGAAAATTAATCCAATTACTTGCACTTGTCCTTGTCCTTACCAAGTTCGAGTGCAGAGATACTGCAAACAGGGCCGAGTGCCAACGTACCTTCAATAGAGACTTCTGTGGATGCAGAGCCTGTATCAATCTTGCTCTTTGTAGATGCATCTATGGATCCAGATCTATTGTGCGTTCCATGTTGCATTGGCCCAGCAGCCCCATAATCAGGAAGTTCGATCTCTAAGTCATTGTCCGAATCAACAGTGTTGAGTGCAGCATTCTCAGTACTCTCAATCAGCCCAGCGGGGTCGTCAGTGCCAAAGTTTCGATCTTGTCTATTTGCCTCAGAAATGGACCTCCTCTTCCGCTTCCTGCTACTTCCGAACCATGCTCCTTCTGTTGCTCTTGTTATTATCGTCGGTTTGGTCAGTGTTACGACCACTTTGGGTATTGAAATGGTGTACCCAGGTGTTGGGATGGTATGCACGCGTGTTGATTCCATTGCTTTGTCTACCCAACCCACGGCTGCATTGTATCGATCTTGTGCTGCATAAGAAACTGGAGGATTGATTGGAGGCTGCCACCGACTGGCCCTCAATTCTGGTTCTGGAGAAGAAGGCAACGCGGATCCAGCTGTAACCGCAAGATTTGTAACTGCAGTAGTCGGACTAGCTTTTGGGGTGATAGCAATTGGTGGAAAGCCTTGAGAATCATTAGATCTCTGTTGAATGCGAATTGCATTTCGGACTGATGCAATAGGCAAAGAGTTCATGTAGCGGAACATGTCTTCTCCACCAACGTACATGAACGCTAGTCCATCGACCTCAGATGGTGATCCGAATGTGCCTATCGCCGATAATGTAATAGTACAGCGGACGATGCCGAAATAGGATGTCTTGAAATATTGTAGCCGGCGCTCTTCATCGTTGTTCTTCACACGGTAGGCCCACCCTTCGCAAACATCTTGATCCCACCATACCTGCTGCAGTTGTGGCGTCACCAACGCATTGCACTGCCGCGAATGCACCTGTACCAGCCCTTTGACAGTGGCAATTCTCAGGTCTGGAAGCCTATCAAGCTTCAACAATTTCTTGAGTTTCTCGCCTCGGGTCAATTCTCCAGTAATGAAGTACCACACCGGGTATTCGTTTTGTAGTGGTTGGGGATTTGGCCATTGTCGAGTCGGTACTGAGGTAGGGTTCCACCGTAGACATGCGGTGCGCGACAAGCATCGTGTAGGTACTTCAAAGCCCAACACATTGGTATTGAGACCCAATCGCCTGTCGCATGGACTGTATTGCCAACTCGAAAGAAGGGTGGCAGACGTTTTCGGAAAGCCCGCGCTTCCTAGTCGCGTAGAAGTATTGCCGGATGCTTGCAACCTTTCCAATCAAAGACCGTATGTACTACCGGCTGCCTCATCATGGCGGGCGCAAATCGGCAACGATTAATCCCATAATCGACCGATCTCATCACAAATAGTTCAATCTTCCCGTTCTTGTAGCGGACCCAGGTAGCAGTCTCCTTTGGATCTAGTAGCCCAGTGTGGTCCACGGTCTGCAACCAATAGTCATAACTTTCTCGATCAAAGCCAAGCTTCTCGCATCTCTGCCATGGCCACTCCGATAATGTTCTGGTTTTGGGAATGTGTTTCTTCTCGGCTCGCTCAGTTCGATAGTTGAGAAGCTCGAACCCCGCCTCGTAGACTGTGAAGCCGAACAAAGCCTGCCACCGAACCACATCTTCATTGAGGAGGTTGCCAACCACAAAGTCGTTGCGAGGGGGCGCCCTGTTTTCTATCGTTTCAATCTCATGAACAATGGCTATACACGTGTCTGTGTCGAGGTAAAACCTCTGGCGACCGTGTGGAAGAGTCATCCTGGGCTGTCGAATGGCTGTCGAACCACTGTCGAGAGTGAAATTCAGTCAATGATCGGCGTCTACAATATGCTGCTGAGTTGGAATAACGAGAGACGTAATTGATAGTATGAAATAGTGATAAGAGTCGGTGGTGGAGCACGAGCTCAAGCCAGATTTTGGGCATAGTTTGACGTTTGCGGTTATGATCAATACAATGAAAACATTGAAAGTGCGCTGGCTCAGAGAGGCCTGCTTCATTCGATGTGGGGAAGGGGCTCACGGTGACATGACGATATCAGCATGACTGCTACTGATTTTGATGCGTCAGGAAGCGGCGGATAGTTTTTTTAGGTTGAGGAAACGATACTCTTAGAACAATAAAGAAAAATAGGTGATTAAGTATGAAATAAAAGAGAGTATGCTTTGTAGCGGTAGGTGATGCTTGTGCGGCGTTCCATAGCATGACCGTCTAGGCGAGCCAGATGCAAGCGTATTTGAAGCATTCATGGAAAGATGTCTCAGGAATTGATATCCAAGTAGCCCAGCTGAAAATTTACATTAGATATACCCCTGTCATCGTAATGATGTTCAGCTTGGATTAGGCGTCCATCATCGAACGCCCTGCAAGTATAAGATCGCGTTGCGAAGACGTCGAGACTTCTCAACTCTGCGATAACTCCATGTTGATGTCTAAGAATTCTTTTACAGCTTCAAGCCCAGCGGTGCTTGCAGAAAATTTAGGAACCGTCCTTGTCATCGGCGGAACCGGCTTTCTGGGATCACACATCATCCGACAACTTCTCGCAGGGAACCACGCTGAGAAGATTGTTTGCGCAAGCCGGAATATCAAAATCGAGTCTCAACAAAGAGATCCGAGAGTCGTACATCATACTCTTGACGTCACGTCCCTCGATTCTATAAGAGCCCTGTTCAGCGTCTGGAAGCCCACAACAGTCCTCCATACTGTCTCGCCTCCGCCACGCTCCCATGCGTCCGTTCTCGAAGCCACCAATGTGAATGGAACGAAAACCCTACTCGACGCAGCGAAGGATTGTCCAGAAACCAAGGCCTTCATTTTCACGTCTTCAGATTCTGCTTGCCATCCTTCTCCTTTTGCGCAGATCACCGAGGAGGAATGCAAATTGTATACTTCGCACGACGCTCCGAATCACTACGCACGCACAAAGGGTATCGCCGATGCAATTGTACTAGATGCAAATTCTTCAGAGCTAAGGACAGCGACATTGCGTCTTCCAGCCATCTACGGTGAGGGTGACACCAACTTCATACCACAAATTGTGGAAAGTATACAAACAGGCAATTGGAAGAGCCAAGTCGGGCCAAATGATAAAATATTTGAGTATGTGTACGTCGAATCCGCAGCAGAAGCTCATATTCTCGCTGCCTATGCCTTACTCTTGAAAATGCCTGGTGCAGATGGCCAAGGGTTTTTCATCACTGACGGCATTGCAATGCCATTCTTCGACTTCATGCGCAAGTGCTACGCTGCTGCTGGTCAGCCAGTATTGAAAGAAGAGGTGAAAGTGATTCCGTTCTGGGTGGTAAGATCAATGGCAAGTTTAAGTGAGTGGCTATATTGGATTTGTACATTTGGTAGGATGGCGCCGAAGATGAGGAGAGATGACATCGACCATTTGGATACGGGTTGTTATTGGAGAATCGGAAAAGCAGAGCAGCTACTGGGGTATAAGCCGGTGGTAGAACAAGATGAAGCTATCACTAGGAGTATGATTTGGGGGATGAAGCACGAAAAGTGATTTGCAGGGCAAGACTTTGATTAAAGATAATTTGAAATGTAGATGTCTACATAATAGTGACTTGCGTGTCATGTGCCTTTAAACGATACAAAACTCGACGACAGATTGAGAAGTTCGTGACCCCTGTTTCCGCCAACCTAGGAATGCTTCTCCATCCATGTATCCATGTATGTAGCACTCACTAATAAACCGGTACTCTTGCGCGCTCATCGCCCTTCCTCTCATAAATAAAGGGTTCTGGCGTTGCCTCCTCAGTATAACAGGCACCGAACACCCAAAGAGTACGCAAACATAATCTCCGGCCAGGACGTCTCGTGATGCGAGGCCTGTCCTAACTGAAAATGAACCTAGTTTTGCATAGCGAAAAAGTTTCCTACTCCAAACAACGGCCTGTACTCGCTTAAGGAACTCGATAACTGATCGAGAATGCAAGTTGTTGTCGATGAGTTTTGATACGTTGAGATCGCCTTCAGGGTTGGTTTGTGTCAATACGTACGCACAAGCTCGTCGATACCACGATGGGGCGGCTTTGCCATCGGGGCCTCGACCAGCGACGAGCGTCTGCCATAGTTCCTCTGTCATGGTCCCTGGCAGGGAATCGAACTTGTCGAAGAGTTTGAGGCATTCTTGTGAGATCATAGCTTCAATCATCCTGGCTGAGACAGCTGCAATTTGTCCTAATATGATTCCTTTGGCATAAAGTTTCCCGTCGTACATTGGGCTCGAAGTGGGTCTCAGTTCGGGCACGTACGCATAGAGATGAGGCAGCTCTCTGCGATACTGTCGATACCTAAGCTGTGTGAGCACATCTTCCTGGGCTTCATCATCCTCCTCAATCATAATGGAATGATCGTTGATTGTGTCTTCAGCTACCAAAACCGTTGAATGCTTTCCAAGTCTCGCCTGCATTTGCATACCCCGAGAGGCATTGTAGACACCGTGGCCATGATCTCCAACCAAACTAACCCCGTTGATACGTCCAGTAGCATTGGATGACGCGCCAAAAGTAGAATTACCTGCAAGGCCTATCCAGGACGGTGGTGGTCTAGTATCATATGGTAGGGCCCAGTGTCGACAGATGACATCTAGTGAACTGGACCTTTCCAGAACGTACTCAAAGAATTCCGAATAAACATCTAGATGGGGTTTCGAGTAGTCGGGTGTGAAGATCGCTGACTTTACAGGGATTTCGGCTGGCAACGATGAGTGTGACTCGCGGTCGTTTGCGATACCGACAAGAGCATAGATTACGTCTCGTGCATCAGTTGCAGAAAACTGACCGGATTTGAAGACTAAAGTTTCAAGATCGAGCAGTGAGTATAAGATACCGCCTTTGTCTGTCTTTCGAAATATACTGCGGGCAATCGTGACCAGTGCGTTTGCTGCCGACGACTCCACAAGTGAGAGCGCATCGGGTTCCTTCTTGAACATCAATGTGTCTTTATAAATAGCGCGGATACCGTGAATTCTGTCGTTGAAGAGTTCAACAGCGTCTGCAAAATCTATCCAGCTGGCG
Source organism: Pyrenochaeta sp. MPI-SDFR-AT-0127 (assembly GCA_020747015.1). Classification (NCBI taxonomy): domain Eukaryota; kingdom Fungi; phylum Ascomycota; class Dothideomycetes; order Pleosporales; family Cucurbitariaceae; genus Pyrenochaeta; species Pyrenochaeta sp. MPI-SDFR-AT-0127. Next base: position 192,945 of record JAGTJM010000056.1, on the reverse strand, counting down.
ACCGTGTCGCCAATTCGAATAGATGCGCGCTTCGCGGATGCTATTTCTTGAATGACCCATCTTCGCGAAAACCATGAACGCTGCAGAAGGTGTGCAAAGGCAACCCAACTCTTGACTGTATCCTCGCTGACCTTGCCTCCTTCTTCCCACGTGTCTGAAATCCTCAAGTCCAGGATCTGAGGGAGGATCTGTAATGCAAGCTTGCAATCTTTGTCGCCCACCTTTTCATCCCCTAGCCAGATTGTGACATTCCACGCCCTGGCAAATATTGCTCCCATTTTTGGCAATTGATGGTTTTTCTCCGAGTCATTACTTTGGTTGATACATATCGCATCAACCCAGATCCATACGCTTTTCAACGGGTTTCTAATACTCCGCAATGCTTGGAACAGATTCGATCGAACAAGGAAGGGACGTAATTTCGATGTTCTGCTGTCAAGATTATCGTTGGTTATCACCTCGCTTTGATCGTCATCGGAGATGTCTGAAGTATAGATGACTTTAGCAGGCGGATCGGGCTCCCATGCATATGACAATGCTTGATACTTGAGATGCGATGTGTTGATTCTCTCCACTGACACGATCTTCAGTGCGCACTCAATTCTTTTAGTTTTATCTCCCGGGGCTATACGAAGTAGCCTTAGCTCGCTGGCTTTGATATCCTTGTAGGTATAATATCTGTTATATTTGTCTTCGTTTCGAGGCAGCTTTTGCAACGCAGTTTCTATGGGGTTCGGTTTCGCGTCGGTCATGTAGTTTGTTGAAGGCGGGGAATGACCTCTCATTGATCGTGTTGTATGTGCAGACGATGCTATGGTCGAAGGAGAGGATGCCAGGTGAGAGCTTCTCGATGTTGTACGCCCTCGAGGACTAGCATCAGCGTCTGATTCGTCCATGGATGTATCGGCTTCGCAGGTGTCGACCCAAGCTTCAAGAGTATCTTTTGGTATTGGTTCTGCTATGTTACCACTTGTGGACGCATTCGATATCTTTACTGAGCTGATTATCTTCGACCAGGCTGGTTGCAGTTTCTTGTGTCCCGTGTATATCACCTCGTCTACGGCCTCCGCTTGTGCGTCGTCTTTGATACTTTTATCAGAGCCTTGATCAATGTTCTCAGACATGATGAATGTTGCAGATAAGAAGTATGAGATCTTTCGGTGATTGATAAAAGCTTCAGCCTGGGGAGCTGTGTTAAAGGTGCGTTGCTTTGCGGCTGAGGCTTCACATGCAGCCGGTCCAGCTGCGAGCTTTGATTCGCTCTCAGAAACGAATCTGTACGAGACCTCGTATGCCGTTGTTGTATACCGTTCTTTATTTCCTTTGAAATTAATACGTCCGTTTGGTTCGGACCTCACAACACCTTGTGCATCGCAGTATCGAAGATCTTAGCATTTGCGGGCATATTCTATTTAAAAGCAGTGTTGAAAGACTAGACGCACAAGCGGTGGAGGAGTACTTGATAAGATTGATGAGAGGTGCGAATGTTCTTAGTCATGTTGCAAATATCCGGCTTTGCCTTCTCCTCCATACTCCGAAGCGTCGAAGCTTCATCATTTCAGTCATTGGCTTCAAGACAGTTGCTGCCTTCACCTTGCCTGCGCACAAATTGCTGGTACTCGCACATACAATGCGCAGCGCATGCAATGGAGAAATAGGTAACAACATCAAGGGAAGACATCATACGAGAGTGACTTTACTTTGCACGATAAACTGGGCTGTGGGTGGGTGGCACTGAGGAGGACGTTCGCGACTGCCAAAGCTGTGTCACGTGGTGTCACAGCCACGACTTCCAAAAAAGGCGATCGCGACATCCATTGTTGGAATGTCGCACAACACGCAACTGCCAAACACGCCAAAATGATTGTCTAGAAGTGTTCAGGGCTGTTACCAGCACAAGATTTTCGAGGGAAGATGTGCACATTCAACATGTTTGCGCTTTAAGCGAAGGTATACATTACACATGATAAAAGCTACGGTATAAAACATCGACGTCGTCGACTACATCTCAAGAACACACTTGCCACAGCAAGAAACCTCCCAAATGCAACCCCGATGCATGAAATTGCGTGAACGCATCTAGAAGATGCGAGCAGCGAGGCGCTTGTAGGCAGGCCAGGTCTTCATCTCCTCGCGCTCCTTGTTGATGAGGTCCCAGTCGAGCTCACGACGGCCGGTATCGACGTCCATCTGAGCGGTCCTGAGCCATCCCTCACGCTTCCAGAAGTATCCAGCAATCCAGAAGGCACCGACGACGAAAAGAGCGAGGTAGGACATGAAGAAGTCTTCAGCGGTTCCGACCTTCTTGCCTGGTTCGAGGCCAAGAGGTGAGACGGCGGTGTAGAACTATTGAGGTTAGTATTCGCTCGGTGATGTATATTGAAAGAACTAACCTGAGCGACGAGAACAATGAAGATGATGAAGAGTCCAAGCCAAGAGCCATAAACACCACCGGCAGCCTGGAATGGAATTTCATCAAGAGTGTGGCCGTGGTAGGCCCAAGCCTTACGGAAACGTATATGGGCCAAGCAGATTGAGCCCCAGGTGAAGAGGGCAGCGAGACCGGAGAGAGAGAGGAGCCAGTTGAAGACAATTTCACCAGTGGCAGCCAAGTTCATGAAACCAAGAAGACCCCATATGAGGATGAAGCAGACGGACCAAAGAGGACGTCCAGAGCGATCAATATAGGTGAAAACCTTGGGTGCGTAACCCTGATCCGCAAGAGCAGTGAGGGTACGTGATCCACCGTATACACCGGACACACCGATGGAGACCACAGATACGAGAATAACAACGTTCATGAATGAGTCGAAACCGATGAGACCAGCGTCCTTGCCAGCAATGACGAAGGGCGACGTGTTGGCATCACCAGAGCCACCTAGAAGGCGCGGATCTGTGGAGCTAACGAGGAGACCGACGAAGAAGAGACCGAGAACGTAGAACCTGGGCCGATATTAGCTACCTGCTAGATGGAAAAATAGAAATGCTGTGTAGCATTGCTCAAACTTACAAAGTAATACGCCAGAAGACCTGACGGACGGCACCGGGAAGGGACTTCAAGGGGTTCGCAGTCTCAGCAGCGGCCAGACCGACCAACTCGGTACCAGAGAAGGCAAAAGCAGCAGTGACGAATACAGAGCAGAAGCCCTTGAATCCGTTCTGGAAAGCGCCAGGATCGTACCAAGTACGGGCACCCCAGTATTCACTGTATTTACCACTGGAGGGGCCTCCGCCAAGAACCAAAATCAACGCGATGATCATGAAGATGACAACGGCGCTGAGCTTGAGGCAGGAAGACCAAAATTCTTCTTCCGCATATCCGAGGGTACCGAAAACGTTGATGATGACAATGAAGAGCCAGAAAACAGTAATGAAGACTGCTAGACTGACACCCTTGGCGCCTGGCCAGTACTGCACAGTAATACCAGCGACGACCAATTCAAGCGGTAAGACAATTGCCCATTGGAAGACGTAGTTCCAGCCCATAGCGAAACCCCATGAGGGATCGATGAAGCGAGTAGAGTACGTGTAGAAACCACCGGAGACAGGATACATGACAGCAAGTTCACCAAGAGCGTACACTGGGAAGCTTGTCAGTTCCACATACGCACGCCAAGAATGTGGCACTTTGTGACTTACCGACGTTGAAGATCATGACACCCATGAGCGAAAAATCAATGAGGAGAGTAGCGGGGCCCTGCAACCAATGTGAGCGCGCGTTCCAGAGTCCGTTTGTTGGGTATGGTTACTTACGCCGCGTGCGAGGGCACTGCCCGAACCGACAAAGAAACCAGCACCAATAGAGCCACCAATGGCAATCATGTGCAGATGGCGCGTCTTCATGGACCTGTCGAGGACAACGAGTGGGCCACCCTTGGGGCGGCGCTGGAAAGACTTGAGATTGAGACCATTACGGGTCATGAAGTCCTCCTGTTCACGCCATTCTCCAGAGTGCTCGTGTCCGCGCTCCGACTCGACGGTGTTGTGTGGAACGGTCGCCTTCTCATCGGCCGGTATTACCTTTTCGTGATCCATGATGGGAGGTGGGCAGCGATCTGCTGAGGAAAGAGAGACAGATTGACGGGCAGTCTACCCTGGGAACGGCGTCCTTTAATGCGAATTGATCCAGGACGATCAGCAGAGGGGGACCAATTTATCCAAGTAGAGTTAACTTGCGGCGCGACCGGACAGGGTAGCTGTCCCTCTGTTCGCTGATGCACGGGACGCACACGAGTGGAGCTTGGCGCGCATCCTTCACCAGGCGTCCTGCAGTGGACACTGATAGGTTGGAGCGGCGTGTGAGTGGCTGGCCGCACACGACCACGGGCACTGCTCGTCAAAGAAGCGTTGGACGAGCACGCACTAGCAGGGCCGGTCATGGGTGGCGGCCGCGGCGCATCTTGGACCTCCCCATCATGGCATCCCCGCGGTGGCGGGGGGCGCTTGGTATGCGACTTGGGATGGCCCGTTGGTCAGCCTGGTATTTGGAACGGAGATGGGCCCCGAAAGCAGCCTGAACTGATAACGACACGACGGCGCGCGACTGGGAATGAATCACTAGCGGCCCTGCTGCGACATTCTAGCAGCATTTCTAGAACCTTGGCTGCTCCGCTTTTCATCGGCTGGGACTGCGCGGAAAGGAGCCAACGAACGCCGTTTCCTTGCCAACTGCCTGTATGGGTAGTTGGAGGGGTGTTGGACGCGGCCGTCTTATCTGCAGGCACTGCGGCGGCCGGCGCTCCAAGAGACGAATGGCAAGGAGCAACTATGGAAATAGCTTCATTGGACGCAAACGGAGCCAAGTCGACGGGTCCGAATTGCACGCTCAGTGCTGGAGAGAGAGGCCCCTCACGTGCCCCTTCCCCACTGCCTCGCCTACCGTATCCTCCTTCCGCATCCGGAGTAGTTCACGCGAAAGCCATCTCGCTTGGCAGGTGCGATCCATCACGTCCGCGTCGCCGTTCTTTGTCACAGAATGAGCAGGTGGCTGCAAAGGCGTCTCGTGTCTGTCATCACGAAACTGTCCATGGGCGCCTTGGTACGCGCAAAGTCACTGTAAATGCATGCGGCCTTGTATAGCCAAGCAGCAGGTGATTGCGGCGGGGGTGGTGTGCCATGGGGTGCCTGCACACCAGCATTGCCTTGTGTTACATTGCACCATCTATCCCAACGCAGCCGACCAGCACAATGCCGCGCTCCTTTCAGTCGCCCCAATGTCTTTGTCTCCTCACCTCCAGAACAGCCTTATCTGCGCGTGGGGGCTATCGTTGCCTTCCTAGGCGGAATTCTCTTCATCAAAAGGTTCCCTTTCATGTCTATCTCGCTCGGCGCTATTGCAGATCCACTTCACTGCCCTTCCAGTACGCCACTCACTTATCAGACTGCGCGAAAAAAAACCAGCTTGCCCATTGCGATTCGAGATCATCGTCGGCGTATCGCAGCCAATCAGGAGCATGGCTTGTGCTTATTCGCGGCTCCTTGATTCGCCAAGCCGCTCTCCCCGATCCCTTCTAGTGTAGCATGACCGCCAAGGCACCGAAGATGAGTGCTTGTACGCGAGCATGAACCAGACCATGTCGACCACCCATTTCTTCACCCGCCGAGGAAGTCATTTTAGAGTGCCGCGATCCGGTAGCATGGCTACAGGCGGCTGTGAACCACCTCCTGCAGTGCCGGCCATACCGTGGTGCCTGACAACTTTCTTCCTTCTGTCGCCCGATGTCAGATCAAAGTTTCCCCAACATCCATCGCCTGCTTAGTGTGGCTCCACTGATAAGCAATCGTCCCAACGTCACGTTGCTTACGATCCACACTCAGACATGCGCATACCTCGATCAGGATTACTTCGCTGTAGATCCACCCATGTAGACCTGCGTACAACTGTGTGCATCGTATTTGATCCCAATGTCGAACGTCGGTCACGCTACTCCACAGCCCAGACACGCTAGTTTTCGACAGCGCACCATTAGCTGCAGGGCACGCAAGGTGAACTCCTCCATTCCTGACATGTCTTAGTTGCGTTGTGCCTTGCGCTAACATGTTGAACACCTTCCCGGTCTTGTCTCAGGCGCTGTGTGACGAGAAAACCTCACCGGTCCGGCCAATCAGGTAACACACGAAAGACAAATCACACCGAGACTGACCGACAGTACCATCGCGATCACTAAGCGAAGAAAACACAAGCACCGATCTCGAGGCAGCTTTATCTAAATAGCAAAGAATGTTACAGACAAATACAGCGAAATTCCAACCGTTGCGCCCTATTCTTGGCTAAACTCTTATTTTGTGCCGAACCAACGTATAGACCAGCCCCTTTCGGTTTGCAGCGGACTTGTCTGGGGAAAACCCCTGGTGAAACGCCACGCATCAGAACGAAAGCCCTCTTTACGTACAAGTCGACCATTCAACTTCGCTCCAAACCTAGTTACACGCCACAACATCTTATAGCCCTGACGCGATCAAACTTTGAAGCGCACATGCTGCACCAGAGTTTTCACTTGTACATTCGTCTTCTGGTCGCTTGCGTGTTCTACCCATCTTTTCCAGAGTATTCGGATACTCCATTTCCTCACTAACCGCCGCTCGTTCACCTTATTCGTAATGTTCTCCTGCTTCTCCATCTCCGCCTTTCGCTTGATAGCAAGAAAGTGGTAGAATTCTATTTTCATCTTCTCCCTCATCCGCGCCAGACTTACAACAGATCCAGTTCTTGTAGACGCATAATTCGTAGCATCGTAGAAAGACGCGCTCCTCTCAACCTCCGGCAGACAAGGCGGCCTCCGCGGAAATAAGAAGCGCGGCGACAATGGCATGTCTAAAGTCGCTGGAAGAAGTAGGAGAGGCATCTTCTTAGGTGTTGGCGTAGTGGATAACATGACGGTAGGTGAATATGTCGACAAAAATGTCGGTGATGTCGGTGAGATGCCGCGGTCAAACATGGATAGTGGGGATGCTGGGAGTAAGGGCGACGCCATCGGGAAGAGTACTTGTGGACCAATTAACACCGTAGAGGGTGGAGAGAGGTAAGGATTGTGTGGAGAGGCAGGTGAAGCGCCCGCAGAGGGCGTATCAGGAACCCAGTAGGAAAGGGACGGCACATGATGACCATGAGGAGATATGATGTCTGATGGCGCATCTGAAGTTGTGCTTGGCAGTGGGAAGGTCGCCCGTCGGGGTGTTGGAGGGCGAGGAGCCCGCCATGAGAATATTGGGTCCAAGGGTATGGTCAGGGAACAGGGCCGCGGGCGAGCTATAGGCATTTTTCCTGGTGGTCGGTTGTAGAACGTATCAGATTTAAGTAGGATAAAAGTACTGAGTGACCGTTCAATACGTTGCTAACACCAGATATTACCCTAAGTCTTCTGATATATGTGTCAATGCCATATTTGTGTAACAATTGATGCAGTCGCCTTGAAAGAAACATTGATCCAGTATGAATAAAAATCAGAACCTCGGACTCATACAATGTCTCTCCAAAATTAAGCCACGGAGCGATCGACGTTGCGCTCAGACATGACCCAAAGTTCAGCCCTATAGGTGAGTACACGGACAAACAATGCGACTCAGGCTTATAAGCAAGAATAATGCACAAAAAAAATCACCGCGTGCTGACTAGTTAAAAGATAGTCAACAAATCTAAAAACCAATCGAGTGTATGTACAATGTTGAATTATCCAAGTTAGCATGAGGCTGCATAGAGTGGAGCATCTCACGTGGGGAACACATGCACTCCAGATAAAGCCAGTTACCCAAGCTGTGGGACATACGTTGCGCTAAGGTAAGACAGGGGGTGTAAGCATGCCGGGAGCCATCACGGACATGACGGGATTGTGCTCGTAAAAAAAAAGCTACGGTAGGGCTGAGCGATGGGAATGGCCTCAGATCTGGGTTGAAAAGTATCACGGCCGGCACATTAGCCGAGACGGTTTGTGCCACGCCCTATGCTTGTCGAGCGTGGGATGAATGTGGGGATGTTTGTAGTTTAGGAAAAAAAAAGTGGAAGATTGAAATCATTTGGGCATATTCAAATGTGTAAAGGTTGGTGAAATTATGTTTGATTAAATTGATGGAGAGTAGTTGCCTTCCTATCTAAGCATAGTATGTTTGTCTTTGGGAGCACTGCGAGATTTGGTTGTACTACCAAATCTCTACTCTGCCCAAATCTAGTCCTCGTGAACATTGAGAACCTGGCCTCTCTCATCCATCTCTACCTTGGACCTCTTCAGACTCGCCTTCTTAGGGTTAGGCGCTTCAAAGATCTCGCGGAGCTCTTCGAGCGTTTTGCCTGCTGTCTCGACGAAGAAGAAGAAGATAACTGCAATTTCAACACAGATCCATACAATGTACACCAGATACAATTTCCAGCCAATTTTCTCAATACCGATAGAGATACCGTACGTGTTGACGACCATGGCGATGTTGAGGAACAGGAAGTTGAGACCGGAGCCCTTGGCACGCGTGCGGTTCTCGAGACACTCGACGGCGTAGAGGGTCTGTAAAGGTGTCCAGCCCCAAGCGAAGAAGATGCCGAATAGGTAAATGGAAACAATGGTACCGTATGCGAGGTTGTTGTCGGGCGTGGCGGTCGCTGTGAAGGCAGTCAAGAGGATGTAGAAGAACAGGCCGCCCCAGAGACCTCCCATAAGCATTTTGCGGCGACCGAGGCGATCTAGAAGTGTTGCTCCGTATATGGCTGCAATCATAGAGAAGATGGGGTTGATAGCATTGATGAGAAGTTGCTTGTTGGGGTCGGTGATTCCCGCATTTTTGACCATGGCAGGCATAAAGTACGAGACGACGTTGTTACCGCTCCATTGACCGAAGAAAGCCATTGCGATTACCATTGCCAATCGGTACCGTGCCGCCCTGGTGTTAACCAGCTCTCGGAAGTCCCACCACGCGTTCTCATTAGTTGTCTGGGCAAAGTCTTCGGTAATTTCGTGGAGCTGAAGTTGCACAATAGGCGAATTCGCATCACCGTCACCGTGGTACTTGGCCATGATAGCGATCGCTTCTTCCCGTCGGTCTTTTGCGAGGAGCCAACGCGGTGTTTCAGGGAAAAACATTATCAATGCCATAACGATAGACGGCATAATGCACTGCACGACAGTTGGAAGCCTCCAGGCCCAGGATGAGTCGCCCATGTGGCGATTGGTACCGTAGGTTGTCCATCCCGCGAGAATGTTACCGACCCACCAGAAGTTGTTGTACATACCGGCCATCGTTCCTCGGTATGCAGGATGAGCGAGTTCGACGGTGTAAGCAGGTCCTGCAGCAGAGGCGATAGAAGCTCCGAAACCAAGGATAAAACGACCCCCAATGAAGTGACCCGTGGTATTTGCGGTGGCTTGGACGGCAGTTCCAACAAGAACGAGTAAGCATCCGACGAAGATACAGACGCGACGGCCATAACCATCAGCGAAAAACCCACAGAATGGAAAAGCGGCGATTTGTCCAAGCTGGTAGACGATGAAGATGATACCCGTAGAGGGACCTGCGCCAGTGAGGTTGAATGTGTCCTGATAGGCCTTCATCGCATTGATGGAACCCATAAGAGAAGAGTCGAATCCGTTAAGTGTCGAGACGAGATATCCGATACCCATGATTCCGTAGAGCTGGATCATGCTTCGTGACCACAGCTTTGGTTTCTGGGCCTCAAGTGCGGCAGCTGCATATAGTTAGTGCCAATATCCAACTAAATGTGTTGACTTCACGCGAAAGTCGAATGCGCGTACCAAGTGCCACTGAGGCAACGTTCGCCTCTTTCACATTGCCTGACTTGTGTAGGTCATCGTCCACAGCACTCATTTGGTGCGTGACAGCACCCATATCATCTTGTTTCTCTGCCATGATGATTATTAACGAAAAGGACCTGGGGCGCGAGAACGAGGACTAAGAGAAATTGTGGGAACGACTTCCAGTTGACTATGTAGGGCGCGACGATCCTTGAAGAATCCAGGACAGCGGGTCACTTTATACAGCTGGTGGAGACAGCAGGCTTCTCCGCAAAACAAGAAGCGCGATAGCAACTATTTTGCACCGAGGCACTCTACCTTGTTGAATCTGCCCCGATGCCCGTTTTTTTCCTGAGGCGATCAATTGGCTGCAGCCACTCCGCCTGCCAAGGTTGCTTGTGCGAACCACAGGAGCAATGCAACAGCCAAGAGGGTACATACATGCGCTTCACCATACTATGAGAGCTCAACATGGAAGGGAAGAAGTCTTAAACAGCGGATACAGTTCCTGAAGCAGGCCGGTTGCGGGCGCGTTTCCATGACGGCTACGGTGCGTTACGCAATAGTCCGCGCTCGACCTTGTTCATGAGTCGGAAAACTGGCGCCTCGGCCCTACTCCGAATCGTGATAGGCCCCGAAATCTCAGTGGGAGGGTTGGACAACGGACGTGGAGATGAATTCGTGGAGATATCCGGAGAAAGTGTGGGTCACATCAGCAAAATCCATGCCGATAGTGACCGAATTTTAGCCGCACCTGCCCCAACGAGGAAGTGGGCTAACCTGATACAGCAATCCTCTCGTCGATCCGACGAAACCCCGCGCCGTCCCATCATTGCCCCGATGCGAGCAAGATTCCAACGCACAATTACACGCCAGCACCTTTTTGCATCACCTGAGAGGCAAACCATCGTCTTGGTTCTCACAGTTTGTGACCGGACGGCTTTCCAAATGGGGCCATGCCGCGTTGCCGACAACGTGATATGTGTAGCATTGAATACTGGTGGTGATGATCAACTAAACAACAGCCAACTTCCTCCAAGCTGACTCGGGACGATTTTCACACTCTCGCCTATCATGACTTCAGGTGTACATCCTGCTGATACTCCAGACTGGAACAACCTCAGTATACTCCACAAGAACACACTACCAGCCCGTGCATACTTTCAGAACTACACATCAGAAGCCGATGCGCTCTCGTATGATGTGAGCAAGTCCAAGACACATAGCCTGTCTGGCACGTGGAAGTTCCAGCACGCATATTCTCCATTCGAGGCGCCAGAAGGATTCGAGTCCACATCTTACGACGCCTCAAAATGGAGCGACATTGCCGTGCCAGGCATGTGGCAGCTGCAAGGATTTGGCAAGGGCCCCCAGTACACAAATGTCATATACCCCATTCCCGTTGATCCTCCCAATGTTTCCTTTACGGAAAATGAGACTGGGTCCTATATCAAGAAGTTCAAAGTTCCCGAAGCATTGAAGAATGGCCAAATCCGCCTCAGATTCGAGGGCGTCGATGCTGCTTTTCATGTCTGGGTCAACGGCAAGGAGGTCGGATACTCCCAAGGAAGCAGAAATCCGGATGAATTTGACGTGACTGCTTTGGTTGATCCCGAGACCGAGAATATATTAGCTGTGAGGGTCTATCAGTTCTGCGACGGTACCTATATTGAGGACCAAGACCAGTGGTGGTTGAGTGGCATGTAAGTTTTCGGCCCCTTTGATGAAATCACTGCTCACGACTATAGTTTCCGTGACGTGCTCTTGGTTGGCTTTCCCAAGGAGTCGCGCATTGACAATGTGTTTGCTCAGACGCTTCTAGACTCGTCCTACACGGATGCTGAGCTCAAGATCAAGGTGAGCGCTGTCGGATCCGGAAAGGTTGTTGTGAAAGTCCTCGACGCAAAGAAAGAGAATGTTGCATCAAAAGAGGCCGAAATCAAAAATGGAGTTGTCACAGAACTCAGTATCCCGGTGAAGAACCCCTTAAAGTGGACCGCTGAATCGCCCAACCTCTACCATTTGGTAGTGTCCTTAAGTTCTGAGCAGCATGTTGCTCAGCGCATTGGGTTCCGACAAGTGGAGATGAAGGATGGTCTGCTCAAGGTCAATGGCAAGAGGGTTGTTTTCCGCGGTGTAAACCGCCATGAACATCACCCTACATTCGGCCGAGCCGTTCCTTACGAGTTCATGAAGCAGGACCTCGTGACAATGAAACGCCACAATGTCAACGCTATCCGCACTTCGCATCAGTTGAACGACCCGCGCTTGTATGATCTTGCTGATGAGATGGGCTTTTGGGTTATTGATGAAGCCGACCTAGAGTGCCACGGTTTCGAGAGTATAGCCGATGCTGCGCTATCCCCGCAAGAACAAAATCTACCGTTCCGTGAACGACAGCTTCTTACTAGGCAGAAAGCCGCTGAATGGACGACCAACAACCCAGATTGGACCCATGCATACGTCGATCGAGCTGAAGCTCTGGTGAAAAGAGATCAATTACATCCTTCGATCATCATTTGGAGCTTGGGTAACGAAGCATTCTTTGGCCAGAATTTCAAGGCCATGTATGATCATATCAAGGCATATGATGATAGCAGGCCAATTCACTACGAAGCCGACATCTATGCGGAGACAATGGATATGTACTCCAGGATGTACCCGCCAATTGACGAGATTGTCCGATTTGCGGAGGATAAGAGCAAGACGAAGCCACTTGTGCTATGCGAATTTGTGAGTACAATATCTCTGTTGATTTGTCAGAGAATCTAATCAAATACAGATCCACGCCATGGGCAATGGCCCCGGAAACATCAAGGAATATGTTGATGCTTTCTACAAGTACCCGACTCTGCAGGGTGGCTTTGCATGGGAATGGGCAAACCACGGGCTTTTGACGAAAGACAAAGAGACTAATGAGGAGTTTTATGCTTATGGCGGCGACTTTGGCGAGGAGGTCCATGACGCTACGTTTGTCATGGACGGTCTTGTCAACTCTGATCATCAGCCGAATGCTGGCTTGATCGAGTACAAGAAAGCCATCGAGCCGGTGCAGCTAGTGGAGTCTAGTAAGACGAAGGCGAAGTTCATCAACCGGTATGATTTCATCACACTGGATCATCTGAGCTGCCAATATACCACAGTCTCTGAATCTGGTGACAAGGGAGAGCAGGGATCGCTCGACATTCCGTCTGGCGTTGCGCCAGGCCAAACATTCGAAATTGACATCCCCAAGATTTCAAGCTCGGAAGGCGAGGTCTTGATAAACTTCTCGTTCGCCTTGAAAGCAAGCACCACAACCCTCGAGCAAGGCTTCCAAATCGCGACTGCTCAGGTATCTATTACCGCAATCACTCCGCTACAACGACCAGCTCCTTCTACTCAACAATTAGACGTTACCACATCCAGGAACACACTCAAGATTACCACCGAGAAATCTACATGGACTTTTAATACGCTGCACGGGTCTCTCACATCATGGCTCCAAGCCTCCACTGAGTTGGTCTCGAAGGCACCGGAAATCGACTTCTTCCGCGCTCCCACGGACAACGACGCACCCCAGGATGGCTGGGACTGGAACGACAAGAAGCTGCATCTTGCAAGACTATCCGCACGAAAAGTTACATGGGAGCAATCGAGTCAAGAGGAGCTCAAAATTACAGTGCAGCAGCGGGTCGCGCCCCCAATTCTCTCCTGGTCTATCGAATGTACCGTCACATATAATTTCCACGCCAGCGGCTCCCTGTCCATTCACGTCGCCGGTACACCCAAAGGCGAGAATCTGCCCCGCACATTGCCCCGGATCGGCCTTGTTCTGGAGACCCCGAATCAGTTCCAGCAAGTTGAGTGGTTTGGCCGCGGCGTGGGAGAGACGTATCGTGACAGCAAGCTCTCGCAGCCCGTTGGAAAATACAGTGTTACTAGCGTGGATGAGCTATGGACAGACTACGAGGTCCCACAGGAGAGTTCGAACCACACCGACACGCGCTATCTGTCCATCAAGAACGGTGCCGGTGCGGGCCTGAATGTCCAATTCGCCGAAAAAGATGGAAAGGAAAGGCATCTGTTCGATTTCCAAGCCAGCCATTACAGAATGCGAGATGTTGCAGACGCCAAGCATCCTTACGAGCTCCGAAAGAAGAAGACTGACGCAGTGGTGTTGAGGCTCGACTGGGCACATCACGGGCTGGGCAGCGGCAGTTGTGGACCTAGAACATTGGATGAGTATGCGTTGTTGACAGAGGCATTTGAGTTTGAAGTCCTGTTACAGGCACCATAGAAGCGGGTCTGACCAACTGATATTACTTTATGTAGATGTTCAATAGTAATGTTCTAGACTGCCCACATATTCGCATCTTGCTCTCGACTAACCACAATCCAACTTGGCAAAAATTATAAATAGCAGAAATAGACCGTCGCTTAAACAGAATATCCAAGACGGAAACCTAGAACTGGCTCACAGCACCAATCTAATTTAATTTCAAGAAGAATGATGTGAAGGAATCACAGATAGTTGTAAAACAAGATTTAACTCTTGCAAAACCAATTCACACCCATTTTACCGCTCTGTCATAAAATTTGGTTGATCTTGGCGCAGTCTGGGACCAGGCCTTGATAGAATTGCACGCCAGAATCCGGTATGAAGAGAAAAGAGGAAGCTATGCCCGCTAAACCATCATGCAAGCGCGCGGTTGCGTTCAAGATCTCATTCAACGCGGACCAAGTGCTCGCACCTATATGCTACTATGTTCACGAGACCAAAAAGAGGGTATACAAACAAGATGATGAGTAGCTGATAAAACCATTCTTCTCTGTCATGACCGCTTAGCGCACGGGCGATGCATTTGGCGTATCAACTCTACATCAACATTAGCCCAAAGCCTGCATAACCCGTAAATTATGAAAGAAATGGGCTTACAACCTGGCACCTCTGTCCCTCTCGTCTCGCTTAGCCAAATCTGCCAGCTCATCAAACCTCTCCTCCACGCTCCTGACATCACTCTGCAAGTCGTGCAGCCAAATCCACGCAAACCTTTCGTTCATGTGTTGCACTACTTCTGGTATGTCGGCGTCAGCCATGGATCCCATGAGGTTGTATATTTCGCCGCATTCCTGGCTGGTGTGGACTTGTTGCTGTGCGCGAGGGCGCCGCACTTGGTCGTACGCCTGGAATGCTGCTTCTACGATGCGTGTACGCGTTGGAGAGGCGCTGGCGAGCGTAGACGAGGGTATGGATTGGATTACGCGGCCGAGCACACGGGATAAGACTAAGGCGTCTTCAAGGCACTGGCCGGCGCCTGCGCCTTGATGTGGACCGCTTGCGTGCGCGACATCGCCGAGCATGCAGATCAAGCTATTGTAATATGTGGGTGTGTTGAGGTGATGTTTGATTGCCCAACGCGTGGGACTCGCCCAGTCGAGTAACCTCATCAACCGCGGATCAAGATTTTGCTCTGAAAAGTCGTTCAGCATGTCTTCCCGCGAGACGTCGTATGTGATTTCAGGGTGCATCCAGGGCTGCGGGTCGTACTTGAAGGCTACGACATTTATTGCCTTGCCTTGGCTAATGGGATATGTGGACAAGTTTGCGCCTTTGCTGATGTACATTTTGGCATCCGTGGCAAGTTCTCCTAATATCTCCTTGGCGTCGGCCATGGGAATTATAGTGCGATAGGCATACTTGTTCGTGTATTGCGCTTCAACGCAGTCTGGATATCGGTCTCCAAGGACGATGCTTCGGGAGGAGCCTTTGATGCCATCACAGCAAATGACTGCGGCATGGTGGGCGACTTGACCATCTTCAAAAGTAAGTGTTACGCGACCGTTGGCTTGTTGCATCTTCTGAACCCTCTTGTTGAACTGCACGGCATCCTGCTTGATGAAACTCGTCATGATATCCAGCAAATCTTTCCTGTGCGCACCAGTCCGTTCATAGTACTCTGCTCCCCAACCGCCATGACCCCACCAGCTTTCTCCTTCTCCTAGCCCCTCTTCCATACGCATTGCCTCCATCATGACGTGCTTTTTCTCTGGGTTCAGATTTCCGGTAGCAATAGCCATGTACATATCGCTGAAGCGCTTGTCGATCAAATCCATTGCTCGAAGGGCATTTGGTCCTAGACCCACGCCTGCGCCCACTGCAGAGAACTGCTGTGCAGATTCATAGATTGTGAAAGGTACGTTGAGGTGATTGAGGCCGATTGCGAAACCCAGGCCGCCAATTCCTGCGCCGACGATGGCGATGTTGAAGTCCTGTGCCATCCTTCTCTTTCCCTTCTTCTTTCCGTAAGGTGATAATATTACCTAGTGTACGAACCGGAGTGATGTGTTTGCGATGCAACGATCCCAGTCATGGGAGTGGGCCTTAATGCCTATGCACAAGAGTTGGGTTTTAGGGTCGAGCAAGGAATGTGAAATGCCTGCCGATCGTTGAGAACAATAGTAAAACAATCCGGCATAAAGTAACCCCCCAACTTTTTTATTGCCATTGTACGAGATGACGATCTGAATCAGCACGCACCAGCAACGGTTGTGCAGGAAATTTGTACTTCCCAAACCGTCGGAATCATAGAGCGTCGATGGGTGCGCAAACCAGCATGCGCATGCCCTAGGCTGCCGTAGCAAATTCTGCTTGTAGTCTGCATCAAGGCTTCCCTACGTACATACATACGGCAAGTCCGCGCCCCGAATATTGAGCCTGGTGTCGTGTCCACGGACATCGGTTCTATGTGAGGGTGTCGGTTGGGGATACATTGGGCTAGTCGGGTGCATGAAGCCTACAAGATGCTAGTAGGTGCGGGTGGTTGCAGCCGAACGCCTTCGCTTAGCAATGGAACGGTCGATGGGGGCATTTGCAGATGCTGTGCAGGCATGGATGAAAGTATACGAAGCAGTCATGAGGTGCTTGTTTGGTGGAGAGGGTTGTTGGGTTGTGAGAAGGCTGGATGGCGTTGCAGCACCTGCCACAAGGAGCATGTATCCCGCCAATAGAGTTTGAAAGCTGCCCGGCGAGGACAATTGCCATTCCCGGCAGACTGCGAAAGGGAATCGGCGAAAACACCGGTGGGCGTATGATGTAAGATGTGGTCACCTAGATGAGTTTATTTAAATTTACTATCGGGATCCCACTTTCAACCTCGACTGCTCCATATGCAACGCTCACTACCATGCGGAAGCCCTCTGCAATTTTGATACAGCCGATCAAAGTATTAGATACATGAGTCTGCTTCGGACTGGTAAACAACTAATGGTCGGTACCAAGCATGGCTCTATCATCAAGTTCCCACGTGTGAGAGGATAATGTGTAGAGACGGAGTCCTGTCGATATTGTCGGCAAGGTGCATTGGCGAGATCCAATCGTAATGTTGCAATGAAGTCTAGAAAGACTAGTCAAACCCTGGCCGTGCAAGCCACATAAAGGGCCGAAATTATCGCGAGGTAATCCACAGTTTGGATAGAAGGACATTGGCAATGGTTTCCACTCTGTCCTCCTTCGCCGTTTTCTGGGTGCCCATTCACAACACTGTGCCTAAATATGATTACGCCGTCGCCATGGCCCTTGTAGTGCGGATACTGGTATCCAAAGTTGCGGTGAGTGAAATAATGGCGAAAAAGGGGAATGTAGCCTCGTATGTGCTGCACATCTTTTCCGGGTCCTGGCTGATCGTTGAAGACATTTCGCCAGCTTCTGTATTACCCACTTTTGCCTAGGGAGTCTGACTATGCCTTGTCTAGTCAGACCACCGAGATGGCTGTCCTGAAATCGTCATAAAGTGATCTTTGTAATCATATTTGTACAGGTTATAAAGGCGTGGCTCCCTGGAAATAACAGGTCGGTTAGATTGAAAGTTGGCCACGAGGGCATTGCAAGCCATCCTATGGTGATATTGATATGTTGGATGCACATGGGATACTCTATACTCCTTACCTAACGTGCACATGTTGCCAAATTCTTTGGTGGTTTTGGTGCTTCCTCCGAAATTATTTCAAATGTTGGCATCAGCATGTCCAGCAGCGAGCCAGTTAGCTTTCCGGCGCTCTGTGCTGGGGCTTGCATATGGTCAACTGCAGGACTGTGCAGTTTTCGGTAATTATTGCTAGAAGAGAGCAGAAATACCGGATTCGATGCAATTTGGCTCGCTAAGCACATGTGTCTTGATTGCGGATTCATAGGCGGTGAGGGGCAAGCCTTCGGCAGCAGACTTCCGCACATGCGGCATTTTGGTCTGGCGTTTCGTGATGCGGATGACGGTTTCCATCGACGATGTTGCCGAAGACGAATGTGGCTTGACCGGTCGGTCGAGACAAGGTTCGAGTTTGAGTAATCTACAGGCAGTCACTGTCTTAAACTGGATGATGTCGGTGTTTTGGTTCATGAAGAATAGTTTACTAATCGACGAACCGGCCAAATTTCGTTGGTCGTAAGGCAAACCGGGACGCAAAGTAGGCTCGGCGAATACTTGTGGAATGTTTTAAGAGCTGACAATATTAGACATCCAAATATCGTGTCTCAGCTTGTGGGATTTCCGCCATGTGTTTCACAGCAGCAAATGTTGCAGTGCCTGGCGTACGATGGCACAGCCGTCTTCGACAGCGATACGAAAATCGACTAATTGATAGCAGAGCTTCGAAAGGAGACTAGTAGCGTTGTAGAGACTTCTTTAACGACCACTCCCTGACTTTCTGGGTAAGCATCGCATGTGATGGTTTGCAGCACATTGATTGATGCAACCAGTGACAGGCATCTAGTCGGAGATGATCTGGGACGAGAAAGGAGGAGTGGTGAGATTGCGAAGCGCTAATGAAAAGTCTTGTTAGGAGGCTTGGATATCATAACAAGAGCCTAAGCAGTGGAGGCAGCATTGGAAAGCTCGGGGCCAAGCAGTTGATGCCACAACGCCTTGGAGGATGGTAGGCGATGAGCAGGTAAAGATGTACATAACTGAGCTCAGATTAGGAGTTGCAGCGGCCCAGTGCTTGGAATGTCCAATGGCAAAGTCGAGTGCGGATGTCAACGGAACCTGGGACGTCGAAGAAGGCATTTGGTGAAGAGGCAGAGGCAGAGGCAGACATGATTACCTAGGCACATTCTTGGTGAGTGTTGCCAGCGCCAACCCCACGTCACGTCTGGTTGGCCAGGGGGCGCGTGAAAAGCTCCGACAACCGAGCCCAAGTCCAGCAAGCGGGAGACGACAAGTCGAAAATCGGGCCTAGCCTGATGGCTGGGACGGTGTGGAGTCCCTGCATCTCGATCGCAGTCGTAGTCGACAGCCGCAGCTGCGTTGCGGTACGGACAGCCAGCATTCAGCACGACCTCCAATGCCCTTGACGACGTGAGATGCTGGCCGCCATGCTCCCGCCTGCGTCCTGATGCCCGCGCCGCCCCGCCTCGAAGGCCTCGCTACATCCTCCTCCTGCCGCCATGATACCCGCGGCGACGGGTAGCGGCAGCTCGCGCAGAGTGCCTCTGGACAAGCGGAAACGCACCGAGACGAGCTGCGACAAGTGCAAGTCGCGCAAGCAAAAATGCAGAAAAGAGCCCGGGCAAGAGTCGTGCAGATACTGCATGGTGCACAACATCGAGTGCCAGACGACGCAGCCGCGCAAGAAGCGCCTGTACGGCAGCGTCGAGGGCCTGGGGCGGCGGCTGGCGCTGCTCGAGTCGCTGGTCAAGGGCCTGCTGCCCGAGGCCGACGTGTCCAACATGGACGAGCTGCGCCAGCTGGGCCACTCGCTGGGGATTGCGCTGCCCGAGGCGGGCGACGGCGAGGCCAGCGGCGAGCACAAGAGCGGCAGCGACCGCGAGGGCGACGAGTCCATGTCGCTGCTGCCGGACCAGCAAGGGCAGGTGCAGTACATTGGGCCCGCCAGCTCCTTCTCCTTCCACCTGAAACTGCGCACGCTCGTGGGCAAGGGCGCCATCCGCGAGTTCGTCCTGTTTGGCAGGAACGCCGCCGACCAGGAGCCCATGGACGGCAGCAGCGACCCACACACCCTCTCGCCGCCGAGCGCGACTTCCCACCTGGAGCACAACTCGCCCGTCCACAGCAGCAGCAACACGAACACCTACGCCGCCAACAACAACAACACCTACACAAACACCAGCACCAACACCAGCACCATCACCAACAGACGCTCCCCGGCCGCCATCAGCCCTGGCGAGACCCCGAGCCTCGAGTCCCTGATCGGCGCCTTCTTCGAATACATCAACCCCGACTTCCCCGTCCTGCACGAGGCCTCCTTCCGCGAGGCCTACGAGGCATGGCTGGCCGACCCGCCCACCGCCGACCCCGCCTGGCTGTGCAGCTTCCTGTGTGTCCTGCTGCTGGCTCGTCGCGTTGCGCGCATCCCCTTCCCCCCAGACCAGGAGCGCCTGTGGTGGCGCCGCGTCCAGACGCTCCTGCCTGTCGTCATCTTCACCTCGAGCGTCATGGCGGTCCAGGCCATGATGCTCGCCGCCATGCACCTCCACAACACCAACCACCGCGACGCCTGCTGGAATCTGACCGGCACCGCCATCCGCATAGCCTTTGCCATCGGCCTGCACCAGGACAAGGTGAGCACGCTGCAGACCCCGCTGGCCAGAGAGCTGCGCAAGCGACTGTGGTGGACCCTGTACGCCTTCGAGCAGATCCAGGTCTCGTCGTACGACCGCCCAAGTGCCATTGAGCATCCGGCAACCAAAATCAGCTGTCCCAACGAACGCATCATTGGCATGGCCGGGTATTCTCCCCCCGACTACAGCAAGTGGTTCAACCGCTTGGTCGTACATCTCGGCTCCGCCTGCCGCGCACCAAAGACCATCAGGTCAAACGCGAGCGACGAATCCTACGTGGGGCCCTTGTCTCCCGCCGCGGGCGTCCTCAGAGACTTGGAGCGGTGGAAAGACTCGATCCCTGAGCACCTTCGCGTGGAGGCCTGCAACACGTCGCCGCCTGCATTCCAGCGACCACTCCTGCTGCTACATGCCATGTACCACTATACCATCATCGTGCTCTGTCGCGCAGCCCTCCTTGCGCGCGCTTCCGTCTTGTCCAAAGAGGGCAAGGACTCCACAAATGCTGCCCTCATTGCCATGGCAGAGTCGTGCTCCGACTCGGGCAGAGACTTGGGCGGCATCATGTTCAAACTCGAGACCCTCGGCAAGTTTGATGCCATCACCTGGTGGGACATTTGGTATACGCTGGCTTCCAGTTCCGTGCTCGTTCTCGACCTGGTGTGTTTGAATAAAATGGGGACCACAAACATGACAGCCTCGCGGATACTTCTCTCGCAGCTGGCCGATTTGGCGCAGCGTCACAGACGAAACCCTCACATGCCCGGCACAATTGAGAAGTTTGCTTCCATTGTCCCCGAACTTCACTCCATGGCCGATGCCATGAACATCTCGCCGTTGGCCGCCGTCGATTCCAAGGAAGAACCCGCCGAGCAGACACCGGCCCCTTCACGGCTGCCGCAGGAACAGCATCAAGAGGTCATGCCGTACCCTTACCATCAGTCTTCAACAAACAGTGGCGCATACATGTTTGCCGACAATGGGCAATCACGCTTCTATCCTGAACAGGAGTACGCAGGCACTGCGTATCCTACTGCGCGGCTTGACAGAACTACGCAGATGCAGTTTATGGACTTTACGATTAACAACATCCATGATTGGAACTGGGGCGATCTTGGCAGTCTACTTGGCAACGAGGGCACTCCAAACGTCCACGGACATATTCACGGACCACCCGGCCCATTACCTCCGGGATAGAGCTGAGGCGGAGGAGGCGGATTAGAAATCTAGAAGCCGCCTGCATCATCGAACCTGACAGCCTGCAGCTAGCAAGCCACTTTGTCTGCGCCCCTACAAGGCCAGAGTTCAAGGTTTGCGAGAATCTCCTTTGCCCGCTTTCCATGCTTGTTCATCTGATGCGTCACGACTACTGATGATCCCTATTTCATCACTCATGCGGTCTTGTACATGTACAGCGTGTCGTCGCAGTTACACCAATTCGGGCCGTTGGGCTGGATTTGCGAATGCACCACGACAGCGGGCTTTTCCGTTATCTTCAAAGCGAGAACAGCGAATCTAATGCGAGAAAGCACCATTGCCCAAATTTAGTGACCCAAATCTCAGGTACATTTGCATTGGTTTTGCGTGTATGATGACCAACCCCTGCGTCGATTTGTGTTTGTTCGCAAGCCTAACTTTGCGGGAAACGGTTCTGGAGACATCCGACATGGATCAATACTGCCGATCTGGGATGAGCCTCATAGATACCGGAATATGCCTTGCGAGCTTTGACTTTTCTTCGACTCTGGTTGCAGAGTGGGATAAAGAAGCATTGACCGAGCAAAGCGTAGACGCCGCACTCCACCAATCATTGCTCAACACTCGCAGCGTTTCTTACAATCTGACAAGCCAAGCATTTGAATATCACCAGCCGCAAAGCTTGGTGTTCCTATTTACAAATGAAACGTGAGGGAAGGTTGTAGGGCTGAGGCCTGTGACGCGTTTCGGCCCGACTTTTTCTCGGTCTCGCACTCGTACTTTTCGTACTCGCACTCCGTAAGGGGTATTCGCAACACCAAACATGTTGCATCTTGAAAAAGTCCAAAATGATAGCAACGGACCATACGGAAGAGGCTGAGTCGGCGGTATTCTTGCTAGAGTGCGTCAAGATCAGACCTTCTATGCAAAAGAAATGAGTATATACTTCCGCCCTTGGCCCATGATGAACGTCTCCATTACCAGCCAGCACCTAGCTTCACTCTCCACCGCGACTTCCAAAACCCACAACCCCACCAATAGACAGCTAGACAATATTTCCTCGAGAACTTCTCAGTCTTACAAGTAACAACCTCCACGAACATTCTGACAGTACCACCGCCAACCATGGCTATCCTCGACATGTTCAACAAGCCAATGTTTGCCAGTCGCTTCAAGCTTCCCGTCCACCTTATTCAAGCAGTTCTGATTACTGTTGTGATTGGACTATCTGTTCCACGCCTCTTCATGAAGAATCAACCGCGCACAAGATCAAGCACGATTGCCCTGGGTATGGTATGTTTGACAACCACAATCCCTGCGCGCATCCTAGATTACAGGATAGTCTTGCTAACGAGCTCTACAGGGAGCAAAATCCCTCATAATCCTCGCATACATGCTACTTGCCGAGCATGTCGAGAGCTTTAAAAAATGGCACTCCTACAAAGCCAACGTTATCCTTAGCTGTCTCGAAATCGTCTTCTGGGGGGCCGTAGCATTCCTCTGCTTCCAAGCGAATCTAAAGCAGTGCACTGGTATCATGTGCACATTGAGCTGGGTTGTAGTCGGATTGGCCGTCGTCATCAAGTACGTTTTGCCCCTACATTACATAAATCTACTCAATTCTAACGACCGTGTGTTCAGCCACTTGGAAATTTGGAGCTCAGGCATCGCCATCCGCGAGTTCCGTGAATACCGCAAAGGCGGCAAAGGCGTTCCCCTCACAAGCGTCAACAGCATGGGCGGTCGTCGCGCCAACGATGACGAGGAAATGATCCAGCCTAAACAAGGACATGCTCAAGGTGGATGGCAGCCTTCCCAAGGCGGACAACAATATCCTCAGCAACCTCAACAAGGCCGTCAGCAGTATGGTCGTTCAGATCGTGACCAGCACCAGCAGAGCAGTGTCTACTCTCCACCGCAATACTCGCAAAACCAGCAGTATAACTACCACGGATCAAGATAAACGAATGCACGCAACACAACACTACGGATCCGCTTGGTGAAGCGTACTCCCTCTCGAAGCCCCCCACACTTGCTTCGATGTGTCCGCATGCTCTCGCGCCATTGCATTGTATTTTGTCCCTGTACTATGGTCCATCCATATCGTAGAAAAAGACTAGATTCCTTTTGTTTTTTCCCTACACGCATTGGTTTCCCCTCCTTTTGCAGTCTGTACACATCCGGAGGGATTTGTGTCTTGTTCGCATCTTGGTTTTTTTATGTTTCGTTTGTCGGGTGGATCAAAGGGGGTGGGGAGAAGAGATAACGGCGCATCTGCGATGGCGCCTAGGAGTCAGCTTCTTGCGCCACATCTTTCCAGGCACTGAATACAGTTTGTCGTTTTTCCAGATAGAGCGTGGTATGTGTGAGGCTTTTGAGCCTTAAGGGTGGTGGCAGCGCCACACAGTGTGTGTGTGCGGAGAGAAAGACCATAGAAGATTTAACATTTTCAGATGTAAAAATTCAATATTTGATTACTTTGAAGGATGATAGTGGCTACACTTCTTCTCTTGTGATGGTGTTCTGATTCAAATTTCCATGATATACTGCACAGAGGATACTTACATTCCGCTTTCACGAGTGAAGAACACAACATGCACGCTTTGCGAGGCTGAGTGAGAAATTGACCCGGTGGGAACGCGTCAACACGATAGTCCCTTTACTCGCCCTCTCAGACGTGGAAAAGGTGTCTGCGAAGGGGAGGTCTATCATTTAAAGAGGGGGTCATTCGAAGAGGGATTGCGTGTGGAAAAGGAAGCTGAAAGAACACTGATGACGAGAGAAATTGCTATCCATCGATTGTCATAATGACGTCTTGAAGAAGTGTGCAAGTAAAATTCTTGAACGATGTATCCAGGAATGTCAGAACGCATTCAGGTAGGATAGACGCAAAACCCCATTCGTGGAGACGCACCAAACAGTTTGTCTGGGGGGCATTTCATCGACAAATCTCTCATTGGTGCAACGGACACCATGACTACAGAAGCCGTGATGTATGCCTCAGACACCATCTCAGACGGGATAGAAAAGCCACCATTTTGCAAGATCTAGTCTAGCCATCGGTGGGTCCGATGCTGTCGTGCTAAGGGCTTAGACGCCACAACGGAAAGACGGCATGCATGCCGTCTAGAGACTCAAACCTAACGGCGCGTCTAATCTTGAAGCGCTGTGCAGGAAGGCCCTGCTCCCTGCACATGTCTGTTGCTCCGGGGTGACGGACGTACCGCGCGCTTCGAATACATCGGGCTGACATGCTAATTTGCAACTGCCGTATCGTGCGTCGCGGAAGGACGAGAACACCAGTATTGGTCGAGCAGTGCGGGGATGTATCGGAAGGTTCATGTACATTTCACTCATTTGGCCGCAGCATTAGGGCATTAAGGCCACCCGTTCGCCCGTTGGCGACGAGGTACGGACTCCTTGCCAGGCTAATGCATTGGCACTTGATCAAACCGAACGAGAGTTTGATAATTATGCTTTTGAGTCATTGTGAAACGCTCGAAAATCTGTCATGGGTGCATTGTGTACCTTTACTTGTCGTTCCTTGAGAAGTAAGGAATCATGCTCTTGCGCATTGTGGAAGACGTCGATGCCCCATTCAATGGGAACACTGAGTCAATTAGGATGATGCTCTGTTTTACTGCCGCAAAATGCCTCCACTCGTTCTTCACTGATTGCCCGGTGTCACGAGCTTTACTCAACGCCCAACCAACCCAGTAAAGGTATCGTGTGCGAGTCTGCATGCAAGCATGATGCTGTCACGGTTGCCACTGGCGTTATCCTCGACACAACAGCCGAGACCTCTCTTTTCATGTAGGCCAACAATCTGGAAAAATGCATTGAGTTCTAATACGGTATGACCGCCGTTTCAAATAATGCTGGAAGTCTGCCATGGACTTCGTGGCAAGGACTGCGGTATCATTCCTTGCCAAAGGGCAGAGGGACTCGTATTCGAATTGAACCTGGATAGTGTACAACTTTAACCTTCTATACACCGAACCCCTTCAGTGGTAGACACAATGTAGAGCAAGTGGTCCTGAGATGGTAAGATCACCGGGTTGCTTACACAAAAATGGGGAGGTTGACTTTGGTACACTCGGTTGTGTAAGCTAGGGGATACGAGCTGTACTTTGAGAGGTACGCGTGGGGCGGTTGGCGGTATGTGTAAGTAGGTTGGTCAGTGAGATTTACCGTCCATGCGATACGACCGAAATCAGGCCACTGATCGACTCTCCACAGCCCCCACTGGGACTAAATCGGGCGGACTATGTACGGAGATTTCGAGAACGTGCGGCGGTATTAGGCCGGAATGTCTTGGTACTAGAACCAGGTATGATGTAGATATCGTACGTTGAAATCTACAATCTGCAGAGAAACTTTAGACCATATTAGGGCGCGCATCCCACTTTTCGGTAAGTTTGTGAAGGCCCGATGCAATGGAGTTCACGCCGTACCAATCAGGTCGGGTGCGCGACTCCCAGCGTTCATCTAAGTTTGAGGTACAGCCCAGCCACGACCGGCTGTCGCATGCTTGGGAAGTAAAGATGCACACGTCAATGGACAACCCGTATGCTGACCCCACATGGAGAAGCGTGGTTGTGATCGTGAGATACGGGCTTCCTCCCACTCCAGAGGGTGAAACTAAGTTTACGAATAATTTCCGAACGCCACCGCTACCCTTTCGATCAGCGGAGTAGTTGCGCTTGCAAACCTTCGGTTGCATATCGGGCTCAAAGACAAAGAAACTTGTAGGCGTTAGAAATGAGACTTGGATGAGGACTAGGCTGTGTTCAAGTCATGGCAATGTGCAAGGGATGTGAAGCCGCATGGGGGCATGTCATTTGAAGCATCGCGCATATCGGCGCGGGTGTTTTGGTGGGACTTCCCGTTCCTATGGTCGCAGGGGATAGTTCGTGAAGCTAATCTAAATCGGTCCGTCACATCACATCTGCGCCTATTTCGTTTTCGCTAGCATAAGCTGGTCGCCAATCGTTACCGACGATTCGAGACAAGATCGCGTGGTCTCGTGATCAGGCGACATACAGTGCGCATGTTCAGTTCAAGGTAAGGTTTTGTGACATGTCCATTTGCGAGTTCAAGATGTAGGTATGGCGGCGACGGAATGTGGATAGAGTCTTGTTCTTGTCAACAGCATCCGACTTCTCAAACGGAGTAGTGCTAAATTCAATATTTCTCAATTCAAAGAACTCGTACAATGCATCTGTGACGACCTGGCACTATAAGCCTGCTCCCCAGCATCACTTTGCTGGCCAAGAAGTTGTCAATCCACATGTAAATCAAGTACAGCAATCCGAACCCAGGAGCCTAAGACGACTAGTATACATATATATTTACTCTTGTTATGGGTGCTTTGAACGGAGCGTCCGAAGTTGGTGTTGAAAATCTTTTATAGAAGCGGATTCCAGAGTTACCCAACTTTTGCACCGAAGAGCGTCTGCACCTTGAATGTAATAAAGCATAATTTCTGGACATAATAGATGATGTCTCTGCTACTACTGTGTGAATGATTGTTGATGGTATGTTGAGCTAAGACTGTTTGCTCGACGTCTTCAAGGCAGGGTGCAACTTAAGTGCTAGACAGAGCATGATAGTCAAGTAGTTTAGATGGGAGAATGGACAAGGATGAATGGAGACCTAATTACTTTCTCTCATCCTTTCTCTCCATCCACGACTGTACAACTGTTCATACATATGATAATATGAATGCCGAATCCCTGTTATCTTTCTACAGTCTTATTTACAGCTTCCCCAATTCATAATGTACTATCAGCGCAGTATTGCATCTCACAGCTGGGTCGATTTCTCCGCGGAGCCCAAGGCCATGTCGCTGGATATTCAGCTGTCTGCCATCCGAGCACCTGTATCCCGTTTACCGATTCGCGATCTCACCAACGTAAGCCCAAAAGTGTGACAGTGCTCTACAAACCCTATACCGCCTTGTATTTCCTATTTGGACGACCTCTGCATGCCAAGGCTGCAAATGTTCTGATCTGGGAGACTGCATGTACCATGCGTCACATCATACCTGGGCTTACACGGCATTCATAGCCGACACACATCTTCACAAGGTCTCGACACCATTTCGACGGCATCATGTTGTCGTCAATCGAGGCAGCGGTACCAAAAGCGACGGAAAACTCGCTAGTACACGTTGTGCGGTTCTACCCCACCACCGAGGTATGTCGCTTGGTTTACCCCTCCGGAGTTACACGGAAGTAGCTCCGTTCGACCACATTACATGTTTGGCACATGTTACTGTTAGTCGCATACCATAAGTTTGGACGTTATCCTGATTTTGAATCTGTCTTGACAAGATGAAGAGCCCCATCGAGACGCAGTTATTCATCAATAATAAACTTGCCTCTGCAAGTGATAACGCAACGTTCGATCTATTCTCGCCGCACACCGGCGAACTTGTTGCGAAAGGCATGTATCAATTCAAGTCATCAATGACTTGGAGATTTGGCTAAGAACAATCCAGTCGCCGAAGCCACTCATGACGACGTGAACGCTGCCGTTCGTGCAGCACAAGCCGCCTTCCCAGCATGGAGTGCTTTATCACCTCAACAACGTGGCGCGCCTTTGAAGAAGCTTGGGGAGCTCGTTATCTCAGAGAAGGATGAATTAGCTCAATTAGATGCAATTGCAATGGGCAGGCCTATTAGCACATACATTGACTCGCACTACGCTGCTACGCACTTCAACTACTTTGGCGAAGCCGCTTATCCACAGGGTCACACTAGCTTGAACACGCCTGGATTCTTGAATATGAGTTTGCGACAGCCGTTCGGCGTTGTTGCAATCATCATTCCCTGGAACGCGCCGCTTATATTCTTTAGCAAGAAGGTGGCACCCGCCGTGGCGGCTGGGAACTGTGTCATTGTTAAGAGTAGCGAGAAAGCGCCATTAACTGTGAGCACAACTGGTCCTTTCATTTCATGTTGATACCCAATTTTCCCAAAAGAGAGAGACATGGAGTGCTGATGGGTTGAGTAGCCTTGGAAAGTCTCACAATGGATCGAAAAGTGCGGCTTCCCACCGGGCGTGATCAATGTGCTCTCGGGCCACGGCCAAGTATCTGGCCAAGCACTCGCCGAACACATGAAAGTCCGCGCTCTCTCCTTCACTGGATCTACACGGACAGGCCGCGCGATCCAGATTGCATCGGCAAAGTCAAACCTCAAGAAAGTTGTCTTTGAACTTGGTGGCAAGTCGCCAGCCCTTATTTTCGAAGACGCAGATATCGAGCAAGCAGCAAAAGAAACAGAGAACAGCATCAACTGGAACTCTGGACAAACTTGTATGGCGAATAGTAGAATATACGTACAAGACAGCATCAAAGACGCCTTCGTCGAGGCGTTCTCAAAGCACGCGAGAAGTAGAAGATTAGGTGATCCAACGATCAAAGAGACGAATCATGGCCCACAGGCGGATAAGGTGCAGCATGAGAAAGTGAACGAATATATTGCTATTGGCAAGAAGAATGCGGGCACGACCATCGATACTAGTGCAGGAGCAAGTAGCGATTCTAAATCCTTGCTGATCCACCCAGTGATCTTCACCGATGTAGCAGAAGACTCGCCCGTTGCGAAAGAAGAGATATTCGGGCCTGTCGTTTTGATCAACACATTCGCTACCGAAGAAGAAGCCATTGCCAAAGCCAACGATACCGAGTTCGGACTTTACGCTGCACTCTACACAAAGGATCTAGAGAGAGCAGTGCGAGTGGGCAAGAAGCTAGAAAGCGGCATGGTGGGCATCAACTGCACGAGTCCAACCGGGTGTTGGGATCTACCATTCGGCGGGTGGAAAGGTAGTGGTACAGGAAGAGAGAGCTTGCTGGAAAGTATGGATCATTATCTCGAGCACAAGAGTTTGTATGTCCGGGTGAATGGAATTGGGGGATGAATGATACCGTGAAGTTAGCTGGACATAAAAAAGGTTTCAACGACATGAAATGCAGTATGGTGTAGCAAAGAGCTGAGCGAACCTCGCGATCATCTACATCTTGCCAATTCCCACAATTTAGACCCAACGCTCTTCCATCTTAGTCATCTCATTCACCGCTAGCCGCTCTACAAGCTCGGCTTTACTTCCTCGAATCCTAAGATTTCTCCGCTTACACAATTTGCGCAGCTTGTAGAGGTTCTTGGTTTCGAATTGTCGTTGATAATGGCGGAGGAGCTGCTCGTTCTCTTCCGCTTCATCTACGAAGCTTGCATCCTCATCGGTAGGGATGCGCTCCTGGATGAGCATGCTGATTCCAGACATAGGTAGGGGATAGCTTACGAAGGGATATTTGAAGCAGTGACAACGGCCTGGTTCCGGTACGAGTCGTCTTTGATGTGAATGGTGGCTGAAGGTGTCAAATTAATAGAAGTTGATATGGTGGTAGATTTAGCACAGCCAGCAAGTTGAAGAGCAAAGATAAGTATCTGTAGCAGGTTTACCCTGCGAGAAGAATTTAAAACATCTGAAAATGCTTCTGTAAAACTGTACTAGTACAATGTCTAAGACATTTCTTTCACTGCATCTCTCGCTAGCTGGAAGCATTGGGCGTGGTGAATGGAGTGGGTGACTGGATGAGAGCCATGACCGCGTCAACTTCCCTTTCACTTGTTCGAATATTGATTCCCAAAGGACGGAAAAAATAGACCAGGAGGGTCGGTGCTATGTATGTCATTATATATAAATGCTGGGGGAGACTAGGATCAAAGAGTTTTTGGCAAGGCGATATAGATATGGGGGACGACACTTCAAATCTCCGAGCAAAGCATATCGGCTTCATACAGAGTCTCGGTGGTACTAAAGACAGCCCGAAATGTACAGTTTCTTGTTTGCGATTTAGTCTTACTCTTGATGTCGAGCAGGTTGATACGAGTCAAAACGCTGCAGTGACGAGTTCTATGTTCTCCTCAATACCTACTGGCAGTACAATAGTGCCTGATTTAGTTACTCTTGTCTGGATACATTTTCACAAGTACTTTGGGTCACACACGTTCCACAGTCTTGGCATCATATTCAGTTGTCGGGCGACGTCAATCCAGTACGGCAAAAGTCAATCCACGGCGCCAATACTTCCCCATGAATCACACCAAAGACATGCACTGGGTGAAACGTGCGAACGTTTGTGCACCTTTACTCTTTTCTGCATGCTCAAGAACAAAAGTTTCTGGACAACTGGGATAATCCATCCAGGAATTATAAAAAGTATGATTGGAGTTTTTTCTTCTTACTGATAGCGGATTTGTCAACCCTCTTTGTCACAGGGCGAGGACAGGTGTGTCATCATGGGGGCTCGGATCAAAGGGTGTGGGTTTTGACCAAGACCCTGTAAAGAGTGGGCTTGGGCAAAGAGCGAGAGTTTTGGGGCTGACTTTGGGTTGAGCAAAGTGATGAGATTGCTTGGGACGTGGAGACGGTAACTTGTGACAAGAATGGTGGTGATGAGAGGTCGGAGGTGGGTGGATATGACGATGGGGTGTTTAACTGTTCGCATACGCAGAGAAAGTAGATGAAAACTAAACCCAAGTTTGACAATTTGAAAGCGAATGCATCATACAAGAACGACATTAAAATGGGTGGAGTAGCTACCAGACAAAATCGACCAGCGCATCCTTCACGTGACCAGCCTTGAATGCGAAACATTGCCCAACCCTATCCTTCGAGCCCTAGTCTCGGCACCAACCCCGTCGACAAGCTCCTCAACCATTGCTCTCGTGTTGCAAGGGGGACTCTCTCGAATGCCAACCGGATTCAACTCCGACGACCGAAGAAATCCATTGAGAGCCAGCATGCATCCTGCAGGTTTGTTGACTCCATCCTTTCGCATGAAAGCCGCTGCACATCCCTGCAAACCATTACCGCGTTTCCCGCTAGAGGGGTTGGGGGGGAAAATCTGTATATTCGACAAAAACCCCTCAAAAGCAAAAAAGAGGTGTTTTGCATAGCGCTGGCAAGTAGTGTGGGGCGTCCGCCTCACAATTCGGCGCCTCCTTCGCCCCCTTTTTTTCCCACCCTAGAAATGCCATGCCATCTCATTGAAAATCGATGATGGCTATATCAAGCCAACAAAGCGTGGGCAATCAAAGGCCGTCCTCTGCCTAGCTTTTCGCCAAACCCGAGCGAAACAGCGGGTAGGTTGTCCTGGCGAATGAACATTGACTAGTCGGCACGCTGTGCCGAGTGCACATACCCAACAAATCCCCACTTCCCCCCGAATTCCCCCCAGCTTGGTTCGTGATTTCATCCAAGCGACGTGTTTCGCTTGGCCGTCTCACACGGCATTTTGTTTTTGGGGAAGATCGAGGTTAAGTCGGGTCGGAAGAATATAGCGGACATGCAAGGAGCGGGATCGGTACGGATTCGATCGATTCCCGGTCCACATGTAGATGGTGGATTGGTATCCTCTTCTGCGTCATCATTTGGAACAGGCTCCTTTTTCTTTTTCGCCGGGGAACAAAGCCGCCTGCTGTCGCGGTCTATGCGTTCTTCATTGGGCTTGTACCCGTGTGCCACCCGTCGTGGTGCCTATCTTTGTACCTATGTATATGATACCACCATGCTGGGCCGTGGAGTAAGTGGACGTGCGCAACGTGGACGTGACGCAGGGCATAATCTCCATGATCCATGAACATACACGTTTCGGATGACTGGACCGGCCAGTGAGAATGCTGGATAGTGTTTGCTGTTGAAGAGAGAGGTTGTAGATGTGCCTTGCATGAGTGACGTTGATGCCATAGATCTGCCGAACGCACGAGATGACTTGCGGCATGGACGTGATTGGAAGTGCACATCTGAGTCGATTGGGATACTGCATTTTATTTCCGCTTTGCTGCGTGATGAAGGCGTGCTCTGTTGGAACCCCTGAAAAGCCTACGACAAGGACCTGGTATCAAAAATTCCATCCGTAATAGAAGGCGCCGTATGGCTTCCAATCATCCGAGAACTTTGACACATTGCGTTACCGTGAAAAGACATTGGCCGGCTCGTCTCCAGCTGCCAACAGTCTGTCATCAACCCAACTTGGAATCTAAGTTCAGCTTCGTAACACACACAGCCCATTCGAAGTTCGGTTCAGACCGGGTTGTGGTGCCAACCACTAAAAGAAAAAGCTTTTAGCAATCCTTGCGCTTACGTGCTTCCGAGTGTGTGACCGCCCAGGGCTCGCGGGCCCGGCAACCCTAGAAGCACGGTCGGACAAGTGTGATGTGACGGCATAGGCCGCAAACTGGTCGTTGCAAGAAATATCGCGGTTGATTAGAGACCGTTGTTGAACGCACCAGCCAAGAACGATTGCGAGTCAAGCATTCAGCCCGCAACCGCATGCTAACCAAAGCAGTGGGTTTGATATGTCTCTGTGGCTGTGCACGTACACATGGCTTTTCACACACACGATGCCTAATCCAGTAACCAGCTCGTTGTCACCGTTCCACGTGTTGTGCACCAAGGAGTACCATGCCCCCGACAATCCATACCCAAAGTCTTGAACTGTGAACGCAGGGCCGCATGCTCTCAGTGACATGTGAGACATAATTCGGTATCCTGTTCCAGCCAGTAAAACTATGCCGCAATGCGTGAATCCTATAGCTGCGTAAAGTTGTAGTTGTTCCTTGCATGAAGTAATTCCTCTGCTCCGGAATTGCAGGCACTGGAGATATCCAGAAGCGGCAAAAGGTGGATAGCAGTCCCATGGAACTTCTGAACAA
Source organism: Pyrenochaeta sp. MPI-SDFR-AT-0127 (assembly GCA_020747015.1). Classification (NCBI taxonomy): domain Eukaryota; kingdom Fungi; phylum Ascomycota; class Dothideomycetes; order Pleosporales; family Cucurbitariaceae; genus Pyrenochaeta; species Pyrenochaeta sp. MPI-SDFR-AT-0127. The sequence continues at coordinate 159,730 of JAGTJM010000056.1, read as the reverse complement.
GCCAAGCGCTGCAAGAGGATCAACCATACGAGTCTCTCTCTCCCTTTCCCCCCCTTCCTTGTTCGAAATTCAAGAGGTCCTTCTATACGAAAGCGAAGCAAGTAATCTGTGTAACGTCGGCTCTGACACGTAAGACACAAAGTTTGTTGCATCGAACGAGGAGGCTAGCTTTCGGACCGGAGTTTGCCAGCAAAAAAAAAACAGGCAGACATATCACACCGATCGAACTCGTTCTGGACAATCTGGCCCCCCCCCTGTGCGTTCTACTCTACTTCAACGGCGGTTCTTTCCAATAGTGTGGTCTTCGGAGACTTGCAGCCATAGTCGGGACAGTTCCCCATTGCCTCGTTGCTCTATTGCCCGAATCGTGCAAGCGAGCGGCGGAAAAGCAAAGACTGCGACACTCGTTACGCATTTCCAATGTGGAGATTTTGATTTGATCGACCCGAGAGGGGGGCCAAGCAATTCAGAAAAGAGGTCTTGGCCAATTAAGATTCCTAGATTGATTTGTGACATTTTATGGTGGGCCGCACCAATCACACGAGCAAGATGACGAGACTTTTTTCCCTTTTGGCGCTCAAAAAGAATCCTTGGATAGTAAGTTGAGTTTCTATGGACAGGGTGTTGTCTGGATTAAGATGACGCCCATGACTTATGGGGGAAAGTGCCGACGGCATCCTGGTTTCGAGCAAATGGCGGCAAGCCGGCATTGCTGGTAAGGCAGTCTCGTGTCCTGGGAGGGGGTTTCATTACATTTCCAGAGAACACAGCATCCCGCTTTGCCGCCCGTATCATTTCTCTGGCTGGGCTGGTCCCCCGCTGTGCTGTGGCAGTTCCCCCTTGGGTGATGCGGGTCCTCGTGACGAGGGCAAACCACCATCCGCGGGGTGTTGGGAATATCTTCACATCAAACAAATGATCACCAGGAGAAAGCCACTCTCGCGACAGTTACCTGCCCTGGTTCCTTTCCGCCCATGCGCGCAATTCATCATTTCTTTTTTTTTAAGCCGCATCTCGATCCGCGGTAGGGACATGCCGCTGTCACCACTGTCACTCTCGTGGCTGTGACGCAACTCGCATACCACGCTTCGAGGTGCTCTTCCCAGGGTAATTCATCCCGTGACTTTCGCCATGTCCATGATCTTCATTTGTCACATAAGCGCCTTGACGCTGTTCTCGCGCTCGACTTGCAATCTAGCAGGGGAAGCTGGCCTTGGGAACTTTTACAGAAAGGGATAATCCCAGCGCTGCACCAGCGCATGTCGAGTCAGAGGCGCGCTGCCGTGCCGCAAACCAGGTGAAGCGAAGACAAACAGTGTATGGATTTCTTTTGCAGCCTGGGATGTGCAACGGCAGGCGTGGCTGACGCGGCCAATTAGACAGGGGTTGATGAAAGGATTCGCCAGGGTGTATTAAATCCTGATCTGAAGGGGGCCTTGAACATCGAAGGACTGTTCGACGAGGGATGCTAGGTCGCGGGTTCTCAACGGCCACAAATCAACAACCGTTCTTCTCGAACACAGTGAATGAACGCGCGGTCTCGGTTGGCAAGCAGTCTTGGGCTTGCAAGGTCGTGAGCAGCCTGTATATCGGGCCTGCCCCTTACCAGCAGCTTCACAATTCTGTTCTGAACTCCACACAAAAAACATATGGAGCATTATTGGCGGAGCATTATATCCTGACAGCCTGGCCCAACAACCCACCATGATCCACCTCCAGGTCAGGCCATCCGGCTAACGAGTCACCCGCTGCAGTTTGCAGGCTCGTTGACTCGCGGGCGAGCACACCGGATACGGGCAACGGTTTCATTGTCTGTGCGTTCCCGCTGCCGACCGATGATGATATCGCCAAGATGGGGAAGCGGACATTGGGATATCAGCCGGAGGGTGAAGCCAAATAAGGCAAGCGGTGATGCAACAGCTGGATAATGAACAGCTGACCCTGAATTACCATGTTATGCGTGTTCGTGGGAGTGTGTTTTGGGGCTCATGCATGCAGATGGGCGCAAAGCATAATTGGGAACCGGACTGGGGAAAGATGGGATGTTTGCAGACCCTGAAACGAAAATCCGTGTGTGAGAATGTGCCACACGAGCCCGCCGAGCTACGTGGCTTCAATCAATTGCAAGAGTGAAAAATCATTCGCCTTGTTTTCACGGCTTTGGTGCCCGCGAGCAATGAGAATGTGGCTAAACAAGAAAGCAAGGTGCGCTGCCGATGCTCATCCGCCAGAGAGTTCACCCACGCACCCATTAGGTTACCCACGTCGCGGCACTTTGGAGCGATATGCTCGGTACCCGGCGGATAGTACAGTGGCCTTGCGTTGCGTTACGGACCGAATCTGGACCACAATCTCAAACAGTCCTGTAGTGGGGTTGTTGCTGCGGCTGACTAGGTACTTTGGGGGGCAGCGCCTTCGCGTCATGGGCAACTGCAAGCATTGTGTGAAGGGCCGATAGGGTTTCAAGCTCGTCTGGGCAATCTACACGAACATCTGCTTGTTGGGAGTTGTGGCTGCTGTTCCGCTGATCAATAGCACTATTAATATAGTATAGCGGCTGCAGCTTGGGAGTTCCCAAGGTTTGACCCGACACTCGCCTTGCATGTGGTAACGAGCGAGATCAGCGACATGACAAGCACCCAGTTGTTCGGGAGGTGCAGTTGCAGGTGGTCTGATGAGTTTAGGCGATCAGTCGGAGTCGCATACATGATCAACAGCAAAATTCGAGTCAAGATCAGCATGATCAACAACAAAAGGCATGAGGAATCAGCCGGAAGCAATGAGGTGTGTCCAGCGAAGCAGCAACCTGTTTCTGGAATGGTGTTCGTTTGGTGCTATGATGACCCAGCTGCAGGCGCTGAGGCTGATGATGAAATCATATCGGCATGGTGCCGACTTATGTGACTTGAAGGTGGTGTGGATGTGAAAGATTGCATCGTGACGCTTTTCGTATTCACGATCTCCATCGGTGGTCCCGAAAGAGTGCAGGCTACTAGCACCCACCCATGTTAAAGTTATCCAATGGTAGCGCCCCTGCACTCACCAATACCACATAAGCACACACATTGCCCGTCTGACCTCCTGGTTCTCCATGTGTTTTATGCTCATGTACTCTTCATCTAGCCTCGCCTCCTTGCTGAGATTCAATAATTACATTGCACAACGCCTTGTAGATGCTTCCACGCCGTCGAAAGTCTCCGGAGCACTGGAATAGGAAACTGGTGCGATGGCCCCTGATTCGCCGGAAAAGCACAGTATACAGCGTTGGTGATTCGGGAAGCCCCGCTCGGCAGCCGCCAACCGTGCCACTCTATACCCATTTGGGGGTTAGCATGTAAGGGCGTCGCTAGTCACATGCAAGTGATCGTATAGCGCCGTCTAGGTTTGGTCCGCGGCGTGTGATTAGCTGGAAGGGCATCCGAGACGTGATTTTGGACCATGGCTGCTGCATCCTCGATGGGGAATGTGATTACGAGGCTGCTGTGACATTATGCCGGCAAGCTTGTGCTGAGGCTGGACCGAATTCGGACAGGCTCCCAAACGGCTACAAGCGAATCGATGCCAATGGCTCGTCTTTGCGATTCGGACGGGGTTGGGAGAACTTTGTTTTTCTAGCGAAAAGGATGAATTGAGTTTTCAGACTCGTACCGAACCGCGTTGACACACTGGCGCTTGCTCTGGCGGCTGGGTGCACCCTGTTTCTTTACAAGCTAAAGCCTGATTGCTGGTAACATTCTGTGGCTAAACAAAGTTTGTGAAGAGTTGTCAAAATTTGTGATCGCGATAAGCCTCACCCAGATGGCTGGAATTGATTGCGCAAAGTATAAAAAAAAAAGAGGATCAAATTTGAGGGTATTGTAGAAAGTGCCATAACTGGATGGTCTGTGTAAGTACATTGTACATGGTCGAGATAATGACATGTAGAAAGTGAGATCGTGATGCGAGATGCGAGGAATGTTACGTGACGTGAAGAGTTGATGCGTACTGCGTACATCGTCTGATACATGGCGTCATGCAGGGTAGTATGTTGACCTGACGCCGCCGAAAAGAGGAAACCGTAGGTGTGAGAACAGAACGCCTTGGGCGGTGGAAAAGTGTAAAGACAAAAAAACGCCAAATTTTCCGCTCTTCCGTCTCTTCCCAATCCTCCAATTAGATATATCCTATAACAACCATAGAAACAGAAGCTGCATGAGCCAGAAGGCAAGACCAAAGCAAAAGGGGGGTATAATGGATGTCCGTCTCTTGCCCAAACCAGCACCAACCCAATGCAAATGCAGGACCAGATGCGAGATCTCGATTGTTCGACAAAGTAAACCATCATAGCCAGCTAGATGACAGCAGGCTCGTTTATGTGGGAGAAGAGGGTCGGACAGGAGGTGCATCCGTGGAGGATTCGAAGGTGACTTTGCGGACTTTTGAGTTAACTTGCTGAACGTCATCGTGGGGAACCTCGGATTTCCGCTTGTTGGATGAAGCATTCAGGTGCTTGCTGTTGTGAGACGCCCCGTCGCTGCTGGTGGTGTGCAAATCGTCCTGGGGTTCAGTAGATGGCGGTGAAGGCGGATGGAAATCATTGAATGATGTCTGCGGGAGGCAATGACTGTGCTGCCACTTCCAACGATCGTACATGGCATCAGCCCTTCTCCGATGGTCTTGCAGCTGAGTGAGCATACTCATGTTCAACCTGGAGAAATCGGTGTTGTTTTCCGCAGGCGAGCTGTGGCGATAAAAATCTGGATCGGGAAGAGGCCGCTTCCAGGGTTCGTTGCATCCTTGACATCGCTCTACGGAAGATTCCCTACGTTTCTGTTGGGCTTGAGACTGATCTTCTATTGGCGCAGGATCGGCATTGGCAGACGGCATCGATGGAGACGATATTGACGGCTCTACAGAAGCCGACAAAGGCTGCTCTTGACCAGTGGGTTGCGGCTCGGTGATGTCGGCTGGAGCGGGTGCAGTGGATGCTGCGTCATGGCGGGCTTTCTGAGATGGTGGCATATTTTCCGAGGTAAGGTTTGCTGTGAATCTTACGTTGTAGCGTTGCTGCCGGGTGCTGGTGCTACTTGGTTGGTCTGAAGAAGCCGGGGGGCCACTGTTCCTGGGGATGGAGTCGCTTCGAGCGGGCGCACTGGGGCCTGCCACGTGCTCATGTGACTTTGAGGAATCCGCAGAGACGTGGGCGCCTGCCGAGAGCGACTTTGAATGGCCTCGTTCCAGCGGCCGAGATGCAGGCTGAGGCGGTATCAGACTTTGCCGGCGCTCGACAGCAGCAGCAGCAGGAAGAGATGAAGATGGGGTAGTCGGGTAGGAATTGGTGGTTGGGCTGGGGGAGAGGTGACTATTGTTGGGACTTGCGGTAGAGTAAGAGGCAAAGGTCACGTCCGATGGTGGGCCGAAAGAATGGGCGTCCTTGAAGGTCTCGATGCGGTGCTGGGAGATGGCTGAATCTTGGCGTTGGCCGTTGATTGGTGGCTGTGCGAGGGCAGCGTCCTGCAAGGTGCGAGAAGCTTCAGACGTCGAGACTGCCGTGGAGGGCAGTGCAGTTTGGCGAAAGTCCTGGCGATGGTACTGCGGGTGTTCTAGAGCAGTGGTGGGCAGCCGTTGGTCGGTAGGGCTGTGACGACAGGTTAGCACGGGTGCGGCATCATTGCCCAGGGCCACGGACCTGACATGGGGACTTGTGTGGTGGTTCACAGCATTCCAGGACGAGTCGGCAGTTAGTGGAGGGTTTGCAGGGGCGCTCAAGGAGGGCACAATGGACGAGGCGGAACGAGAGACAGGTCTCTCTGAGAGGGGTGGTGGTGGTGGTGGCGGCCTCGAGTCGGCTGGGCGATGGTAGAGAGAGTCGGCGGCGGGGGGTCTTGACGAGGACAGAAGCTCTGCCACGCTGGGAAGCGTCTGGGTGGGAAACGGGGCGGGTTCTGGCAGCAGATGGCTGCGGTGGTGCCAGTCGCTCCCCATGGTTGGGGACGGAGGTGGGTGGGCTCGAATGTGACAAAGGGAGGATTGGGGCGGCCAGCAGCAGTGGTGATATGGAGGCAGATGGGAGAGAGCCTGGTTGTACAGAAGGAGGAGTCGCAGTCTCACGGGCTGGCAAAGGGTCTACATTCCGCCGACTTGTTTCGCTCCGCTCGACGGCGCAAGATGCAGGATGAGCCGTCTGCTGGGCCCCTGGTCGCGGCGCAAAGGCTGGGATGTCATTTGCGGGGGGGGAAACGCTGGACTGCAGTGTGCGGACCCACCAGAATTACATGCATGGCCTCGGGGGCCCGGTGCAGGCCTGCCGCTCCAATTCATGTCAGACAAGGCGGGTAGCCCAGGCGGGCGCGCTAGGGGCGACGGCTGCTGATCCGCCAGCTCAAGACTTGCCGCTCGCAGCGCAGCCCGCGCACAGACGGCATTACACGCAGCACGACGTTCGACTAGGCGGCTGTTTGGACGCGCTGCACTCCCCCAGGCACACGCTGCCCGTGAGACGCGCATCCATGGTGCTGCACGCCCCCGGGTGAAGACGCCGGCGCCGTGCCCATCCTCACGCCCGCGCGACCAGGGACGCTGTACTGTGCTTGGGGGACTGGAGGCTGTAGGCTGGAGTGTGCTTGGGGGCTCGCTGCTCCCGCTCTCATGTCGTCGCCCGTCGCCCAGCGCGGCAAGCTGCCCGCAGCAGTCAACCAGGCGTGCCACGCCCCTCACGTGCCCGGGCTCACGTGACGCCGCCCGCCCTGATTTGCTGGGGAACACGCGCCGCGCGCACCCTCGAGCGCATCGTCGATCTGCCGCATGGGATCCCAGGCGGCAGCAATCCCATTCACCCCCCAACGAGCCAAACCCACAACCAAAGAAAAAACCCGCAAGCAACCAAAATCGCCTCGTGTGGGTGTGCGCGCGCGCGCCTGGAGCCATCCACGGCGCACTCTCTCTCTCTCAATCTGCAACACTCTGCAAGCGCTTGCTCTCGCCAGCCCGTCCACTCGCATCCTGTCCCCTCCTCAACCAAGGGCGCGGCTGCTGCCGAATGGGTGCTTTCCGTGCGCGCTTCGCGGGACGCCCCGTCTGAGCGAGGACCGCGAGGAAAAGGGGAATGCTCGCCCACCCGCTCCTGCCTCTCTTGCCTGTCTGCCTGCCTGCCTGCCTGCCTCTCGTGCCTCTCGTGCCTCGCTCCTGCCAGCTCGTCAGCCCTACTATGCCGCACTCAGCCGGCCCCACGCTCCTTTGTTCCTTCCTTTTCTTTCACCCGCCAAGCCCTGCCTCCTTCCCCCTTCCCCCTTCCCCATGTCATGCATGTGCGCTCTCTCTCCTCTCTCCCCCAACGGCCGGCGTGCCAACATTCCCCCCCACTTTTTCCTCTCTTCGCCCTTTGCCTCCCACTAAACCGCGCTTCTTGCGACCCAGACGGTACACCACCCTGTCCTATACTCAGCTCTCACCCGCGGCCTGGACAGTTGGCACACCTTACATCTGCCGGGCCGAATAGCGCCCTGTGCCGCCCGGCATCCTGCTGGAAACCTTCATTGGCCTGCCCTCGTCTATCTTCACCGATCACAAGCATGTTTCAAGCACCTCGCCTACAACATGGTCTGCTAATCTTGGGTTCAATCGCAACCGGGCACCGGGCCATCTCCCATCACGAGTTGGCCTGTTGCGTCGTCCATCGACTTTGCTTCGCTTTCAGCTGCCTGCAATGCTCCCGCCCAGAAGCCAAAGAGGTCCTGCATCATTTCCTACTGGCGTCTCTCGCTCCGCATTCGTCCATCCCCATCATCTTTAGGCGACACTGGTCGCATACTTGAGACGATCATGTCGTACACGGAGGGCGTCTTCGCGAGCCTCCTGCATTGTCCCTTCACCCTTCAGCCAGCCTCGGTACCATATCCATCGTCTCCACATGCCGTGGCATTAGATACTGCGGAACACCGAAGACTCGATTCACGAGCGGCCCGAACACAGCTACCTCTGTTCCTCGGAGCGCTCTTTGCACAGTTCTACGACGAGTCCACTCGAAGATCCTAGCATCATTCTAACGGGTGTTAAAGAGACAGCTGCATGTACGGGTTTGGTGGCCAGGCAAACTTGCTCTGGCCCCAGTCGACTCCAATCCTTACCCACCTCAACAACTAAACAGGGTTGGCATCAATTCACCATGATTCTATAATCCATTGGCAATAGACAGACGTTACAACTCACCCGCCAGCTGCGCTCACGTAAGCCCTCGTCTCAGTCTGCCCTGGACGTCGCATTGCTCAGGGGTGTTTACCCTCTTGAGCATGATTATTTTGACGTCAAGCATGTGAGTGCAAGGTCGACGACATGTCCTCCGTTTGCTGCGATCCGTGTAACCCCTACCATCGGAACCGTTTCCCCGGCTCACGTGCAGGAGGAGTTTGCAGTAGCACAAAGCCAAGCATTAACGTCAATAGACACTTTCCCGCTGCCAATCACCAGAATGTCCACGTCGCACAACCAATGTTTTCTAGCACACTGCTTCCTAGCAAGCTTCTCCTAATTCGTGCTACCTCGCTTAGACCGCAGGACGCGACATTGGAATCCGGAGATGCACCACCTTCCGAGCCAGGTTAGATCAATGCTGCAGTGAGCGTCGCGCATCGTAGGCATCAGCAAATGCATGTCATTGAACCATCTTGGCTCGCTCACCTTTCGGATCACGTAAAGCCCGTCTTCGGCAATGTGACTAGCTGACTCTTGATTGGAGCGCTACTCTTTGAATCCATGCAAGCGTGCAGCTGCATGAGAGAGAAATTTGGCGGGAAGAGCTTTTGAGCCTCAACTCTAGAGCCTAAAGGCATGTCATCGCCTACTCGCTCCAGCAAGTGTAACCTCAGCCCCTTCTGCTATCCTCTTGACATCGCCGTGCGGCGACTTGCGACCGAAATTTTAATTGTTGATGCCTTTCTAGAACGCAGCTCGACCCGGCTAATTACTTGTGATACAACGCCACTCGGACGAGAATACTCTTCAATTAAACAGTCTTAGAGTCTATTGCTTCTATATTTCTGATATTGATGTAAAACCTTCTGTTGTCAACAATCCCAGCGACGACTCACATGTTGGCGTCTTTTCTGTTCGCACCTTTTATTACTGCTCTTCGAGCTATCCTGGGGCTCCTTCTCTGTTGACACTCCGCTAATCCCTATCGTTGCTAGCTATGACAACCTGATCAATCACGACCACAACATATCCATTTCACACTTGCCGCCTCAACCCATTTCGGCTCCATAGAATAAGCCTACACTCAAGTCAGGCAACTCCACGGCAAAAGAACCCTGCCAAATCTTTCTCTGTCACATCACATTCACGGTTATCAATCCGCCGTAGTCCTCGAACAAATTCCCGAAGTTCAACCTGACGTTGCAATCAAGCTTAGACCATTCGTTTCAACTTCCCCCCTTCCACAAGCGAGGGCGGACCCACACATCCGTGAGCCTATTTAAACCATTGCTGTTTAAAGATTGAGGCATTGTCTGTTGGGACTACACATCGGTCCTTCCCAGGGCATTGAATCGCGTGCTTGACAGTACTGACTCGATGAGCCTCGCCGCGGATCAGATTTGTGATAAGATGGAGCGATTAGATGGAGTGGGCAGGGAGGGGAGGGAAGAGGGGAAGAGTGTGCTTAGCTAAAGATGCGACTGGCCGACGGCGCGGATCTCGGCACGTTCAACGACTCAACACAAATACACTCTCTCGGGCTGCTTGGAGTGGGGAAAAGGGACAAGGGTCTGCAGCAAAAAAAGTCAAATACGTCAACATGATATCTCTTGTGGCCTGGACATCTGCTGAGTCTCAGCTGATGTTCTCAAGTAGGAACGCTACTTTCGCTTATAGGGAATATTAAGAAAGATTGCATATCTACCCCTTGTTGCTTACCTAAATTTGCTAAACGTTTATGCCACACCTCATTAGATCACGAAGCCCTTTCCCCTTTCACAACAGCAGAGTATCCAGACTTGGGGTTTTCATGCATAGATGCTTCTTGACAATACATGACCGCTTTCTTTTCATCTAGCCGCGTTACGCCTGCCGTGATATATACTCTTGAGAGAGTGTGTCTCCCCCGTCTCCCGCCCCAACCCGTCAAGTTGGCTTGCGGCGCAATCCACAAGTGTGTTCTGAATTTGATCTAGTGTTTGTCAAACTTCTAGACAGCTTCACGCACAGGCTAGCGGGATGTCATGGATGAAGAACTTTTGTTTTCCGTAGAACATGTTTCGGGCAGGCATGCAGACTAGAAGTTTGGACATAAACATTTGACAATGCCATTGCATAGATATGGATGTATTTGGAAAGAATTACAATCCGAATTGTGAGTCAGCTAATATCGACTGATCGCTGTATTATATCGAGAGTCTTGCACGATTGATATGCTGATGCTTGATTGAACATCGATAGTATTACTACAAACCGAAGAATGTACTTCAAAAGTCTATTTTCCATGTGGCAAGATTTGATAGTGAGGCACGGTATCAGTATATGTAATTCACATTGTATTGGATTTGACTAGTGCTTACTCCAGGTGTAGGGGTCGACACAAATTCTTCTCCTGGATACAGCGGATGCTCATGGCCCTTCAGTGAGTCGAGACTACACACAGATTCACCGGCAAAGCCGTGTGCCGAGATACTGACCGAGGCGTATCTCAGAATCTAAAAGACTAGATGCAAGCATCAATTGTCACATGATTGCTCCCACATGCGTATGCGAGATGAGGTCTGTTTATTATGGAACTCTAAACTACAGGGACATTTCGAAGCCGAGTGTGTACCTACGTGATGTTGCAAGGTTTCCGCGACTAGCCCTCGCTTCTCACTTGTCCATACTAAGATTCATCGCAAAATGTCACACTCCGTATTGTGTTTCATCGATTTCTCGCTACGCTTGCTTGAAGAGGCAATCTAGGTGCTAAACAGGACAACAGCACTTGCTGAGAAGGCAACAGCGCGTTCCTCTGTACAGGCGTAATCCTGGCAACTGTAGGTTCCGTCACACAAAAATGTCCGGAGGCAGAAGGTTTCGGCCTGATAACCCCGATGACGGATCGCCCGTTGCTGCCTCCCCATGCCGTCGATCTCACCACACACACACATTGCACAAACCCATCTTACCACAAGCGAAAATTGAAATATCCATAAGAAGGAAAATAGCAAATCTGAATCCATGGTTAGATTTCGGTATCAGGTCCAACTTCGGGGATCGGAAGCGACGTCGCATCAGGCATATTCAACCCTACCAAGTCTCACACACACATACACACACATGCAGCTGTAAGCTCCGACTTTGGAAGATAAGAATACCAAGGGATGCCAACTTTGAATTGTGTCGAATCAATTCCAAAACGAGATTTTGCATCCTGGCTGATCGCTGGCATTTCGAAACCACAGTGCGATGCATGCGTCGATACGGGTACCGGCCGGAGCTGAGGGCTTCATGTTTCCGACGTGAGCAAGCGTTGTTTGCCCCAAAAAGCCTCGACCACACTAATGCATGGTCTCCTTTCCCCGGATACGGCGACGCCGTGTGAAGATGTCGAACCGCCAAATGTAGGACCAGCACTCGTTTGACGGCGGCAGAGGTCCCACAAAGATGCACTGGAACTCGACGAATGCGAATAGTCATGTGCAGGTGTTGCATTATTAAGTGACTTCGGTTGTTTCAAAATGTGCCCAAGATCTGTATTGCCCATTTCTTCCAAATCAAGTGAGAATGCAAAAATGATTGCGTGGCACGAGGTTTGTGACAAAACTTGCTACCGCCCTAGCCGTGTCCAGTGGAGACGAGGAAGGGAAAGACCAAGGTTCTACGATACGTGAGACAAGGCAAAGCGAGTTCCCAGGGTTATCGAAAGGCTGAAAAGAGAATGGGGGATTCCAGGGTGACCCAGGCAAGAAAGAAAGTTGGAAAACATGGTAAAACTCTTTCTTCTTTGCCCGCAAAGCAAAAAAGCCACCAACCTCTTCTTTATACCATTGATATGCAAGCCTCACATCGATAGTCGGGCAGCAAAAAAAAAGGACTATGACTAAATTCTTAGCTAATGAGGCAACCAAGACAAGGAAGGGCAAAAGGTTTATCGTAAACTTCCACAACTTTTGAGACACGCGACCATTTCTCTTCTTGGTTTTTTCCCTTCCCTTCACCCGCGCTTCTCTCGCATGCAACCAGCTTCCAACCCGTCTCACCTGGTCAACAGAATTCCATACATCCCAATAAACATTCCATGGACAAACTTTGCACACCTAGCATTCCCCAGCCGCGCATTTGGACGCAGAAAGACATCCTGGTCCATGTTGGCCATGCGACTAGTTGCGCATCTCGTTCACACGTCCATCTGCATTTGAGAAGGACAAGGGTTTTGTCCGCTCTAGACGACCAAACGTCGCGGCATTTGTCCCCATTCTGTCTCCCGAATTCCCACGTGCAGACCTGTGTAGTCTGTGCTTCACTGTGTATCTCTGCGCAAAGCTTCTGAAACTCAATATATCCACTGCCCTGCCCGTGCTATTCGTGCCACTGTGTTGGATATTGTTTCCGTGCGGACGTTAAGAGGGTACATCCGAGGGGTAACAGCGCGCTGTGTTACATTGTTTCGGGGACTGCGGAGTGGTGGAGAGGCCAACTTGCAGTGGGGCGGAGTGTGGTGTCAGTGATGTGGTATTTGGATGCGAGAAGAATTGTGACCACTAAGCTTTGTTGTTTGAGCGTCGTGAATGATGGGGACGGCGATAGCGCAAATACGGTGATTCACCTTTGATATTTGTCTTACTAATGAGAAGGCTGTTCTTGACGTGCGTGTGAGCATAGTATTGCATTGCTTGAATCCTGCTCGTCACTTGCATTCTCATCCTGCGGGTCACAATGTGCGAGTAGCAAGGCGGCTAACTTCCAATAAGCTTCCATGAATAAATGGTGTAATCAGTAGGAGGGTACATATGCGATGTGGTCTTGTATGGCAATGTAAAGGTAGCGGCGAGATGAGCGAGAAGCAACCTTGGAGAAAGGTTTCCTGGCTCTGCTCACCTCCAGTACCCAAGTGAGTATTTTCTTCATGTATTGGCAAAGCTCAAGCATCATGCCTCGATGGCAGTCCAGAAAGCTTGCCCCTCGCTTCCCTGGTTGACCTTTGCGACACTCAAATCTGCTGCATCTTGCTGCTCGCTAATGTATCTTTGCACTACTTTGAGCCACATCGCCTTCTCAGCTCTACTTGCTCCCTGACCCTCCCATACCCATATGCTCTTTCCTGCATCAAGCAAGAAGACATCATTTCCATCAAGGTCCTCCTTTCCTACCCCGTTTCCTTGGTTCACAAGGTCGAAGGATAGGCTACCCGCCGAATCGCTGAGCCTGAAGAGCTTTTTCACCTCTCGCTGTGTCGCCGCTGAGACTGGTCGAGGAGAGCTGAAGTGGGTGCTGAAAGAATCGACATCTTGACCTCCAAGGTAGTCCACAATGACTTTCGACCTCGCCTCACCCTGAGAAAGCACTTCAACGTCAACATGCTTTGCGATTGTCAGATCGCTGACTACCTGAGCTGCCTTGAGTTTTTCCATTGGCGAGCACTTTTTGCCTTGCCACACGAAAATCTTATCTCCCTTGTCCAAGATAAAGACATCCTCCTCATCCAGGCTTTTCCATGTCGGCTCGACCTCATGCACAAGTATTGAGTCGCGACCGGCTGTTGGGCTGGGGTGCTTGAAGACGCGCAATAAAGAGTCAACATGCTTCGGCTCTTCATCTGGATCAACGTGCGTGAACCCAGACGCAACACCACCCCGCAGGATCTTGAGGCGTGGGAAAAGCCGTGAAAATGCATCGGAGGGAGATGATTGAATTTCGCGATGTTGAGTCGCTGACCCGTGGAGAAACTCATCCAATTCAACAGTCTTGTATGCTGCTGTGCCGGCTTCGTCTTGCGTTGTATGCGTGCCCAGCCAGAAAAATATATCATGCACTAGCTTATCCTCATGGCCTTCAGCTTTGATACTTTCACTTTGAAGCACAATGTACGAATCCCCCTCGTGGAAGCTACCGTACTTCTCTTTCGGCCACGGCACAACCTCAAAATTCTCGATACGCCAGATAAAGAGGCCCGGCTCAACACCAATGGCACCATTATTCCATGCGGGTTCTGTTGCGGCAGATTGGTACTTGACTTTGTGGTCGATATCGGAATTGATTAGCTCGACATTGGAATCGCGCCAGTCGTATTCCTTGAGATGGACGAGGCCTTCATGAGGAGGCATTGTGAGGAGAAGCTGACCAAAACGCTGCGTATAGTTATCGGACAGCGTAGAGCAGAATGTATGAGAGTAGATGTAGTAGGGAATAAGATGTTTGAGTCGCAAGGACGGTGAGAGCTGAAGTGGGGTCCAGTAGATCTGCAGGGTCTGAAACGTGGGGTACGTGGACGTGCAGCATCGCCTTTGAAGGTGCACGAACCAGTTGTACGGAAATCCTTCCGAACTGATGCGCATTCAAGTAATCAATGCCGGTTCTGTGCTGATCGCGGAAGAGTTACATGCTGGCATATGAATTACCCTTTTTGCACCTTTGGCTCTATACTCCAAAAAAGCACATCATTCACCTCTGACCATGGTGTAGAGCTCCAAAGTACTCACTTATACTAGATAGCCTTTGGGTATTGCTTTTGCATCTGCCGAAATCTGAAGGCAGAGTAGGACCTGTTATGTTTTGAAGCTTCACATGTCACGGACAGCTTATCTACAATATCAATCACGAGCAGGCGCATGTTTTGAGAACTAGCAAAGCGATCTCATCTGACCATGTACAACATCATCTAAGCGCTTACGTTGAACCGTTTCTTTAACCACACGCTTATATGTGACCTAGCTGTCTTCATGGCTGGGAGTTCAACAAGCTAGTAACGTACGCCTGTACTGGTACGGCCTTTGCGGTGTCTCTGGGATTTGGTAGTGGTTCTGTGCCACTGGGGAAACATCCTATAGGTGTCGAAGGAGAAGCAAGGGTTGATGTAGACATGTGCAATTATTGTTCATGTACGTGCGGCGTTTCTATGAAAATTAGTATTCATACTCGAACAGTTGTCGTCTTGCTTACAATGCACAACTTCCTCTCATTAACGTACAAAGCGTTACCAATAGTTCCCCGTTCTTCTTGTCTCTGAGTTTATTCTCTTCCTCTTCCTTCCTCTCTTGTGACACTGGAAAACCCTTGCTATCGTAGCCCGTAATCTGCGTCGCTTCTTCTGGGGTGATGTGAATGACGTCGTCTTTCTTGCGCCTTTTGTTCACATGCTGAACAGTAGAGGATGATGATTTTGTTTCTGACATCGTTTTTAGAACAGGCGTGAATTACAGGTCGTGTTGGTGAGTAATAATATCGTAATTCTGGAGTTATAGATTTGATTGAGTGTGGAGATGCGTTTGTGAAGACTCATGCAATGAGGCCTCCTTTTTGTGATTTCTTATATTGCCTGGCTGCCTATGTCGACCTTCGCGCCTCGTGTTGGTTGCCGGGCCGTACCGGGAATCCAAGCTAAGGCCCAAAACCTGCTATATGTAGAAGGTCGATTTTGATGCAGCCAATAATACATCACGAGAAACATACGTTCACTTGTACGCCGCTCCGTTCCTCTTGCGCTGGTTTGTGCTAGTATGATTGAAGTCAAGAGCATGGTGTAGATTACCTTGGAGCCTTTACCGCCTAGCGGATATCGCCTAGTGGGCCATGTGTATGGGTCTGTGAGACTGCATAGCTAGGCGTCAACCATATAGGGGATGCGTCGCATAGGGGTTAGCTCTTCATCCAGTAAGCGATGTGAATGATCAAACGCGTCAGGCGGAATATTTCAGAAGGTTGACCAGGCCATCTCACGGCTCGCGAGGACAATAGGAGGAGGAACATAGAGCAGAAATCTTAGGCATGTTGTGAAGGAAAAAAAGTGAGGATATTGAAATAGATCGGACTGGGTGCTGTGATGATGACAGGTGAGACTACAATGAACAGAAAATCAACTAATGTGTAAACCCTCAGGAAGAAGAAATTCAGGTATAGGAAGCAGAGCGCATTCGTTACCAATGCAGAATTGCAAGAATTATGATGTTGAAGAAAGATGGGAAGGAAGATGACGTCGAAGAGAGATTCGAGCTGGGGCAAAGCCGCCGAGATGCATGAGCAAATGCCCCTCCGACTAACTGGTCGCCCATGGCTATCCTCTCCATCGCCATTTCATCCAGCCACAACCAACTCATTTACCATGCCGCGGAGCTCCAACTTTGCAGACGTCAAACGCCCCTGATAGTCCGTCCGCTCCCGTACTAGCCACTAGGAATCTATCAAGCGACAAATGCAGGTAGCGCGTTCCAGATGCTGACGCATCGAGCTATGTACAGGGTCGACGGGACGATGATTCGTGCGCCATCCGATAACCTAAATATAAAGGGATGGCACTATTGTGTAGGTTATTTACCCTGGATTTCAGTGCGACGGAAATTTCTTTCAATAACAGCCTTGTGCTACTTGAACAGCTATTGCGAGTATAATCGCGTCCCTTCGTTCCCTCACTTCACTCTTTCCAAGCCTTCAAGATGCGTTCAACAACTTACTTCGCCCTATTTGCAAGCACCGCGGTTGCGCAAGAGTCTGCTACTATCCTCAATCTCTTCCAGTTCCAGAACACTCTCACTGTTGTGAACTCGGACGCGAGCGCAACAACATTCCAGAATAATTGCCCCTCAGATGCAGCTGGCATCTCTGCAGTACCGTCTGAACTGCGTACGATGACTCCTTGGCCTTCTCCATTGAATGTACTGATGTTTCCTAGGGCCAACTGCTCCATCGCCGACTCCTGCTCCTCGTCTGCGTCGTCAGGACCAGTCCTCTAGCGACATCGACAACTACTCCTTCTGCGAACCCTATACCCTGATACAAGGTGCCTCCAAGTATGAGTTCCATCTCACTGACCCTACACCGGGTGCGTGGACTCTCGATATGGCTTGCAACTGGCAGGGCGGAATGACAGCGGCGGATCTCACTTGTACCGTGACGCAGAGTGGCTACGTCCCGGATGCGTCAGTGGTTGGTGTGACTACTTCGGTGTTGAAGCAGACTGAGATCCGAGAGATGGAGGCATATCAGACGATTGCTGTGGTGCGCGCATCCGGAGGATCTCAGTCAGGTGCTCCATCGGCATCTGCATCGCGTACAGCTTCTGGCTCTGGGACCGGAGCGGCATCACCGACTAGGTCTGGATCTACTTCTGCTTCTGCTGCTGTGGCATCGCAGAGCACTGGACTTGCGCCGGCCGGCCCTCTGCCCACAGGCGCTATGATGTTCATTGGTAGTGCAGCGGGCGTCTTTGCCGCTGCGCTTGCCCTTTAAGCTTTATGAATAATAATATCTGCAGCACAGTTCGTGTATCGCATCATTGAACATGAAGCGTATTACGTTTTCTGGTCCTCCATGCCTTTCTCTTCCTCTTCGTCCGTCTCGTTCACAATTTCGTCAGCTCTTCTTTTATTTCCATCTCTAGCACCTTTAATGTGCTATACTTACACACAAATTGTGAGATCGTAACCTAATCACGACGGCGTTGACAACATTGATCCATGGGAAGGCACTGGTGTGTGGTGCACGTGACCACGCGTCAGACAGGAACGTATTGCTCACCTTTACTTAGCTGAATTCGCGTCGCAGCAGTAATGACTCCGAATACTATGGTCACACCTTTTTCTGAGCTGGGACATACGTTTGCGTCACCCACATCGTTTCGCTAACACGGATCTTCTTTGTCTCACCCTTAGCTGCCACATCAGCGTATCGAACACAATTCGCCGCCACACTCACACACAAATTTTGTCTCTCTGGAATAGCTAGACATCAGTTAACATCAATTATGGCTGTACTGGTTAATCAGATGCCACCAACCCAGACTATATTTCCGACACCATCAAAACCACGCCTTCCAACACCCCTCATTCGCCATGCCTCCGCACCAGCAAGCCCAGAACTGAACATTGACTTTACCAGCGCTGGTGAGAACCACAAGATCAAAAGCTTGCACTCTTTTGCAAGTCCGCAAAGATCATCAACAAAACCAAGACCTAAACATGGACTTCTAAGCGAGCTATCTTTGACACAGTCACTTACTTCCCGCCTACGCCACGACCGAGATAGCTGGAGATCGCTCGCAGAGAGGCAGAAGCCAGATCTCGCTGCTGCTGAGCGTGTGGTCCAACAACAAACCAGCACAATATGCTATCTTGAAGATGAAAACGTCAAGCTTCGCAACCGTAACGCTGAGGAGTTTTCGATGGGCCAACAAATCTTCACACGCTTTCAAGAGCTTATTAGCAAGCACGACAATCTCGCAGATCAACTAAATGATGCACTGCGCACCATAATCCGCCTCAAGAAAAGTGACCGCTCCAAGGAAAAGGTACAGCAGCGCAACCTCAGGCTTAAGGCTACTTTGCAGCGCTACACTTCTCAAGTTCCTCTACCCCAGCAAATTCATGAAGACTCCATTGCTACTTTACAAGAGGCCTTGGCTCTAGCTAACGAGCGAATTGGAGAGCTCGAGGCAAAAGGCGAGGCCTTACTTGAGGTCCTGGAGAGGCGACACGACAATAGTGGAAGTGGAGATGAGAGGGAGATGGAGGAAAAGACTGTAGAAGAAGACTTGCTGGAAGCAGAGCTTGTGTTCCGTGGCATGCTTGAGGAAGAATCGTTCAAGGAGCAGAAACAAAATTGGGCAAATCTACTAATGGAGTAAAAGACCAGCAGCTATTCCACGGCATGCCATGAAGCTGTGACTTCTCTGCGATGATGACACAACTGTCAAGAGATCATTGGAATTGAGGAAAGAGAGCATATTGCATCATGAACTCTCAATCAACGTCGCTATTAACACTCAGACGCGTTCATATAACCGTCGGCTTCTACGAAGTATAGCAACGCCATGCCAATCACAAAATGATTTACATACCAATGTTCACTAAGTGAGGTTTACATTACCCCTGCCATTCCTTCATATGGTGCCTGCAGTGAGGAACTGGTGCATTTTGGTAGATATGCCCATCTCGAAATATCATTAGTTATATTTAAAATCATAGCCTGAAACTTTCTTTTTGTTTATATTGATGCGTGCACAAGGACTGAACTGGCATACCAAGCAGTGAACCTGCCGTTGCGTCCGACAATCTCTTAACTGTAGTCAATCAACCTCACCAGGTTACCTATCGAAACTTCTTATTAGCAATGGTGCATCATCGGTTGTCTGCCTGATTCTACGTCATATGACTTAGAGACAGCTACTAAACCTAGTTAGAAGCCGGCCCGGGTTCGACTTACTATACTAAATTATAAGCAGAATGTGTGTATACAGTCACCAGCATGGTTAATCAGTATTCCCGTACGCAGAGCCACCACGGCCATATAGTCAGAATCCCTCCTCACCACAATTTGCATCAAGCACAAACACAACCTTAAGCCGACCACTCGGGTCAGCGCAGCAACCGGTGCATATTCAGACGTCCTCTTCAAATACAAAGAAATCACGATGGAAAAGACTGACGCAAACAAGATCGAGTGAAGAGTATCAGCGAAGAAGAAGAAGCAGCGCGACGAACTAGCTGTAATGAGCTGGGCTTTAAAACGACCTCGAAACCTGGGACCAAAACCGCCTCATGAACCCGGTTTCTTGGTTGCGAAACAAATATTGACCTAGGACAACGATCAAGAAAGACCTTTCTTGAGTCCCCAAAACTACTAAGCACACACTGCGGCTTTGTGTTCGAACAAGGTAAGACTGTTCAACTACCCGATCGTACAACACTCTGGTGGCCTTGTGCTATGACTACAATAAGTCTCATTCGACTTGATATGCTAGCATGCGGGTGAAGGCCAAGGTGGACATTTTTGTAGAGGGAAATGTCTCAGGTAGATGAGAAGAGTAAAAGTGTTGATGACTATTTCATTGATATCATATCAGTCTCGTTAGAACTTTGCAGACTTATAGAGTCTGGCAATAAGATCTTTTCTAATTATCATTTAATCGCTCTGCGTAATAATCATTACCCGTGTTCATGGTTCGCTGACGTTGATTCTCTAGAACTTATCCCATCCTTTATCAAAAGCTTCTAGTGTTGCCTTTCCAACAGCATTACCGACTTTGCTGCCAACGTCTGAGGCGAATTGGAAATGAATACCACCATAAATGCGACTATCTCCATTATCCTTCACTGCCTGTTGGATGCTTGTGTAGCGTCTGGTAATAACACCAATGCCAGCGCCAGTGCCGTTAGTGCTCTGGATGATATCGATCTTGTCGCTGCCGTTGTTCCAGTGCTTGATGACAGCTGCTGCTGCACCACCGAAAGTTGCGTGTGTGGAGATATACTCCTGATGGTTAGGAGTTGGGTCGAGGAGAGGTGTCCATGTAGGGCTCGAAACATTTTTGCCGCTAGGAAGCCAGATATCTGTC
This sequence comes from Pyrenochaeta sp. MPI-SDFR-AT-0127, assembly GCA_020747015.1. Classification (NCBI taxonomy): domain Eukaryota; kingdom Fungi; phylum Ascomycota; class Dothideomycetes; order Pleosporales; family Cucurbitariaceae; genus Pyrenochaeta; species Pyrenochaeta sp. MPI-SDFR-AT-0127. The sequence goes on along the minus strand of JAGTJM010000056.1, from coordinate 139,248 downwards.
CGGCGAATCGCAGTCACGGGGCGCCAGGTGTTGTAGAAAGCCTTGGAGTCCCATCCAGCGATAGCGGCGTTGGCAAGGGCGTAGTTGAGCTGCGAATAGAACTTTGCAGATGTGAGAACATCTTTAGCATACTTGTTCCCGATGACGTTGTTCGCAAAGCGATTCCATGCAATCGCTGAAGACTCACGCCAGAAGTATGCCGTCTCTGTATTGTAAGGCGTGCGCACGGTCGAGTTGCGGTCTCCTTGCGCTTTGACATAGTTCAAGATGCCTTCATATTCCGATGAATTCCACGCTGGTGGTGCAGGCGCTCGGTACTTTGCGACATCACCGATGCCACCAAATGTACGTAAGTACCGTGCTTGTGGCGTGTCGGGAGCGATAAAGGCTGAGCCCGGGGTTCGCTGATAGACTCCAGGAGTGGCTGGCTTGTAGACATAGTTGACAAAGTTGTTCAATTTATCATCCTGTCGCGCATTGGTAACACGGATGGCTGCCTTCCTTCCAATGGCTGCTGCGCGCCAGTATCGACCATCTGACTCGCTGATGTTGATCTTGACCAAAATATCCTGCGCAGACTTGAAGATGTTTCCAAAGTTTCGGGTACCATGAAATGTCCACGTTAGGCTGTCATGCGCAGCATGTGACACAGCGAGCTGCTGGAATGCGAGCGATTCGTTTTTGGTTTCGAGGGCGGTGACATAGATTGCAGCCTGCACGACAGCTTCAAACCAACCCGACGGCGGGGACTGAAGGCCGCCGATTAGCGTATTGTTGGATAAGAGGCCAGATTGGTCGACCCTGACATATGTTGAGCAATTGCTTGTTCGTAGATATCACGTTCTCTTACCAGTATTGCACAATGTCGCCGTCATACACGGCATTCGCAATGCCAGCGCTGAGCGCAAGCAACACGACAGAGAACCTCATTGTGAACACGCTGAATAATTAACTAATCAATTGATAAATCCACGTCAGGGACGGACTAGTGTTGATCGGACGGCAAAAATATCCTAGGCCACACTTCTAGCCCAGGTACGTATTTGAAGGCCCATTTGTACCCTTCGCATGCGATTCCAAATACACTGTCAACAGCTAAGCTCATACAGCCACCAGATCGCGACATTTTATTGAGCATGACGTTGTTCAGGCTTTTGTGTTCGCGCAGATCGCTTTTAGCTAGCGGAGAGATGCAGATCGCGCTTGGCAGATGGGATAATGAGCGAGCAACTCAGCCGGCGTGCCAATCAGAAGCTCCGCGGCCATTGTGCTCGCAAGGCGGAAAGTCGCAATCGTAGTCGCAGAAGTCGAAGTCGATGTTGAGGTTTTGACCAAGAATGTCGATATATTGAGGAATCAAGAACTGATATTCACAGCGGCTGTTCTTCAAGTAACACTCTTTGTATGCGATATGATCTGTGTGCATACTTGATTCTTTGAATCTCAGCCTTCTACGCCTGCAATGATTCGATGTTCTTCAAGAGTATAATAGAGTGGAATTAAGGATAGATTCGAGGTCTGTGATCCCCCACTCCGGATTCCGGCTCAGGAAACAAACTTTCCAGACGATATTGAAGCGATAAGTCGGCCAAAACTGACCCTCCATACCGTCTCGATTAGGTTAGCGCCGTATCATGGGTTTCCAGCAAAATAACGTCCTCATCACAAACAACTCAGTCTCTGATCAGCTTCGCACCACCGCACCTCAGTACGCTCAGGCGACGCTCACCCTTAGCGACTCAACCTTACTAGTTTCAAGCCGGCTCCCTACAATGCTTGCAAAATTTGGGCCATCAGCCAGGTACGAGAGGCTGGCCTCGGAAGAGGCAGAAAACCTCGCACTTTTCTACGCTCAAAATTCATCGGTCTCATCTACTTTTGATGCCGCAAGTATACCACGTATCAGGAAAGACTTCATTCAACGCGCGAAAGAGAAGTCAGGTAATAAACTACCTCCTTCTGTGAACAGAGAACGTATTCTAAAGAAACTAGAGGATAGAACCGAAAAGCGACATCAGCACAAGCTTCAGCAATAGGCCAAGTCAGTAACAACTTCAATGTGAATCATAACAGCTTCAAAAGAGAGGAGCGTCTATCTGCTTCGGTGCAAGATCTAGAGTCTTTAAAGCACTTCGTCTTTCTATTAGCAAAGCGTAGATAGAACATATAAAAGAAACGCATGCGTCGAGACTGTTCGGAGCTACTAGAATACCTTTACAGGAGCATAGAGACGGAAGTTTGGAGCAATACCGAACGACCTTATTAAGAGCGTTACTAATGTAAGCAACATATTAATAGGGAACATATACATAGCCACGCTGACTAAGTAGTACATCTACGACGAGCTAATGCTAGAACTCGACTTATTGCGAGAAAAGCGACCGCGAAGATATAATGATCGTAACCATCTTATAGCCTATACATAACAGCTATAGCAGAGAGATTAGTATAAATACGAGCAGCCAGGGACGAGAGTGACTAATTAGGGATTACTATTATCCAATATATTTACCAGCTCAAGAATCAGCGAGTACATCGAATCAACATCGAGGTCCGGCTCTGGCCGAGGTTTAAAGTATAAAGATATCATGTTCATCTACTTCATGAACGAGGATAACACACCTGAGCTCGCGATACGCCTTCCAACGGATGCCAAGAACATGTCAAGAGTCCCATATAGCAAGAGGTAAAGTTAATTCGCCCCTGCTTTCCAGCTGGACTTATCAACTAACGTATATATACGAAGACCCAAAAACTCGTTAGCAGAGGGGCGTAAGCCAGATATTCTCTGTTTTAACCCGCTTCTTCCTTTCCTTACTAATCTCTTATACATTTTCGCGTTTCGAGACTACAGCACGATAGAGGAGTTGCCAGACATTATACCACCAGAGCACACTCAGTCGCAGGTAACTCATCACCTTCTTCAATTAGTGTTCTATAGGCCTGTCTAGCCTACTGTAGAGTAGCTTTCGCATCCTTAATAGCCCACTGGCTCTTTACAGACTTCTTACTCCTCCACGTTTGTATCAACTCCTAGAACCTCCTAGAGATACCCTGGCAGTGCGCTTTGCTGGGGTATTGTTGAGCTATAGTAAGGAAGTATTGCAGAACAATAGTCGATATGAACCAAGCCTCATGTTTGAGTACTACTGTTTTGTCTTAATAGTGGTTAACAACTAAGGCAGTAAGCCATGGATGGAATATGTTCAATGATTTTGATGACATAATTCCTTACAATATATACGGACGGGTTGATGCTAAGTTTCGCGTTGTTCGAAACATGCCAAAGATGAAGACAGGGTATCAGCACCGCTGTAGTCTACGTGTTCCGCATCTCCGCTTCTAGGCGAGCCAGGGTAATCTGCCGAACGGCTTCTTCTTCATCACGACTTGCATACACCTTTACTCTCCCTATCATGATCATCTCCCTACACCAGCCAACCAAGTCTCATACCTATGCCCTCATCGTCTTCTGGGCCCTCAATAGTAAGCAGTGAGGTCGGCTCCAGCGTCACGCAACGGTTGGGGCGTCCGATCGATAAGTCATCAAACGCATCTCAAGTAATCTTTATTGTTTAGGCGCTACGTCTAATACCGGAACGAAAAGAGGGACACGGTCATGTACAGATGCACTGGGAATCAACCAGAAAGTCTTCGAGATACTGTATGAATCACAAATGAATGTCGTGAAAACAAGTCTTGAACTACAGTCCATCAGCTAGCCTGTCAAGCACCATATGTAGTCCCTTCGTCTCCAACACGCCTCCCGAAGCGACTCCAACACTGTCAATCAAAGACCTGGCGTGAGAAATGCGTGATATGATGAGGTCTCTTGTATGTTTCAGACTGTCCGTGCTCTCCATGCAGTCTAATGCCACCTTCTTCACTTCATCACTGGTACTCTTTAGCTTCAGTATCTGGAAAAGTTGCGGATTTGCCTTATTGGACTGAATGCTATGTATGATCGGGTATGAGAACTTTCCCTCGGTGAGATCCTCACAGGATCCCTTTTGGTCTCTATATTCGCTCGATACCAGATTCTGATAATCGTCGCGGATCTGGAACAATATGCCGAGGCTTTCGACAAGGGGAATGCAACCTTGAAGCACCGGCTTAGAAGATTCAGCTTGCGAGAGCCGTACAGCAAGGCGAAAGAGGCCACCAGTTTTCTTGCTGGCCATGTCGAAGTATTCTGCTTCGGTAGGGCACTGAAGCATATCGCGCCAATAGAGATCCATGCCTTGGCCGAGATGTAGTTGTAGAAGCTCTTCGGTGAAAATGCTTATAGTTGAAGAATCCTTGAGACCTTGGAGTTCCTTTAGTGCTTCAAAATACATATAGTTGGCGCTGTTGATTGTTTGTGGTGTTCCATAGATCGTGTGTGCAGCTGGACGCCCTCGACGAAGCGGGGAATCGTCTTGTATATCGTCTACTAGTAGTGAGGCAGTATGAAGGATACCAACGGCTGTCGTAATGTGTTCGAGAGCAGATGGAGGTACTTCAAACCAAGCATTGAAGCCTTTGATAAGTTTCTCTCTTATTCCTTTGCTTGGCGAAGCGGCCACATAGTTGAAAGGCAGTCGAACGATGGTGCTGTAGCGATTCTTCTCCGACTCGAGGGGTTCCACAATTGGTACTGTGTCATTCGTATATGTCTTTGTCAAAGCAGGGTATGTTGAGCCATTCTCTTGTGATGCCTCGACGGCATGGATTCGCCTTGGCAATTTCACAGCCAATCTCGCTGACTGTACTGCAAAGGCATCATTAGATCGGTGGAGCACCAGTGGTGGTGCGGGCTCCCATAATGTGGGCATTTGGAATATTTCGTGGTGTTCCGAAATGACACTCATGAAGTTCAATTACTGGACGGGAACTTCAATGCTCCAAATATAACCACTATACAGGAATGTGAGTATGGACGCCTATTGTGTTGGCTATCCCTCAGGTAAATTCAGAAATGATCTGAAAGCGTTCTGTAATTTTATGCGATACCTTTGACACGTGCAGGGGCTGCACTTGAATCTCCTTGATGACGAAGGGGGCTTCCACAACTTCTCTAGTCACCAGTTGCTGCTTCATAGCCCCCCTGCCTACACTAGCTCAATTGGTCGATTGGACAGATCAAGTAATATTTCGGATGCTTAGATGTATTCCCAAGCTGGTTATTCTATGAATTGGCGTGTGTTTCAAAACTCCCCACCAGGGTCGTGGTCGGAGTTACTACTTTGGGCAGTTTTTACTTTGGCAAGTTAAGGTTCGCGTGGAGCACACAGACGTTGCGAAAATTGTGAGAAATATGTACGCATTTAATAAAAGCTCTCCATTGGATTCGATACTTGCGAGTGCATTGATCGTTGTTTTGCTTTTCGTTCGTCTTGGACACTCGCAAGCAAAAATATGGCTCTCACAATCACAACCACAAGCGAAACTTTCCCAGTGCTAAAAAGCTCTAAAATCACCTCACCTCCATTGACGTCTCTTTTTTCATGCAACAAGCACGAAAAATTTCGCGAGTGTGTCGCGTACGCAAATGCGAGTTATGTGGAGTCGCTCGAGCCAGTTGCAATCATTGAAAGCAGCACACCCCACAGTCAATTACCGATGCTGGGCTCATGTACAGCCGTGCTATACCCTCGAGGGGACTTTGATCGTCTACTAGTAACGATTGACGGCTACATGGCTTTCCTGTTTCTGGACGATCTCATCGACAACTCGACAGACATGACATATATTTCAGAGATTGTGGACAGATTCATGGCCACATCCAAAGGAACTCCCAACAACGACGCAAGATTTTCCTTGCTGGCCAGATTCATGACAGATAAACGGTGGGACCCAACGAACCTGGCTGAGACCATAGATGAAGCGCAACGTTTCATGGATGGCGCATTGGCGCTGCGAGCGATCGAAATCGAACATCGGATCATCACTGTCAAAGAATACCTCAGAATCAGAGTTCCTAACACGGCAATGGGCTTCATGTTCCGTGTCATTGGCTTCGCACACCCAAAGCTGACGGCAGACTTCAATCGTTTGATGGCCGAAAAGCCTGACTTATGGAATCGAGTGGAACAACCCTCAGGGAAGTCTGTTGGAATTGCACTGGATCTCTACAAACTCAATGGCTCACATGCTGAGATCTGCGAGTACACCAACGTGGTCAAGATTTGGCAGCGCGAATCTCCTGTCCCTATCGATCTTGGCGAAGCTATCAAATTCATGGTGGAGGAATTTTACAGGTATGAAAAAGAGATGGTTGATGCCTTGGACGAGCTTGCGGTATTCAGTCCAGGCCTTGCTCAAGCTGTACGGGATTTGCAGGGAGGTACTCTCAAGTGGATGACTGGCGAGCGTGGTGGAAGATATGCAAAGATATGATGATATGTAGAGCAGAGAGTGGTCGCATTCACTATCGAAAATGAATCCCATTTCTAAATAGCCTCGCATTTACATGAACATGACTGTCCCTCTGCATTTATCGGATATGCACCGTACGCTTTTCACAAGCTCATTTAGAAACTTCTTTTAGCACGGAGTTGTCCGACTTTACTTGGCCAGTGCATCATTCTAACAATTGGTCCCTGCATTGGGGTGTGATATCATGTCACATGACCAGGTGGTTACTAAAGATACACAGGAAAAGACGAGCTTGTATCAGAGAGGGTGTCCTATCCATTAGATACTTCTTAGAGTAAATTATATGTCGAAGCGTTCCTCCCCATTCTTCCAATCGTGGGTCGGTCCCTGTGTAACTACCTGTGAGTTGATATAATTCCATTACAGCACCAGTCATTATGACACTCAGTGAGAACCTGTGAACACGCCCGATATTGAGATACTCATCCGTAGATGGCACCATATACTACTCTTAAGCGACCTGCCCATCAAACCCACATCAGGGGTTGAAGTTTTTAACAGGCGTAGCCTTGCAAGCCAAGATATTTAATTTATAATGGCACTCAGTGCTACATTCTAAAAACCTCATTAACACAACACGGTGCTGAATTCCGCCACGAAATGTTGAGAGTGCAAAAGAGGTAAGAATTCATTACAGTGGCCCTGCCAGGATTTTGCTTCCACTCATGCCTGTGTTGTCGAGGTTTCTCCTTCCGAGTTGCGAACAGTCTCACAAGTTCTGAATTCAAGAGGATAAAGTCGTCACAACTAAATGCAATAGCAAAATTTTCAATGCAGAGAACCATGATGCAACATGATGCAGTGTATCCTCCTATAGTACTTTTAGGCGTCTTAGCTATACTTCTAGTGATCTTTAAGCGCTCGTCGAGTGCCATGTTGTCCTTATTTCACTTGTGATACTATGCTGCAACTGAAGCAATTTGCTCATTTGCGGCAATTAGTCGTATTGAAGTTGTTCGCCAAGACGAGGCTGCATTCGTTAGCGATTGTACCTACAAACGATCTCGGAGTTACGCTTTAGGGAAAGGGTGTTGATTATCTCTCAATTGGGAAAGAGAACCACAGTGCATCCGTTTTGAGAAGTTTTTCCAGAACAGAGAGCGCAAGTAGTGCGTATTTGCGGCTTTGAGCCGTAGATCATATACCATCTCGGGAATATCTTATTTCAAAGCAGCCAGCATTCAGACTTCACGTTTAGAGCAAATTTCTGGTTTGGGCTTGAATGACTGATGACCACAACAGAAAGCTCAAACCTCCTCGGCCAGTTTGTCAGACTTCTCCACTTGTCAAATTCTCGAGCCCACGCACATGCAAGACGAACTCAGCTTTATTCTATCACAGCGCTGAGTTTGTACGAAACCCTCAGTCGCTCGAGCCCATCCACTCTGTTCCCTTCTGACAACCTTTCCACCCCTCGGTGCCCTCAGATTCCATCACATGAACGCCACCACGATGGATGTCTTGCAAAAGGGGCTGCTTCCCAAATATTTCGCTCAGGATATGTTTTCGACTGTTGACTTGGCAATATTTCTCCTTACCACAGTTTTAATCTGGCTAGCTGTACGAAAGGTTCAACATGCTACTCGAGGACCACTCAGCGTCTTCCCAGGCCCTCGCTTGTGTGCTTGGACGGACTTACCCCAAGGTTACTGGAAAATTACAGGCAGAGAGCACGAGATTATGGCCGATCTTCATTCAAAGTACGGTCCGGTCGTTCGGATAGGTCCGAAACATTTGTCGTACATAGGAACAGCAGACCTATGGCCAGAGATCTACGGTGAGAGGGTGGGCTACGCGAAATGTCTACCAAAGGACAAAAGACTGTATGACCTCATAGAGGACTGCTTTGGTTGGAAAGATTCTCTGGCAGCTGCTCCAGATGACGTGGGTAAGTAAACATCATCATTAAATGTTTCCGTCCGCTAACACGTACGCTAGTAATATTATGATCTCACAACTCTATTAAGTCCAAAACGCTCATTAGATATAGCACAAGGTGATCCGCAAGCTCGTGGTCTCAAGTTTTAGTCCTCGTATGAACCAGCACTTTGAGCCACGATACAAAGGATGGATGAAACAGATGGTCGACAAACTCGCACCGAAAGCGGAACAAGCAGAGGTTATGGATCTTGGTAAGGCATTCCAATGTGTCGCAGTTGACTTGCAGACCGACTTGGTTCTGAGCGTGGACGCCGGGTCTCTCAAAACCCTCAACTACCCTCCCACTAAAGTTGTTGTGAACGGGTCGTTGCAAGGTGTTGCGGTCGCTCACGCATTACGTCTCTTTTCGCCTGCGGTTGGTAGGGCAGTTCAGAAGACCATTGTAAACATTCCTCATGTCAGGAAGTTACTCGATAACTTTGCTGTCACGCTGACCAAGCGAATTGATGACCGGTTGGCCTGCCCACCTCCCACGATGGATGTTTTGACGGAAGTTTTGAGGAAGACTGAATTGTCCCCCGTTCCGATACCAAAAGATCAGTTCTATTCTACCACAAAAATCCTGACGGTAAGTGTCCCTCCCTTAGAGACTGGACATAGGGCATGACTGATGTGTGGTGCAGGTTGCGGGTCCCGAGGCCATGACGTCTGCAATGAACACTATTGGTTACCATCTATTCCAAGACCTGAAGACGTTCAAAACTCTAGTTGACCAAATACGCACCCGCTTCAAAACTCAAGATGATCTGAACGTAAAAGCTTTGGCTGAGATGGACCTTCTAACAGCTGTCATCAAGGAAGGTCATCGCCTATACCCGCTTCCACCAGGTATTCTTCCCCGTTGCACGCCGAAGGAAGGTGCTTGGATTCAAGGAGTTTGGATTCCACCGAATACTAGCCTCGGAGTTCACCAATGGGCTACTTATCGATCTGAGACCAATTTCCTCGATGCTAATGGTTATCACCCTGAGAGATGGATGGGGGATCCGAAGTATAAGAACGATCGACTAGATTGCGTGCAAATCTTCTCAGTGGGTGCAAGAAGATGCCCTGCGGAGGTGAGCTGGTCCAACAGAGGTTCTAATATTTGATGACACTGACTTGATCTAGATATACTCTTGGTACGTCATTCGCCTTGTATTTGCATCTCGTTTGCTCAATTTCGATATTGAGCTGGCAGACGAGGCGTCCGAGTGGCCTCAGCAAAAGTCATATTGGATTTGGAGGACCAGACCTTTGATGTGCAGGATTCGCCCCGCAAACAAGACTGCTGCGGCTTAAATAGTATGGGCAGTCTTGTAAGGAATTAGGACGTTGCAAGTGATCTAGTAAGGAGTTTCATATAAGAAGAATTTGTGAAGTTAGTGTTTACACACCTATGAACAAATCCCATAGACTGGAACAACTTTGCCATGGCTGTGGTCATCTGCTTGCTTTGCCTTGATGAGATGCTTTGGCCATACTGATGGCTATCTGAATATTCAATGCAGTTGGTGGAGAGCGCTTACATCTCCAATAACAAGACCTTTCACATATGAGAGCAGGCTCTTTCCTCATCGCGAAATTTGCTTCCGATAAATAATTCGAGCCAACCTTCATCTCAGGTGGCACATGTTTCGAAATCTACTGATCATGTACCGCCATTCGATGATGCCCAAAGAGGCGATTCATCAAGGGCCGCGATCCTGTAGGTGCCTTCTCATACAAACAAGACAACCGCAAAGAACAGATATATAATTGGGGTATAAGTTGAGTCTGTCAATGACTTGGCTATCTATTCATCCGCTTCTCGTTGGCTACTTTAGGTGGATGAGCTTGACAACGCCGCATTGGTGTCATCCTCAGGGTATTGAGTTCTCAGTTGTTTGCTCATCTGCTGCGACTTCCTTGCTACTTCTCTCCCTCTTCAGATTTCTATTATCGAATACCGACATTGCGACAGCAAGCAGAAATCCAATGGCCCCACAACTTATAGCAAGGTAGTATCCAGCCCTCAAGCCTGCAAGGTATATATGGAGTATCGCACGCAGCTGTTCTCCGGAGAACACTTTGCGTAGCTCTGTCGCCCCGGTGCTGATCAGTTTGACCGCGTCGACTTGAGGCAGCTTCACCTTCGCTTCTTCGATCATCCTGTTGGTAAATAGTGACTGCGCGATGGTAATAAAGACAGCCCCTGTTGCGGTCTGTACGTAAAGCATAATAGCGGAGACATTAGACATGTCCGCCTTTTCGACAACCCCTTGCGAAACGACTATTGGAGTCTGTAGAACCATGCCACTCCCTATACCGAGGATCACCTGGTATCCGATCCAAGAGCTGCTAGGGCTGCCCGCGTCAAGCTTCAGCATCAACCCGGCGCCTATCGTTATCAAGGCCGACCCGAGCAACAGAAGCCCAGTGTAGTGACCAGTGCCGCCCACAATGAATCCCGAAGTAATGCTGAATAGCGCGACTGCGATAATAAAAGGGATATTTCGCAGTCCCGACTCGGCGGGAGATATCCCATCCACTGATTGAAAATATACTGGGAGGTAGTAAAGGACGATGTAGAAACTCGCAGCGCTGAAAACCACGAAGCTGGACATGAGAGCCAGTGTTCTCGTCTTCATCAAGCGAGGAACCAGAAGAGAGCGCTCACCCATCCACCACTCGTTGACTACGAAGAGGCTAAAGAGCACCGCGAACGCGACTAGGGTGCCAATTACACTTCCATTACTCCAAGGCTTTGAGACGCCACCCCATTGTAGCGAAAGGGTGAGACATGACATTGCTGCCACGGATAACAACATGCCATTGAAATCTAGGGCTACGATCTTCTGTTGGAGGGTGGCAGGCGACGGTGTAGCAGCACCTGGTGTCTTGAACAAGAAAGCGATGATTAAAATGCTCAGACCACCGATCGGAAGGTTGATATAGAAACACCACCGCCACGACACATAGTCCGTGAAGGCACCACCCAGCAAGGGTCCTGTAACTGCGGCAACACCGTACGTAGCTCCGAGCACGCCGGCCATACGCGCTACCTTCTCAGGAGGAAGGGAAAAGGCCAGGATAGTCCATGCTCCGGAAGTGATTCCAGCTCCACCTGCGCCAGCAATGGCGCGACCAGCAATAAGGACAGGGCTGCTCTTGGCGACGCCAGAGATAAGGTTGCCTAACTCAAAGACCACGTTGGCCAGTAGGAATGTCGATTTCAGAGGGAAGTATTTGTAGCCTTTACCCCAGACTACCTGGAAAGATGAAAGGGTGATGTAGAAGGAAGCACCGTACCAGCCAATCTGGTCCAAAGAACTAAATTCATCGGTGATGCGTGGAATGGCGGTGGCAATGATGGTTGAATCAAGAGATGTGAGGAAGACCGATAGTATGATGGCCAGTAAGATGGATAATAATTTGGCCCCCGTAAGCCGTTTTGGATCCTGTCCAGTTGGCGACTGGGCTAGCTCAATAGGCTGACCGGAGCTGTGTGATTCTTGATCCTGCAATGTCTTTGGAAATTCTTTCTTCTCGAATGACGACCGAGATTCCATGATTCCGAGAGTGACCCAGAGGGTAATTCAATCGGGGAAATAATGGTTCAAACTTCTCCCGCAACTGAGGAGATAACGAGGTTGGCGAGGCGGGACTTTACAAGGCTGTATTCCATCTGATTAGGCCTTGGATGCGTAAGTTGCTTTATGGCGGATGAGGTAGAGCACTGCACGTTGCAGTTCAGCAAAATATCGCAAATGCGGAAAAGAGCTCAGATCAGCAATGTGGATACTTCAGAATTTGTGAAATGACCCTGCGTCTGTGCTTGACAGATCTACACTCTCTGCTGTGACCTATATGAGCCAAGAGGCGTAACTTGCATAGAGTAGTAAGTGTGCTTACGACAAGTACCTATGCAAATTAGATGTGGAGTCCAATTGCTCCAAGTCAGTGTCAATGCTTTGAGTCTCGTATTGGCCGAGATCCGTGGGTCTCCGAATTTAGGCAGCAGTTGTAATGCAGATCAGTCACGGGAGCTAAACGCTTTGGGATAGCAGCCGCAAGCTGCATGTTCATGTTTGTTGTTTGTTCCCATACCCATATTTTGTGGATTCACTGCAAGCATTAGATGATGCGGCAGCTAATCGCTTTGGGATAGCGCCCGCAGCCCTTATCGGCCTTGCTTCTACCCGCGCACCTTTCGGCGTCTTACATTCCTCCTGCACTCGTCTCCTCTCAATGTACTGTGCCGCCAACCGCACTCCCACGTCAGACATGGCGACCGGCAGGTCTTGCAGTCGATGCCATGAAGCTAAACGGAAGTGCGATCAGATGTCTCCATCATGTCGTTTTTGCAGGAGAAAAGGGCTAGAATGCGTGTACCCATCTCGCAGGCCATCGAGCTTCGTACCAATCGCAACCCTCGACCCTTGTAACCTTCTTCCTAATGCCGAATTACCACACTTACAGACGATGAGCAACGAGCTCTCTGTCGCCGACTTCTCCCCAGACCTTACTTTGGATTTGGCAAGTTCGACAAACCTCCCTCTCACTGACGATGTACGCGCTGCATGGTTTACAGAACCTGAGGCCTTCACGGTTGATCACTCACCCATGCCGTTGCCACCAAATTTTCAGATCCAAGATCTCAAGGAGTTTGTGCGACTTATCGAGAGCTGGTTGAAGATATGGATAAAAACTGGGGGCAACGCCTTCATCCATGCTCATCTTTATGGAAACGGCTTTCCATCCTGTCTGCAGATTGCTTTCGTCACGTATTCGGCATATATCAACCGATCGCCCTCAGCGAGCGAGATTATTCTTCGTAGCGTCAACGATCAAGCGACCGCCCTGGTATCCAAATTGGACCAGACCAACGGCTCGAAAGACCTCGTGAAAGACCTAGCATGTATCCATGCCTTGTTCGTGTATCAAATGATAGGCTTGTTTGACGGTGATATACGTTCGCGCCACCTTGCTGAGAGCCGTGCTCCAGTCTTAGGAGAACTCCTTGATCGCACCCTCAGAAATGCCAGCGCGACGATAAAGAGGGACATGTCAATAGACGGGCTATATTTTTCTCTTGCTCCTTTACTCACGCCTACCGAACTATTGTGGCGATTCTGGATCATTTCTGAAAGCCTGAGGCGAACTTGGCTCGTGATTCAAGGCATCAGTGCCTCTTACGATGGCCTCAAACAAGGATGGGCGCAATGCAAAGGCGATGTCATGTTTACTACACGCGAAGGGTTATGGTCAGCGGAGTCGGCGCCGGCCTGGGCCAAGATATCTGCGGAGCAAGATGTGCGATGCATCGGACGCGCGCACGCAGAGTGTCTTTTCATGTTCGCACCGGAAGAGACTGATGAGTTTGCAAAATTCATGTTGAAGAACATCTTTGGGAAAGAGAGATCTTCGAATTGGTTGTCCGGATCGCGTTGTATTGATACGGTGACCACGTTCGATGCACTCAGTTCTAGACAACTCCAGGGTTAGCACCAGGATAGCAAAATGGAAAAATTTTGCCCTATGCTTCGCATTTACGCCACTGTTTACAGATTTCGCTCTTTCTAGATCTATTTCCTAGCTCTCGACAGGTGATGGGAATCCCAACAGACAGATAAATCTATCGCACGCAGTCTATTCAAGTATACCCGTCGGATGACCTCCCCACAACGAACGAGTGGAGCTAATCCATATCAAAGAAGACACTGCAGGTCCCCTTCTAGTACTTCTAAGCGCCTTTGCCCCGCCTTTAGAAGATCCATTTGCGGTTGCAAATCTTGATTTACACAAACTTGGTGAATCTCATGGAGAACGGTCCTCAAGGCCCCCACTATTGGTAGGAAAAGCGGGCTATACATTCTCGCGAAACGAATGTGCCAGGGCTCCTGCAAGATCACAAACGTACTAGCACAAATGCCCTTCATATCCACTCGCTTAAGATTACCTACTTGTTGTATTAGCTCTTTTGCAGCGAGTTAAACTGACAGTGCTGGTGAGGACCAACAAGCCAACTAACTGGTGGGTAGTAGGGGCAGCTAGTTGCGATGCGCCGCATAGTCGACTGACACGTCGAGTTGCCAACTTGACTGTAATCGCGATGTGCGATAACAAAAGCGCCAGAAGCTCCCTGATGGCTCGCAACAATCGATGATCCTCGAAACGCCTTGACTTCTGGTCGCAATCTCCTCGTCGAGTCTTACCAGATATATCGCCAAGGACCCAAATCAGATGTGATTACGAGGAGGTGCGAATGAGGGAGCCCGCTTTCCCTGCCTTAACCCGATTTTCCGTCGATTACAGAAATTAAAAGCAATCACTGCTTGCCGTGCGATACCAACGCTTTCAATGACTTTCCTCCAACGATGATGTTGCAGCATCGCCTATCATTGGATGTTTTGCCTCCTGGATATGTCTCTTAAGTACTTTGTTCGCGAGTTCTGGAGTCCATCAAGTGTCAGACTCCCTCGCGCAATCACATGGTCTCATAGAGAGTATGGAAGATGTGTATATTTCTTCTGCAGCTTTTGAGAACAATATGGGCTCCGGAACCACTTCTCTGGAGCATATAAATCTACGTCAATCGAATTCTAGGGCAAGCGCTGCACCAACTGATCCGAGCACTGACCACCTTCATGAAGAGAAATCTTCTGAGTTGACCAACTCCGAAGAAGGGGTAACAATCAGCCTACTTCAACACTAGTAAATGAAGCGAAGCGATTTTCGAGTGGTAGTATAGAAACGCCGATGACCGTGAACACAGAAGATGGATGTCAAGCAGGCCACAATGACTGCGACAGTTTGGTGCAACGCTAGTTGAATATAGCCAAGATATCAAAGAACTCCCATGAGGAGCATATGCTTGAGGATACTAAATGAGCCATAGAGACACAAATTGTCACTTCTGAATCTTCTACGAGATTTACAGCCTTCGAATGTGGAGCATCTTTAGTCTTGAGCTCATATCCTGGCGTTACTCGTCCTGTAGTGGTTTTGTCCCCACTGGGAGAGTTTTGATAGGTAGGTTGGAAGACTGACTGAGCCTCATGGAGAAGTTCTTTAATGAGTCTCTGAGATCAGTTTCCTTAGCAGAGCATGCTCATGCAAGCATAAGCCAGGGCCGAAACAACGCATCGACTGCCGCAGGAGATATTGCTACTGCTTTAGAAACCGTTACTGCAGCCTTGCGGCCACCCGATGCTACTGGAGATGATCTACCTCCTTTATGCACGCGTCACACTTCTTGAAAACCACTACACCCAGACGAAGATATGTACAGCGATGAGGAATGGCGCATGAAATGCAGACGTTGTCATGATCAAAAGACTCCTGTAGTAGGAAAGGACTCTGCCTAGGTAATCAAAAAAGCAATATTCAAGTGACAGAATCATGGGGATCTCTTCAAATCGTAATCTGCCATTACAATGCCACAAAGGCCTCGAGCAATCTGCATTCTAGGCAAATCTAAGAAGGAGCTAGATCCTATCGAGCATGTGTGGCCTTCAGGACAACATAACAAACATTGCAAGAGTCATCTTGGATATGCGAATGACAAGTTAGTTCTGTACCACTTCGGTCACTGATCACCGTAGACTAAGTTAATCTAGAGGAAGCGTTCACTTTCATATATTGGCGTGCCGGCCCTTAAGGGCTAAGAAGTTGAAAATATTCTTCCACTTTGTCCTTGGATATGAGCAGCGAGCCCAAAACGAAAATGCTACTAAGCGTCCAAGTACATTATTCAACCCAACCTCATCCAATTCGCGTCTGGCAAAGGCACAACATCATACTTTCTAGGAAATGGAAGATGTTGCATCACCTAATGGTCTTGATCAATGTTGTACTGCATCCAAACGCGTCAAGATAGGGTCGATTTGATGTGTCGCATGCTGAAAGGAGAGCGGAATTGGATATGTGCACTTCAAGGACTTTCAGGTATTAATAACAATGTTACTTAGGAGAAGAAACACGGTGTCGTTCCCTACGAGGTGCTGCTCCCCTCTCATGGCTTGCTAGGAGTGAATGGGCAGCCGACAGTTCGTACTTCAGACACAGAGTCGCATTTCAACAACGAGCTTCTATCGACTGTTCTTTCTTCGCTGGATGC
The DNA here is from genome assembly GCA_020747015.1 of Pyrenochaeta sp. MPI-SDFR-AT-0127. NCBI lineage: Eukaryota > Fungi > Ascomycota > Dothideomycetes > Pleosporales > Cucurbitariaceae > Pyrenochaeta > Pyrenochaeta sp. MPI-SDFR-AT-0127. The sequence goes on along the minus strand of JAGTJM010000056.1, from coordinate 122,810 downwards.
TGCAGATAAAGGGTATCTGAATGATTGCACTGAAGACGAAGACGTATACCTTGCTCGCGTCATGGGGCTGTTCTTACAAAACAGCCACCAAAGGTGCACCCAAGAACGAAATCGAAATGCCCAACGCACCTAGCCAGATCGAATTGCTAGTGCCAGCTTGATCTACACGCCTCAGACGTGCCAAAAAATGGCTGAGATCATTGCTCAACCAGAGGGTAAAGTCCAGCAGTTGAAAGAAAATATCCTATCTCTACAAGAATCGAATAGCACTTCATAGCTAGGTGGCGAGGTTCTGAGAGATTCTCTAATGACTTTCGATAATCTTCAACCTTTGTTGACCATTCTGCGGCCAGATGTGTCTCCTCTCGGGGTTGAGTAACACTCTGCCTCAACTACGCATAGCCCTCACGCGGTTGTCAGACACGTGGCGCAGGGACAAGCGAAACATGATGAGAACGAGGAATATATTCTGGGAGCAAACAACTCATCAGAAAAAGATGATGATGATGATGAAGAGTTCCTCGCGGGATCTATTCATAATTGAAGTTAATCCTGCCAAGGTATGGAGACAGGTGGAGTCTCTGCCTTCTCGCAAATTCGGAAAATACTTTGCAGAGGGCTCAGTAATGATGGGAGGTAGCTTCTGTCATGGCCGGATGGCTATCAAATAACTGTCTCTCGTGAGCATATATTGTCCTTTACTTTTGAAGGAGAATAAACTTCAAAAAATGTCAGTGACGACGAGTAAGTTGGCTAAATTAGACTTAAGCAGGCGACAACATTCACGCCACTCGCACAAGCCATCGCCATGATTACAAAGCCCGATGTGCTTCACAAGGGGCTTCGAGAATGATAATGCAAGAAGTATTTCTAAGGATATGCTTTTTGACCTAGCGGAGTGAGAAGTTCTGGGATGTCGCGCCGCAATGTTAGAAGTTATAGACTCTCCGTCTAGAATCTGCTGTGCTGCATAGAAAATTGTATTTTTGCTTCCCGTCATGGCTGTCTCCAGGTGTGACCCACTCACGCGCAGTTAAGGGCCAGATCGCTGGACTTCAACGAGTGAATTACGTATCCATTTCAAGCCGACCTGGGCAAAATGCACACTAGTGACACGCAACTTTCAGGTAATGGTACCGCTGCAGCAGTACTAAGTTCTACTTGTTTTATCTCCAAGCTTATGGCGCTTCGTCTAAGCCCAAGAAAAGATGTTTCCAAGCATTCATGTCTTGGGTGCACAAGATTGCCCAGACGTGCGGCTGAGGTCTACTAACCCCAACGGATAAGTCGCTCAGGAATCAGGAAATCTTTGCCTTTCTTTTGATTAACAAGCTGTCTTTCAATTTCTGATAAGTCGTTCGGCTGGTTGGCAGACTGATTCCATCAATTACATACAACCTCGATAAAATGCACATAGACCTGATCAACATACTGTTGCTCACGATGTCACCCTTGGAAGATAGTGTATCTACCTGAAAAGATTGATTTAAAGAGCAGTCTCTGGAACAGATGATCTACACATGATCCCAATGCTTGCTGAAGGATAACCATCCGCTACACTTGCTCTTTTCCTTACGGAATGGTCGCTGAACCTAAGTGTTGACCATATTGAAACGTGAAATATCTCATTGAAGAAGAATAAGCATTTGCGATTAGAAGTTACGTGTTCATAGTTCAAATTATGTACGGTTTGTGCTATTAGAATTGAGACATGATGTCTCTCTACAACCTTGTGAGCGCGACATTATCGACTTGGACTTCCTTCGCTGAGCCCAACGAACTGCTGTACGTGAATTCTATCCTTATTATGACTGAATTCGAAGTGGTCGAGAAAATGCCAGAGTTGATTGTGGCGGCAGCCGTGAAGCTTGTAGCTGAAATGGTGCCGCCGGCCAAGGGAACGTCGTTGACGTACATGGTAGCTGCAACAGTGCCAGCCGAGGTGACTCGACGAGCCTCAAAGGAGGCCTGGTAGTTGACACCTGGACAGACTGTGACGGCTTGTACAATACGTTGTGGAAGATTGCTATTCGTGGATGAAATACGAGAGCGGAAAGCATAATTATTAGCACCGCCCAGCAGTACTCGTTCGAGTGTAACATCGCCAGCTTGCAGGACAGACCAAGTTCCGGATAATGAGTTCTCGAATCCACCGTTGACGATCGGGTTACCGGTGGGACAGGTCGCAGCGCAGGAGGCCGATGCAGTCTGGGTAACGGTCACTGCTGGAAGAGTTTGGGTGATTGCAGGGAGTGTTTCTGTCACTGCTGGGAGAGTCTCAGTGACGGCGGGAAGGGTTTCGGTGACAGCTGGCAGCGTCTCAGTGACTGCGGGAAGAGTCTCAGTGACTGCGGGAAGAGTCTCAGTGACTGCGGGAAGAGTCTCCGTAACAGCAGGCAGCGTGACAGCAGGAAGAGTAACAGCTGGTAGCGTCTCAGTAACGGCTGGCAGCGTTTCTGTGATTGCAGGCAAAGTTTCGGTAACGGCAGGGAGCGTTTCTGTGATAGCTGGCAAAGTCACTATTGACCCAGCAAGCGTTTCCGTCACCGCTGGCAAGGTTATGGTTGATGCAACGAGCGTGGCAATTTGAGTGATGACTTGCACCGCGCCAGGAGCGGACTCAGTGATGGTAATGGCAGAACATGTGCCCGATGGAGATGGACCAGATGGGTTTCCAACGTTTGATACGCTAGGAGATGGCGTTGCCGGAGCACCGTTCGACGTAGTGATTCGGACGCTAGTGGACAAGGTGGTGCGAGAATTAACGGGAGGCTGGCCTGGCTGACCGTTGCAAGTGCCAAAGTCTTTCTGGCACTTATTTGCAACATCGCAGTAGTCCCTGGTGCTTCCACAGTAACTAACACTTTGTAAACATCAAATCAACACTGCGTAGACTGGCAAGGCATACCCGTACTGGGAGCAGCAATTGCCCCACTTGCTTCCCTGGCATGTCTGGCCTCCAAACCCCTTGCCACATCGTGCATTCCTAGAGACTGGCTTTCTCCCGCTCTGAGCTGCGGTGAGCTGCAACAGAGCTAGGACGATGAGTGAGTTGAACAACATCGTGTTGATTGACAAGAAAGAGAAATATGTGCTGGATTCCTAAACAGAACTACCAGGACCTCACAGAATCAAAAAAAAAAAGCTCAAACGACAGTGACAGAGGTCGGGTGGGGCGCGCGAAGACTCGTCTTTGCTCGTTTCTATATACCATTGCCCAGAGTTTTCTTGGAAGAGCATGTTGCACAGGGACAAGCATGCTGAGCGCTCTTGGATCGGCCTCTCCAGAGATATACGACCAATGGATTCTAAGCGATCACAGTACCTATGCTGCTTTTGCCTATTTTCTGTGCACGAGGATGGAATTTAGACAGAAAGGGGTAGCCTCGAATAGGGTTTCTGAATCATTCAGAAGACGGAAAGAGGTCAACCGATGGCGCTAGGAGAGGTGGCGTCGGCAAAACGAGGCTAGCCAGCCGCAACGTGGGTGCTAGATCCAGCCAGCATCGCCAGCTGAAGCCAATACCAAGAATCGAGGCGCAAGGTGGAAATTTGAGCATGCACGTCAGGAGACACACCGTTGATCTATTTTAAAGCGAGATTTAGTAATGGCTCAAGCGAGATGTCGTGGTAGTGTCTGAAGAAATGATCAAAATCTCTAGAGTTATCGTGAGCAGCTGCTGCGAAGAAGGGCGCCACAAACGGGACCGGCGTTTAGGCGAGAAGAGACTATGGTACGGCTCGTAGCCAGCAGCTAATGATTGATACCATGGGCATGCTAGTTTCTAGACGTAGTGATGAAACATGGAATGATGATTGAATTCGAGGACGGCTTTGATACGCAACTAGTGGACAGCTTCCAGAAATAAGGAACGAAGAGCACCGTCGCCAGCTAGTCGAAAGCGCATCGTACATAGCTTTTCATCTGCTAGGCCACTAAGAGACGTAGATCCGAAGCATATTATGTTATTCGAGAGGATGTTGGAATGGATGTGACTGAACAGCCACTCACCTTTATAAAGTATCAACGATGAAGCTCAATCCAAAGCTTCAGCTTCGCAATACAGAGTTGCGAACTCCGAGAAAGAAGATAATACAAAGAAAGATCAAGACGTAGGAAAAGTATGAAGCATTCAACTTTTCTGTCATATATGGATGATGATTCTGTTCAGCAGGTAGGAGGAGGAGAGAGAATTGTGAAAGCTTGTGACAGTAAAGGAAACCAGTGCAAGAAATACAACTCAGTTGGTATGCCGAACAGCGTCTTTATTGGAAAATGGCATATCGTCATTCATAGAATTCAGGGATTCGTTTCTATAGTGATATCCAATCAAGCATTCTGACCCAGGGATATGTTTCCGTATACCGTAAGCCTGCAACTATGGGAAATGGTGGAATCCACACACACGCAACAAAGAAGATGTTCCAGCACCTAATCGGTTTACTCGACAATTTCCAGCTCGCCGGTTCTGTTCTTGGCAAAAGTGTCCTTGTGCTCGTTCCATATCCGCAAAAGCTCCGTGATGTACTGTTCGTGCACCTCGTCCAGATAAGCAGGATCTGGATGCTTGTCCTGGGCGACTCGAATAGGGCGGCCGACGACGATGTTAATCGGCCTTCGATATGGCATCATGCCGACATCATAGTTGAAGATGCCTCTCGCATGGAAGATGGGAACCGTAAAGCCCATTACCTTCTTGACAAGCAGCTGAAATTTGTGAATGTAAGGATGTGATTCGGTATCGAATTGATCATAGACGTCATTCTCGCCAAAGGCTAGGACAGGAACTAAATCGGCGCCGGTGCGGATAGCCATCTTAACGAAGCCTTTGCGGCGGCGGAGGACGAGGCGTACGGTACCAGGGCGTGCGTCGAGCGATTCGCGTGCGCCACCAACGACGATGGTGATGGCACGGCCCATGCCCTCGCCGTTAGGTCCGCCTTTCGACAACAAGTTCTCGCAGGACTCACGCGAGACGGACGCCATGCCTAGACGGAGGGCATACTCGCGGTAGATGGGGTAGCGAAAGTTGGAGTCCAGGGTTAGTAGCGCATTCGTGATGCCGGGAAATAGCTGCGAGAAACCCAGGGCTTCCGTCGCAAAGGCAGCAAAGGCACCATGTGAGATGATGCCGTGCGGGTGGTAGCCGAAGATGTACTTCCTAGTCGGCTCCAGCTCCTGTGAACGATGCAGGCGTGCGGGAAAGTATGATGCAAACAGCGACCAGACCTTCAATCGTCGCAGTCGCTCGCTGCGCAAGGAGAGTTCACCAGATGTGCCAGCGTTGGAGAACAGGACATAGACGGTGTAGGGCAGAAGTATAGGCCAGAGGAGGGGTATACTACAGAGGAAGAAGAATATGGCGAGGCCGCCGACGATGCTGAGCGTGTGCATGAGCACGGCGAGAGTCTGGAGGCGGCGTTGTAGCGGTACGTTCATAGGCGCGAATCGTATCCTATGGTAGTCAGTAATCTAGCGCACCGTGAGCAGCTTGCTTGACGCACTTTGACCTCGCCCATCCAGCGCCCGCTTGTCGTCCTGACTTGAGCTCTGAGTTTCTGCGCTTGAGCCTGTCGGTCCTGCCAACTTTCTCGAGCTCTTGCGGCGGTTTGACGCTGGTCAATGCATCGCCGTTTCCGTTCTGGTGTTTCTCGTAGAGCTCGTTCTGGATTTGCTCGCCGTGCTTGCGACCAAGGGATCCGTGAGAGCTGCGCGATCCGACGCGGCGATGGCCCTTCACCGTTGGGCTCTTGGGCGATGCATCCTGGCCAACACCTTCGAGGCTTTCCTTGTCCTCGTCTGAGGGTATTTTGATGCCATTGGCCCTGACTTGATCAATCTTGCTCCTCGGGCGTGTGGGGGTGTGCTCAAGGGTGCCATCCGTCTTGTTTGCATGTGATTCTGGCTCGAGGGCTTCTTCGGCCGCGTCTGCGTAGGATTTTGGGGGGAGAGCTTGCTGTGCGCGCTCCTCGGGCGCGGCTGGCTCGGGATTCAGCGACATGGCTGGCAATGGGCTGGGACAGGGAGCGGTGGGAGGAGGGGTGCCAGGCGGGCTACGAGGGCATGTTTTGGGTTTTTGTTGGGTGAATAGTGCGTCTTACAAGCGTTCCTAAGCTGCCGCGTGGAATGACATCAGGTGTGGCACCGCCGGAACCTGCCCGGAAGCTGCGAACAGCCGCACCTACCAGCATGGAGGCTTGTTTGACGCACAGTAAATACCACAAGCGTGTAAGAAATGCATGCGAAGAGGGATCAAGTAGCATCAAAGTTGCGCAGTAGTATTGATATGCTCTATATTCGTGGCCCGGAAGCAATGCACATCATGATCTGCACTAGTACTTGCATGCCTGTGGCGCATGGGGGCTGTCGACCGAGGCCTCAAAGCTTGCAACACCACTACTGGCATACTACTGGCCTTTGCCACTTCCTGATTCGCCAGTACGAGGCCATGTTTTTTGGTCTGACTTGACATGACTCCAACATCCTATTCAGCCTTGTGCTTTGAGACGTTCCTTCCACCGGACTGACACGCTCCTGCTGCCTACGTCGTCGTGGCGTCAGCCTGCTCTATTTCTTCACTGCCCTGCCACAATCTCTCCAAGTCTTTCACGCCTTCACTCCCCTCGAAAGAGATAGGCAGAGTCAAAAGGCATGGCCTTCCAAGCTACACCAGCACGCTCATCGCGTATTACAAAGTCACGTAGGCCGAGTGGAGTTGCCGCACTAGGATTGAGACGAACAACGTCTGCTCCTTCGTCAGCCAGTCAGCGCAAGAAACCATTGCCATCCTCCGAGAAGTCTATCCCATATGATGATGAAGACCAGCTCGATGATACAGGCGTGATAGCTTCTCTCGCCGAAGATCTAAACTTTCGAGATGTTCCTCAGTACATGGAATACATCCGCAATAGAATGTTTAGTGATATGCCCGAAAAGGCAGGGATGAACTCGACAAGAATAGCAGAGGTTCTGAACTACCGGAGAAGGCTTCCACCTTTTGTCACTATAGCGCACATTGATGCGCTGAGTACATCGTCAACACGAACGGAGCGGGAGATTGCTGAGCTGGCGCAAGCAGGCATATTGAGAAGAGTAACAATACCACTTCGTGGCGTCGGCGCTGCTGCTGTTGGCGATGGCATTGCTTCTGTACGAGATTGGCAGACTCTGGTTCGTTCGCATGGTGATTTGACAGAGGAACTCAAAGGTGAAGCAGCCCTATATCTATGTTAACATTTGACTTTACTGCCTCTAACTATCAGTCAGCCAAGTACATGTCCGTAATGAATGCGAATTCAACATCAACAGCAATATCAGGTACGACCTTCACGCCAACCGAAATCTCTGCACTGGTAACGGTCGGCTTTCTTACCTCAACGACTGCTACCAATGCTGTTTCTTCATACTTTTCGTCGCCAGGATCTAGCTCCCTCGCCGCAATCTCTACTTCTGGTTCGCGTCATGCGGCAGGGTCGTTAGAAGCAGTTGGCGGTGCTTATGCAACACAACACATTCGTGGCGGGACTTCACTCGCCAGCTCCCGAACTGTCTCAGCAGCCAACTTCAATTTCTCACTGCCGAACACTGGCACGCATATGAAGCTACTAGTAGACGCGAGAAACCATCTCTTGAACATCATTAAGAAAACCAAATACAAAGAGATGCCAATGGATGTCTTACGGGAGCGATGGGACGGCGGTGTGGCGACCCACACAGAGCAAGCGGAGAGGAAGAAACTAAGAGGAGAATTTGCCGGCGTACTACCCGGTCGAACAAAGAAGTGGAAGCAGTTCTATGGCATGAGATTCGAGTGGATACTTGAAGAATGTCTTGGAGCTGGCCTTATAGAGCTCTTCGAGACAGGTAGTGTTGGGCGAGCTGTGCGTGCAACTACCTAATGTACTGTTCAACGCCAGCATGGCCTTTGGAATCATCTTCCGGTCCTCTAAGAAGTCTCAGTTAATCTGAGCGAAATGCGATGTTTGGTGTTATGCCGAGCATCTGGAGCACGCAATCGCATGCTGGTCTTGAGTTATTCCCGACTGCCCGACCAAGTTAGAGCTGTGGTTCACGTCAACTGCTACCCCACTGACGTCGACTTGCACCCCGCTCAGCATTTATATAACGACCACGTCCTGTTCGATCAACAATGATCAAATTCGGTCTCTTGATAATAAGACATAATGGCGATATCAGAAATTTCAGAACCCCGTCAACCGGACATCGGGTACGCTCCAGATCATGATAAATATCTTGCACGTGTCAAGAGACGTCTCGCAAACGAGAAACTTGATCAATCGCTACCACCTGGCTTTCCCAAGCGACTTGAATCTGACCTTGTATGGGATAACACCGACATTGCCTCTCGCTATGATTGGGCATATGAGCTCACTGTGTCTGATCTGGCCGAGATAGAAGCTGCATTGCAGCACTTCAAGAGCTTGGAAAAACCGTTGGGATTTGTAAACAAAGAAACCTTCCCGCTTCCAACGCTCCACGCCAAACTTCGAGAGATCTCAAATGACATCCATAATGGTTTCGGATTCCGAGTTGTAAGAGGTTTACCAGTTTCCACACACAATCGTCAAGACATCATAACTATTTATGCCGGACTTGCTTCGCATATTGCGCCAGTTCGAGGCCGGCAAGACAACAGGTACAACGACAAGCCTGCAGATGTAGTACTGAACCACATCAAAGACCTCACGAGCGTCTACGATGCGAGCAAGATCGGTGCCCCAGCTTATACGGCAGACAAACAAGTCTTCCACACCGATTCTGGAGACATAATTGCATTGTTGTGTCTAGAGGAAGCCGCGGAAGGAGGCCAGAGCAAAGTTAGCAGTAGTTGGAGGGTTTATAATGAGTTGGCGGAGACGAGACCAGACTTGATCAGAACTTTGGCCGAGAAATGGCCAACAGAAGTGTGAGTATCCTCTCTCAGCATGCCGTGACGTTATGAAAATTAATGTCAATTGTAGTTTTGGAGACCCTTCTACGCCCTACGTCAACCGTTCCCTGCTCCACTACACGCCAGAAACGCCCACTTCCCCTGAACGTCTAATCATCCAATATGCACGCCGCACTTTCACAGGATTTCAAGGTCTTCCCCGGTCTTCTTCCATTCCACCCATAACCGAACCCCAAGCTGAAGCCCTCGACACCCTGCACTTCTTAGCGGAGAAGTTTGCCCTAGGTCTGGACTTCAAGAAAGGAGACGTTCAATTTGTCAACAACCTTTCCGTTTTTCATGCCAGGGACGGTTTCACAAACACAAAGGAAAAGCAAAGACACTTGGTGAGACTTTGGCTCAGGGATCCTGAAAAGGCATGGGATATTCCTGAGAGCTTGAAGGGGCGGTGGGATAAGGTTTATGGTGATGTTACTGAAGAAGGTCAGGTGTTCCCCCTCGAACCGTACATCAGGAGCGCGAGTCTTGGCAGCGATGAGAAGAAAGGCATTACAACGGTAGTGCGTGAAGTGGTAGTTAGTTAGATACATCTGATATATATACCATGACAAGAATTTGGACTCTGCAACGATCTCAATATGTACGTATGTAATGTCTACTGAACTTGGAAAGGTGTATATGCCGCAATCCGCCGACCCTAAGATAAAGAAAACTTCTAACCAAACGAAAATCGACTCACTCCAACCTTACCCTCTTCTCTTCGCTGCTCATCAGTCATGAGCGCATTGACTTCATACACGGGAGTTTTGCCTGCAGCTCCCGGCTTCTCGCTCATATTACTACTACGCATCGTCGCCGTGACCGAACTACGAGTACTAAGCCCAGTCTCAACATCAGCCTGGTCGGCATCCTTCTCATTGACCTCACGGCCCGTGAACAAATCCTCTGGAAACGGGAACAGCGTTCTGCGTCTCGGCGGGCTCTTTTCCTGCGCAGTCATCCACACCAGCGCCGTGACATCTTTGCCCAGCGCTTCCAGAATTGGCGTGACGATCGGCAGAGCCAGGAACAAGACTGCATATGATGTTACGCCTACAATTGCGATGTTGACGCCATAGCTGAAATCTCGCTCTGCGAGGAACACCATCAACCAGCTGCCCCAGCTCCAAAATACAAGGCCGTGGAGCAGATAGAGAGTGAAGATGTGCGGGAACAGCATGAGAAATGGGGGTGTGGAGAGGAACCATTGCACTACACCAGACAGCTCGACGATGGCCTGCATACCTCCTGCAAACAAGATGCCGTTGAGGCGTGGTGTGTAATACGGTGGATACCCTGCATTCTCTGTGTTTGCCAGCGCGTCACCAGTGGGAATATCAGGGTGAATATTGCGCTCTGAAGTTGTGAAGTTGAAATCGCCTTCTATCCAGTTGGGCACCACGTTGGCTGCGAAACCTGCCGCGACACAGAGCCAGCAGAACATAATCAGTGGATAATACGCCATGGGACGTGAGTTTAGGTACGTTCTCCATGCATACGTGACATCGAGGTCGGTGAGCAGGAGGCCGAGCCAGAAATATGTGCCCCAAGACTGCGCATACCAGTGATTTATCACGCAAAAAGCGTAGAAGCAGCTGCGTTTCCAAGGCGACTTTATCTCGCGCACGATGATGGCGCCAAGGAGGATGAGCCAAGTACCCTGGAGCTGGACGGCGATGGTCCACAGGACACCGGTGCAGTAGTGCAGAGTGATTTGCGGTACCGCATTCGGGATCAAAAATACAAGTTCTAGCACTTCGCTGACATACTGGCCGGGATTCTCGAAACGCGTAACGTACGCCCATGTCGACCACGACAAGCTGGGAACATATCGCAGATACGATGTAGCACCGACGTCGATGAGGAAGTACTCCAATAGAGCGATACTGGCAACAGGTATCATGAGCCGCGGTGTACGGCGCACAGCTGCCTTGGCAATGTCCTCGACTTTCCCCTTGCGCAGGTAGGGCGCAGAGAGAAAGCGCACCGATGTTGTGAAGAATACACCGAGCCACATTTGATTCAACAAGAATGGCGCAATGATCTTCTGCGCCCAGTACTCAGACCTATTGTGTTGCGGTGCGCCTGGGATGACCATGGCGGGCACAAACGTAAGGCCGAAATGCATCACGGTGACGACGAGGGAGCATAGCGCGGTCAGACCGGCAAGATGGTCGATGCGCTGGCGGGCCGGTGGTGGATGGGCATGCATGCGTGGCGCGGGTAGAGCGGGCTCTGTGACGGTTTCCATGCGGATCTTGTCGGTAGACATGTAGGGCGTTTGTGGCGAAACGAGAGTCAACTCAGAGTTCTTGTGAGGGAACTTGAACGAAGTTATGTCTTCTCTCGTGGTATTGAAGTTACTATTGAGAGGCGACATGACGTGAGGTGTTGTGCCACGGCTGTCGAAGATTGTAGAATTCTGTCGGGAAGGACCGCCCCTCGGAGTTGAGCCTCCTAACACTGAAGTGCCGGGGCTGGGCTCGATTCTCTCGATTGCGAGGTCGTCTACTGAATCATACTTGGATGATGGGGGTCGACTTGTCATGGAAGAGTTGCGTCCAGAAGCATTAGAGTCCACAGCGTGTTTGCTAATCTGGTGTGGGTTCTCGTTATGGTCATCGGCCGTGGTGGACTCTGGCGATGGAGTCGATTTTTCATCTACCTTCGGCTGCGTAAGGCGTCGAATGAAAGTATGGATGAGTAACAATGTCGAGAATGCGATGCAGGCGATCGAGATCCATAATGCTGGCATGCGTTTAATGCTATGATGTGGGTTCTGTTTCCACTTCTTCGTCGCGATGTCTCCATAAGGTGTTGAGCCTCGTAGCGAGATATCATCCATAGAACATGCGTCGATCAAAGTGCACCCAGCGATGGTTCCATCACGCATGTCTTCAGTTGTAGATGATGAGTTGAAAAACATGCGGATCCAGCCGATGTTGGCGACTGACGCTCGATTTGGAGGACCCTTCATGGAGAAGCGGTTGCCTGTTGACCAATGCTTGAAGAAGAAAGCGGATGGGACTGATGGAATTCCACTGTTATCCTCGTGAAGCACCTGCCTCGTCAGATTTCCCCCAATGAAAAAATTGATGTATTCCTTGGTCCAATCAATACGATACTCCGTGTAGTCCCAAGGATCGACACTGCCGTTACTTAAGCTACCTCCAAGTGTAGTATAGTTGCGATCAGCAGCACCTTGTTCCAGAATTTGGGTGTAGTTGACTCCCAGGTCCCGTGTGGTGAATTCATTGCTGAGAAAGGTGCCAACCCATGCTTCTGAACCATCGTTCATATTCATGGCACTGATTTCCGCGACTTCGGTCTCGTTATATTTCCACATCATGGATATAGCAGAGCCCCTCAATGTACGCCTTGGCGACTTGATGAATGTACGAAAGGAGCCATGCTGGATGTCACGTCTTGTTGTTCGAATACCTCCGCCGTTGACCAGATGTGTGTCAGTCGGCGGCTCTACAAACAGTTGAAGCGATTCCGAGTTGTTGAATTTTATGTTTTCGGGGTTTGCGCCTTGTCTATATATGGCGTTCCAATCTTTCTCGTATTTCTGCGCGTAGTCCTCGACAACGAGGTCGTTTGGTAAGCCGGTCGTCTCGTTGAAATAGACGATGATAGATTCCGTAAAGAGCTTTTGGCTTTGACTATCATAAAATCCGCAAGTGCAGTTCTTCTCTCCGCTCAAAACCTCCGCCAGTGCGGGCAGGGCGTACAGAAGGATTACAACGAGGGAACGAAAGAGTATCATGATCGAATAGTGAGCGAGTGACTGTAGAAAATGAATGAGCGAATGTGAATAACAAAGAAGGAAAGAGATATCAACAGCTTGGAAGAATAACTGCTGTTCCACGCATCCAGGTCGTTAGCTGGAGAAAGAGAAAAGAAAATATAGGGCTATTGGGCCCTAGGGCAGCCCTGAACGATGACAATTGCACCAATGACTGGGTGAGTCAGTTGAAAGGGCTTGAGAGGAGCCACCATCCGCCCGGAACCGTCATGAGGTTCGAAGATCAGCTCTGGCTTCTCTGCTATCAAACACAAGAATCTCCACATGCTGCATGGAGCCATGATCGGGGATTTTCGCAGGCACAGCCTTGCAAACTTCAGTAAGCTTCCTTGGCAGGTCCAGACATTAGAAGAGAACGACACGCGTCGCGGCTTACGGGCAAGGTTTTCGCCGTGTAAGGAAGAAGAAAAATGACGAGACGTTGTATTACCGTTGCCGGTGGGGCTGGAGCTAGCAAGGCGCTAGCACAGACCCACTCTTCATTTCAGCTTACATTCTGTTGAACCCACTCTGTCTCTCCATCCCAGTCTGCATCCGTGTCAATGGTGATCAGTGTACAGGTAATCTCTCTTTATCACTACATGACATGATATCGCTACGCTCTTCGTTACACTAGCCGCTTCCGCGGCCCAGCTAAGCTCGTACACCTGTTCTGCAGCCACGCGTTGTTCAATACTTTTGGACAGGGCACTTCCTAAGCTCGGAGAGCGTCTGTTGCTTCAAATAAATTACTAATTAGGAAGTTTGGGTCAAGCACTGGCCTTCTTGCCATTACCTTACTCAGGTAAAATTATCCAGAAGGAACCAGAGAAGTCGATCTCAATGACAAAGCGTCTTGTTGAACGACATAGACCACCAACGACTAATCTATGTATCTTCTTGGTGCGTCTGAAATTTTCGTCTATGCAAGGACGAACAAGGATAGACATGAAGATATTCAAGTGCTGACCCACTTCGACCTCGGTATTCAGGTTCGCAACGTATTGATTCCAATGCCAATTTTGCACACAGCACAAAGTCCGGCATAGTAGCAGCTGCAATGTACTTTTATTTTCAGGAGGTTGCCAGTCGTTTCTAGACCCCTCTTGAGTCTCTCGTTGTTCGCTACGCTCTCATTTCAACTCTCCTTACGCATTACACCAACGAGGTCTCGGCTGCATTCATCTTTATGACTGCTCTTTCAATCGTTTAATATTGCTCTTTCCGGCCCTCATTCATTCATTGGCCTAATCACTCGTTCTCGTGCTGTGAATACTGAAGCACTGCCATTCGCTTACCACATTATGTCCGAATCGAAGGACTGCATAATCAAAGTTGAGGAGGGTAAACCTATCACACTTAACGAGAAAGCCACCGCTAGAAAGAGTTGGACAGCTATTGGCATTCTGGAGTATATCTCAGCTGTCATTTCTGAATGGACACCATTCGGCCTAGTCGCTTCGTACTATGTGTTCTCAGTATGTCTCTACATGTACTGTAGCGAGGGTCTTATCGCAATCTTCTGGTTCATATACATGTGCACAAATTTCTACATTGCTGGAACAACTGTTCTAGAAGCTTTCTTCAGCATCTCGCCGTGCCGTGAGGCAAGGAAAATTGTCACGCAGGCGCAAGAAAAGAACTGGCTCTTTCCGACCGCGCACAATAATCTACCAATTCTGGATCTCATTATCGTCGCATATCTTCCAAACGAGCAAGATATCATCATGGACCGCGCGATATACGCCCTGGAGCAGCTCGATTACCCAAGGGATAAAATCCGCATCAACATCCTCTACAACACACCCAAATCAATCGAGCCCTTGGAGACCGAGATGCACCAACTACCCTTGCAGTATGATCATGTCAGAATCATCAAGGTCCCTAATTCGACTTCCAAGGCGGATAATCTCAACTATTTCTTAACGTTAAATACTGGGTCAGATATCATAGCTATCTACGATTGCGACCACTACCCGCATCCAAATGCCCCTAGGTGGGCAGCCGAACGATTTATGGCAGAATCAGACGTCGACATTGTTCAAGGTCGTTGCATTGTCTTTAACACCAACGACACTTTCCTCACTAGTATGATTGCAGTTGAGTTCGACAAGATCTACGCGGTTTCGCATCCCGGACGTTCTACGATGTGGGGATTTGGTCTCTTTTGCGGCTCAAACGGCTATTGGCGAACTTCTTTACTTCGTGAAATGAAGATGGATGAGTCTATGCTCACTGAAGATATCGACTCCGCCTTACGCGCCTTCTCACGCGGTTGCAAGACTGTACATGATCTCAATGTCACCTCGTACGAGCTTGCACCCACTACCTTTGGTGCATTCTGGAAGCAGCGCCTTCGGTGGGCTCAAGGATGGGCACAGGCAAGCATGCGACATATGAAAATGGTGTACAACGGCGTTCACGATCCACTTCGTGAAGAGCACGCAAAGCGCAGTTTCACCGCTAGATTCGGCGTGCTTTCCCTTCTGCTCATCCGCGAATCGTCCTATTACCTGGTAACACAATATACCTGTCTGGTTTTCTCGTTTCTTATCGTCAAGTTTCCGTCCTCAGGCGCAGAGTTATGGAAGCTAGTCTATTTCCAATATCCGATATCACAGTGGCTCTTCATAATCAGGTTCGTGTCACCCTTCCCCGTTTCAGCTTCAAGCATCTAACAAAGTTGTGCAACAGTATCGTCTGCTTAATCGCTACGCTATGGATTACGAACCAGGTCAAATCTGAGTTCGTATCAAGAAGGATGATTATTCTTTTCTCGATTCTTTATCCTTTCTATCTCGTGGTCAACGCCACCATAGGGTTGTACGGACATGCTCGACAGCTTGTTAGGTACAGCTCCTGGAACCCCACCGCGAGAAAGTAATACACTATTCATCGGATTGCTTCGAGATTTCTTTGAACTTTGCGCTGTCATGTTGTTACATGCCCTCTTTCAAGGCTGAGGAAACACTAGCTGTGGGACTGTACAATCGGAATATGTTGACTGACTTTGATTTCGACACCAATGTTCCAACATCCAGGATTTGTTCATAGTGCAGGGATGATTAAGACATGCGCAAGAGATTGCAGTAGCTCATTTTGTCAATCTGCAATTGTTTTCATGACCCAGCAACCAATCTTCCTCCACCAACCAGTAATTTCTTTTTTTTCTGGCGTTGAATCAAGATTTTACGCTTGAAAACAGCTTTCCGTACTATACCACAATATTATCGATCAGGCGTCAGCGCTGAAGTCTGCCCAACTTACAATTGCAGATGTTGCTGCTGCCTTGTTACAAACATTTACGTCATGACGGCACTTTTCGGGTTGACCGTCATATCAACGTATAATCTCGCTGCACTCGTTGCGAATCATTTCTGTGCTCATAATGATCGACAAACGCTATCCACCTGCGCCCCACTCCACGAAGCTACTAAGATTAGTGAAACACGTGGGGTGGACAAGACGCACCTCGGGAACCCCCAACATTGGCGGTCGGTGGCAACATCCGAAGGCTGAAACCCTGTACACATTTTTCTTCGCGAGTTGTAGTCAGGAACCAGCTGTGGCGTACATATTTCGGAAGAACGAGTCAAAGACGTTGTGAAGAGTGGTTGGTCTTATCGGGATGCAGATCAGCACCTGTTCATATCCATATTGTACAATTTTATCCCTGTTGTGGGCTTGCACCCGAAACTTGTCATTTTCGATATGACAAGTTGAGTATTTTCCTGTTCTAGCTGAGAATACTCCCCCTGCGACGTTGAATGACATGTAAGACTTTCATCCTGTACGTCATGTCAAACGCCAGCCCCAAAATTCAACCTTGCACACCCTGATCTCTGCTGGTTGAGATTAGGATTTTCTTCAACACAATTACGGAAACATGCTATTACTTCGTTCGTTGGATCAAGCTTCTGCACAAGACTGCTGCAGGCATGGCGCCCGCTAAGAAAGACAGAATCCAACGCTTATCAACTGTACGACAATGGGTTAATATATGCGCTATCAAAAGCATTGTATCTTGGCATGCATGGTATTCTGGAACCATCCCCTGAACTCAGCTGAGTTTTGCGTCGAATGTGGATTCGAATGCTTGTCTTGACATGTTTTGCAAGGATAGTTAAGCATAGAAACCTGGTATCATCCAGGAACATGGTTTCGATGTTCAAAGATGCTGATCTTGGGCAGAACGGCGTATTAAAAAAAAGCATTGTGTATCTCACACTCGAGCACGTGTTTGAGTCGTACGCGTCGTTGAAGCTGAGGACGTCAAGCGGCTCATGGAACCATTCATTTGGGGGTCGTTGTTGGTGCCAGCTTTTAACACTTTTTGCTTCAAACTCCCCCCCTACGCATTTTGATAGTTACGTCGCAAAACATGAAGTCTCAACTTCTGTCCCATCGTTTAATGTCAATCTACTCTTCATCGGGCGTTCGATCATCGACTACGACAATTGATCAAGATTATCTGATCGGACTTCGTGGCGTTCTTGTCATTCAATCCTTTTTATTCGTCTTTTTTCAGACGTTTCTTCCAGCAGCCTTACCGGATTCGAATAATATCGATGGGCCAGTCTACCAAACAGTGCTTCGAAAATCGTTTTCGGTGCTTTTCTGCAACGAGGCGCTGATTTACTCCTGGATCATCTTCCTTTCCGCGCGTACAATTTGCTTGCCATATCTTGCAAACAATGCTCGAGAAGTGTGCGCATCCAGCGTTTTCCGTCGTTGTGTCAGGCTATGGATCCCAACATTTGTGGCATACTCGCTTGCTGCTGCGGCTTTCAGCACAACGTCGACAGAATATATCACCGAGTTCTTGAGTCTTACTGGGAATGTATCAACGGATACACCGAAGCGCCTTCATAATTTCTTAATCTACTTCAACTCTCTGTTCGATATTTTTTGGCTCAACAAAGAATACAGTAGCCAAGCTGCCAACAAAGCATTCCCATCTGGAACTCTCTGGATCATATCCGCTCTCTTTCAGCAAAGTTATACAGTGTACATGACAATGATCATTATTCCCTATACACGAATATCATGGCGCGTGAAGGCGCTCCTCGCATTCATCGTGACCGCATTCTGGGTGCAGAGCTGGGCATGGT
Source organism: Pyrenochaeta sp. MPI-SDFR-AT-0127 (assembly GCA_020747015.1). Taxonomy (NCBI): domain Eukaryota; kingdom Fungi; phylum Ascomycota; class Dothideomycetes; order Pleosporales; family Cucurbitariaceae; genus Pyrenochaeta; species Pyrenochaeta sp. MPI-SDFR-AT-0127. The sequence continues at coordinate 104,961 of JAGTJM010000056.1, read as the reverse complement.
ATAGTGTCACCGGTTTGCTCATCGCTGATGCTGTATTCAACATGAACTTTCGGTCCAAATCGCTCAGTGGGCTTCGTGTTGGGAAGTTCAGATTTCCTGTGTGGCCGTTGTATGCAGCTATTGTTGTCACAGGTGTGGTGTTACAATACCTGTTCATCTCTTGGAACCCGAAGATGCGAAGCAACGAGTTGTATGGACATACCGGGTTGTATGAGGGTGGAATGCTGAATGAAAACTTGGACGAAGAACAACCTTTAGCAAGAGTAGATAACTACCTTGTCATCCTCGGTGTTCAGCTCTTGATCGAAACGTTCGAATGGCCGCAGAAATTCCTTCGAAGTAAGCCTTTTGTCGCACTGGGACGGCGCAGCTTCAGTAAGTCCAGATTCAATCTGTCCAATCCTCCGGAAACCTCCTAACGTAAACTAGGTGTCTTCCTCGTTCAGTCCATTATCATCTACACCGCCGGCATCAAATTGTTCCTCCACGTTAACAGCTTGGGTACAAGCAACACCTTGAATGCGTTCGCATGCTTCTGTTTATGTGCACCACTCGTTGCAGTCGCGTCTGAGTTATTCTATCGTGTCGTTGATCTTCCCAGCATCGTTGTTGCAAGACAATTCTGGGGATGGGTGACGAAATAAGCGGCGAATGATCGACAGAAGCATCAATCCTGGCCGCCACAGCTCTTAAAACTTCGCCAGGCGGGCTCGAACTCGCCAGGAACCACAATAGATACTTCCGCTATGGACTGTGGTGGGTTTGTAAGCTCAGTAGATGTTTTTGATATGGTTTGAAGTCATACTAGTGGCACGGATATATGGATGGTAGGATTCCTGATCGGGAAATTCCCCGCAGCAGACTGGCGATCCTTCCAATATTCTTCCCCGCGTCTAGGTTGCCTTAGCACAACGGCAATTGTACAAGTAGCCGACATAGAAATTCGATGAAGACATCCTAGAAGTTTTTTCTCAGTTCTTTCCTATTCTTTTAATTTGCCTATGCCTGAAAGTCTTCATACCGACCCTGAACGAAGTGGATCTATGTATTGATCACAATCATGACAGGCCAACATGAACCACCGCAAGTGGAAAAGACCGCCCCACCGGATGATGCTCACATTGAACGTGTAATGAAGCCCGGCGATATCATTGACGACCCACATCTTGACAGGCAGCTGAATCGCAAATTCGACCTTCATATCCTGCCATGGCTCTTCGGAATTTGGTATTACCCTTACCTAGAGCGTTCTATTGAAAGTCACCACTGATACATCTATCAGGCTATTTTCCTTCATTGATCGTAGTAACATTGGCAATGCACGCATCGCGGGCTTAACAGATGACCTTCGCATCACTCACGGCACATCCTTCAACATCGCACTCCTTGTCTTCTACATACCCTACATCCTTATCGATGTCCCCTCAAATTTGCTCGTCAAGAAGCTCCGTGCTGGCATTTATTTACCATCCTTGATCACAGCATGGGGCTTAGTGTGCACATTTATGGGCTTCGTCAATAGCTTTGCGGGGCTGGTAGTGTGCCGGTTGTTATTGGGACTATTCGAGGGCGGCATATTGGGTGGTGTTATTATATACCTGGCAATGTTTTACAGAAGGCATGAGATGCTGCTAAGAAGTGGGCTATTTTATTGTGCTGCGCCGTTATCTGGGGCCTTCGGTGGGCTACTCGCAAGTGGATTAGCGAGGATAGAAGTTGGGGGCTATGATCGGTGGCCTTGGATTTTCTTCAGTAAGTTTAATAAGATAATCTCCTTAGATTGCCCCCAAAGACCTGACATGTACACAGTTGAAGGTGCAGCAACGGTTGTATTCGGCATCATCTGCTTTTTCTTCATGCCTGATACACCTGCTGCTGCTCGCTTCCTCAACGACGAGGAGAAGGAATGGGCACTACGACGTATGAGGCTGGACGCTCATGGGTCCACCACTGCGGTTGCTGTTGATGATGAAGAGTTCAGCTGGTATTGGGTAAGGATGGCGCTCAAGGCTCCGCAGACCTACTTTTGCTCTTTCATTTGGTTTTTCCTCTTGGTGCCTCTCTATGTAGGTTCTTGGCCCACTTTAACACTTTCTTCGATGTTAATCCATCATAGAGCTTTTCGTTATTTCTACCATCCATTATTGCCGGTATGGGATACAGGTCAACGACTGCGCAGCTCTTTACGGTCCCACCCAACATGGCCGCATTCGTTACTGTTCTTGTAACCGCATACTGCTCAGACAAGGTAAAAAACCGTGGCTACTTCGTAGTGGTGGGCTCAGTTGTCGGAATATGCGGCTACATCATGATGCTCGTCGCCAAAACGAATGCCGTCCGGTATGCTGGGACATTTCTAGTCGCGATAGGTGTTTTCCAGGGGTCTCCCATGGTCATGGTATATTAACACCCTCAAGAATGTGATTGATTTGGCTGACCTTCTAGGGCTGGTCATCGAATAACCTTGCGCCACATTATGTACGCGCAGTCGGCATTGGTGTCGTAATTTCTATCGCCAATTGCTCTGCCTTTATCGGCACATTCATCTATCTCCAGCGAGATGCACCAAAATATGCGCTTGGTCATTCTGTCAGCCTCGGCGCGCTAGTCATTACACTCGTGCTCGCTTTAGCGCAAATTTTCTACCTGCGGTGGGAGAATAGGAAGCGAGATAGAGGTGAGCGAGACGAGAGACTGTTACAAGAAAATGAAGAGAGGCTTGGCCATAGGCATCCAAACTTCAGATATACTTTGTAGAATTTAGCAATAAATTATGCGTACGTGTGCATTGTGTAAGTCAGAGGCAGACAAAAACGCCAATGATATGTGCCTAACCCAACGAAGCAAATACGCCAACACCGCAATGCTAGATCACCAGTCATTTTGCCTTTTTATTGTCTCTGCCGCCGATCATGCCCTTCTGTTTTGTATGCGTTTTCCTCCAGGGCGTCAAACTTCCGCCACCCGCCACCCAACCTATCGCCATGACAATAAGGGTAAACGGGACTGCAGTCAAGAAATACCAACCATACGTTGCTTTCAGTTCGGCAATACTGTCATTCATGCTATACAAACCTGACACAAATGTCAATGGAATGAACATTGTGGCAAGCCAGGTGATGCGCGCAACATTATGATTCTCTTCGAGCCCACGGCGCGAATCCTCAATCGAAATCTCGGACATAACGATGCCAGATAGTCGGTCGACGCGCTCCTGAAGCTCGTTAATGGCAGCGAGGATGCGTCGGAAGTCAGGGACGATATCCTCAAAGCCTTTGATGTTGTCAAGATCTACTGCTGAAGTATCTGACAATATCAATCGAACAGAAGCAGCAGACGATGGGGAGTTGGGTGCAACATCGGAGCGCGTAGAGGTGGCAGTCAGTCGTGCCGCAGCTGGGAGAGCTTGGTCAAGCGTTTCTAGAACCATCTCCCTGAACACAGGGATCTGGCGGCGCCAGGTGTGCAATCGCTTCAGTGAGGTATCTATTGCATCGCCTTTCGAGCGAAAGAGACGCGGCATTTCAAGCTCCCATTCGATCTGGCTCAGTCGTGCTTTGACGTAGTCACAGACGATGAGCCACTCTGCACAGATCGTGAATACAGTTGGTTTTACAAGGACTTGAGCGTTTATCTCATGTCCTTCTGCCATCTCGAACCAAGGAAATGCTTTTGTCATTTGCACGATGCTGTTAGTAGAGGCTCGATGTCAGCAGATATCTCCAAGCAGTTCACACACAGGAACTACTTACTCTTCGTACCATGACACGGAAGTTCTGATGTTTGGAATTGCCTTCATCTCCATTGTCGGTGTTGGTAGCCAGTTCGTGCGATCATACCAAAGCGGCTGCCCGCGACTTTGGGTCGGATCCAGCAGTACAATACCGACAGTCCCGTTGCCACATTTCTTGTCCTTTCCGACCCAAACAGTTGTTCGCGTTCGCATGATCGACACAATCGCCCCGGCTCGATCTTGATAATTCCAGTGATTTTCATCGTTGTCTGGTCGACGAAGTACGTTCCATGTGTTGGCTTCTAGCCTTGATGCTTCAAATTCCTCTTTGTTGAGGTAGTAACGAAGCCGCATGTTACGCATTCGGAACCACTGGCGACGCTTCATGTCCGACATCAGGCTTGGTGGTATAGCCCATGGATCCCGTGTATTGTGCCATACATAGTCGTCAATCTGCTCACGGAAAAACAGGGGATCGATGTCGAACCTGGCGCCGAGGATTTCAATGACTTGTCGTGAGAGGTCTTCCACTATGAATAGTCTGAGTGGTGGATCAATTGCGCGCTCTTGCTCAATAGCCTGAAGACATTCTCTGAGTACCTCTGGGGAGTTAATCTTTTGTGGCTCTGGTGTTTTCTCAGGCAAATATTCAAGGAATGTAATATTCGTTTTGTTGGCACGTTTTTCACGCTCCTCTGGATGTCTTTTCAAGTCATTCCATCTCAGCGGCGTAGTCCCGACCTGCATCCAGTCCGCCAGATGACGCAATGTTTTCCATGTAGTTGAGAGCGATTTTATATGCGCAAGATATGGCAATGTTTTGCTATTGCTACAACATGTAAGCAAGAAACTCGGATGAGCTGTTGCGCGTTACTCACGGATCCGGTATCTCCCATTCCTGTGCTATCGGTATACGTTCATAGCAATCTCCAATTAACTTGTATGGATCGCCAAACTGGGGTGTCTGTGGTATTGCTCTCGCCGACCACAAAGAAGGCACAAGGTCGATGGTAGCAGTCTTGGCAGGTTTCACGCTGGGATTTTCGATGTCCGATGACATGATGCCGGCCTCTTCTTTCAGTTCACGACTCCTGCTCGATACTGACAACGAAGAGAAAAGCTTGTGCGGAATTGGCATGAGGATTCGTGTTCCACTATATAGTTTGGTGGCAGGCTATCAGACGCACCTGGAACCAATCGGGAAAGGCTGAGGCTGAAGCTGAAGCGTGGACGATCACTTCGGGGTTAAACGCACTCTCTACTCCTTTGCACGCGCACTGTCATCAGAGAAGCCTCACACCGAGCTGGAGGTATATTTCCATCGCATTACCTGCGAGTAACCAGGATAGATATAGCAACGATGAGAGACGCGATGTTGTCGAAGGTACGATGGGAAACAGCCAGGGTCAGTCAGCTGAAACGACGCACCAACTCAATCCAGACTAGATACGAAAAGGGGCCTGGGGAATCAAAATAAAGTAAGCGCCTCCTCAGCCTCTAACGCCAACCCACCATCGCTGGCATTTTTGGCGTCCAATGTATTGCGAAGGCGCACATCGTCGCTGGAGACTCGAAATACCCTTGGCACTCTGATTTGCTGTGTAGCGAACATCGTGACAGCTCCGCGAGCTTGTGTGAGCGAGACACTCAAATGCGATTCCATTGGGTGTCATAGAAGATATGTTAGTGGCGAGCTCGAAAATCCCAAGTGGGTGGAAAACGTACCCTAATGAGCTTGGCCTTCCGGTCTATTGGTGTTGAGCATCCACCCAGGATATGCCTTCTCGGAATTGTTGAATGCCCGATAGATTGCGGCACAACTTTTCTTACTACTGATACATACTGAGAAAGGATACTTAAGTTTCTTCGGGCCGCCGGCACAAGCAGCCTAGTACAGCCACGCAACGTCTGAGAACGATTGGAACTTCGGCATGCTATTATTTCTCGATTGATGGTTGTTGAATTGTCTTGGCTGCAAGCTGTGAAGAAGCTTTCAAAAAAGCGATAGTGACTTCTGAGTCAGTCCGTGATATTCTACCAATTCTAGTATTGATTCCAAACTTGTAGTAGCCTCTTGAAGACCACACGAACTTGTCATTGTCTTAGCGGACCAGCGGAGTTTGGCAGAAGAGGCATATGTACATTGTGAGAATACTACAAGCACCCACATCGTAAAAATCTTGGTGTCGCTGAAATTGATGGGCGCACAACAAACACACTGACCATTATTCGAAGTCTAGAAGATGGATCGGGGTGGTGCGAGCTAAGTGACCGGCTAATCGTTTTCACAGTGATCAAGTAGGATCGAAGGCTACTTCTTTGCTACCCGAGTCCATCGTAAACAACAATGTTGCTTTAGCTCATGCCGGAAAGTATAATTAAATTGTGCACATGAACGGCAGGACGCTGTCATTGACGAAGTTCAAAGTTGCCCATGTTGGCTTGGCTTACTCGCATGCACGATGTCGAATCGCCCTAGAGAAACGCGGGGCGCTATGCAGCAGAGCACCTCGGAAGTCCGCAAGATGACGAGCCTCTATTTGCACAACCAACAAGAACCATACTGATCCATGTATTCTTGTAGGGACCCTCGAACCACTTGATCTACACTTTTAGTTTAACGACGTCTTACTACCTTTATTCTGCAAATCTACCATGACATACGACATCTTTAACCCTCACTGGTCCAGGTACCTTGGTCCCAATGCTCCAGATCCACATAAAGACAAATATAAACCCCATGATAATCCTATTTTTGCATCGCCTTTTGGTCCCTTTCCGCCAACGCCAGAGGACCTTAACATCCACGAATTATGTTTCCCACCCAACAATCCTCTGCCGGAAGACTATCCTCTCTTCGTCAACGCAGTCACAGAAGAGGTTGTAATGCTTCATAGTTTCTATGCACGAGTCTGCGCACTGGCACGTGTTTTTCGTCACGATGGACCCAATCCATTGGGTTTAGGCAAGAGTCCGGTGAACGATAAAGAAGAAGGCGAAATCTTGGGTCTATTCTCGAAGAATCATGTTCACTATCCAATGGTCGCTCATGCTTGTTTTCGATCAGAGCTAGTCTTTGGCGGAATTAGTCCTGGGAGCACACCGTACGAATTATGGTGGGTGCTTCGCAAGATGCAGATTACAAGTATCATGTGCCACGAGTCGCTCCTTCCGGTGTTGAAAGAGGCTTTAAAATTAGGCTCCGGGGAAGGCGATAACCTGCCTCTAAAGCTTAAACTCGATCCGAAGAAGGTTCTTGTGTTGAGTGATGATTCGAAATTAGACGCTGTGTCTGGCTACCGGACTATTGAGTCTCTCGTCCGAGAAGGCTCTAAGCTACCGGAACGACCGCGCAAGCTTCTCGGCGGAGATCGAATGGCGTATCTCTTCCAATCTTCAGGGACTTCTGGGCTGCCGAAAGCTATGATGATATCGCATAAGAATGGGTACCACTCAGGCATGCAGACCCTGATCACAGCAGTACAAGGTGCCCGTTTTGGCGGTATCGAACCATTGGAGCCAGCAATCACTTTGGGCGTTATTCCAATGTACCATTCGTACGGCATGATAATCTGGATTTTACGGGTGAATCTAATGAAAAACACCAACATCATGCTACCTAAATGGGATCTCGAACTTGCATTAAGGAGTATTCAAAAATACAGAGTTACGATACTCCCACTGGTCCCGCCTCTAGTCCGTCAGCTCGCTCAAAGTCCTTTGACGGAGAAGTACGACCTAAGTTCTGTAGCTGGTGCTGTGAGCGGAGCTGCATATCTTCCTCCGGATGTTGCGTACCAATTAGCGAAGAAGCTGCCTCAAGGCGCAGGTATGCCAATTCCTAGTGGCTATGGTCTGAGCGAGGCTGCCAGTATTGCAAGCCCAACCGCACCTGGAATATTTGGTCTTGAGCCCGCCCTACCAGGGACCATCGGCTACCTGCTTCCTGGTATGGAAGGTCGCGTCGTAGATCCAGACACTCTTAAGGATGTACCCAAAGGCCAGAAGGGTGAAATGTGGGCTCGTGGCCCTGTCGTCACTCCAGGCTACTTCAAAGATGAAAAAGCTACCGCTGACATATTCACGGAGCCGGGTTGGCTGCGCACTGGCGACCTCGTCATGCGCGACGAGCACGATCGAATCCACTACCTCGATCGCTTGAAGGAGATGATAAAGGTGAAGGGCCTGCAAGTTGCTGCGACAGAGGTTGAAGACACGTTGCTTGATCATCCCGAAGGTCTCGTACGCGACGCATGTGTTGCTGGTGTTGACAATGGCCGGGGCGATGGATCGCTATTTGTCAGAGCCTGGGTGGTACTGACTGCTGAGGGTCAGAAACAGGGTGAAGCGACTGTAGCGAAGAAGTTGAACGAGTGGATTGAGAGTAGATTGAGTAAGCACAAGTGGCTCACTGGCGGTATTGAAGCTGTTGACTCGGTATGTTCATGCATTTTCGAGTCTTACTGTTAATGCTAATATTAGATACAGATTCCAAGAACACCATCAGGCAAAATGTTGAGAAGAGAGATGCGAGATCAGTACCACGCGCGCTTAAAGACTGAAGGGAGAGCTAAGTTATAGAACAAAAAGCTCATTTTGTGTTGTAGCTCCAGCAATTCTCTCGTTCTAGATATTTTGGTTGCCAAACACGCTATCCTCTACTCTCTTGTGGTTGAGCTTTTTCTGATCAATAGTATTCGCTTCAAATATCATTGACTTGTTTCCAATGTGATCGATGCGGCGTGCTGAAAGCGCTTGCCGTGCTGATGTCCGTAGTCATGCTGCTCTTACCATCTCATGTTCCGTAAAGCACTCGCCCTGAAAAGTTTCCACGTTCCAAATTTAATCAAAACGCCTAACCTGCAGTTGGCTCATAGTGAATGTTGTGGTGAGCGTAGAGTTTGGACATTTGTTCACTTTCACTTGCGGTTGTTAGTGCTTGTTTACTTGTTTGACAGTCGCAATCTCGACGAGTTTGCTCTTCCTGTCTCTACAAAACACAGGTTTTACCATCATACCAAGCTCTGCACTTGCACCGCAACATCTATGCGCGCATTCTTCGTGCCTCTGAAAGCGCCGCACCTGTTCCGTAGATCCTTTGTATTCCACAAGTCTACTTCAACGGTCATCGCAGCAGTCGCAACTACGTCCTCCGTGCTCAACATCGAAAAGGCGGCGCCTGAGCATCCACTCGAAAACAAAAAATGCCACCTTTTGGTCTCTATCCAGTTCCTCGAAACCACCTCTATGGTGGATCGCCGTCGATCGTGCGTCCTTCGTTCAATACTAGGGACTTCCATGATGACACACGTGCGCCAGCCGCGACCATGCAAAGCGAGGTCGTACATCCAGTGAGCGAGGAAGCCCAAGGAGGTAACGTGACTCATAGGAGGAAAGACAAGAAGAAGCAGAAACAGCAAACTGAAGTGCAGGGCAGAGTAGAGGCAGAGGTAATAAAGAAGACGCCTCGTACACCAGTAATTGTTGAAGCGCCTATGACTACGAGCTCGGCAGACAATATCGAAAAGAACAGAAAGAAAGAAAAGGCCATGAGTGCTAAGCGCACATCTGCCAAAAAACGAAAGAGAGAAAGTGAAGGTAATGCGGGCGTTCTGAAAGTACCGCGCAATGATATGAGCAACAGAACCTCTCTTTTTGGCGATGAATTCCTACAAGATCTAAAGGTGACTATGGGTGACCTTAGTGCAAGCTTTGGTGATCCAACCGGTGTAGCTCAGCCATCAAAGAAATCACATAAGAACAAACCCAGTAGCAAGAACGAACGACATCGTACGAAGGTGAATACCACTAAGAGTAAGGCCAATGATACGGCCGGTGAAACTCTGTCTAGCGAGAACAACCCTAAGAAGAAGAGAGGAAGGCCACGTAAGAACACACATACAAAGGATTCTGGAGGCCAGGCCAAGACTCTTACACAATTAACTGCTACACCTTATGCAACAACACCACAGCAGACACCCGTTCCCCTTCCCTGGAATTCACCGTCTCAGCTGGCGAGAACAACTAAACGATCACAACATAAGCACACAAAGGCCAATCATGTGAACACTCAAGTACTCGCCACTGAAACACCCTCTTCGCAGCTGCTCAAGTCGTTGAACGCTACCCTAACGAACCCTATCCCCTCCAACTTGCAACTGTCAAGCACAAATACCTCCTTGCGCAAGAGAACGGAAAAAGGTCCAACCATTGACCTCTCCCCAAGTAAAACCGAAAGTGGCCAACCCCCAGAATCTGCGCCTACCACACACTCATATGCATTGAACGCTAGCAGCGGAAACCAGTTCTCATCTAATAACAGTATTGAAGGCCAGAACTATCTTACATCTTCCAATCTCCTCCGATACACGCAACCCTTGAGTGATGAGCCGAAGCCCCGGCCTCGCGGGCGTGCTGCATCCACCGCAACATCGACCGGCTCTTCGTCATCCATGAGCGTCAAAGAAGGTTCCACTCGAGTTGGGAAGCCGTACTCTCGCTCAGGCGCAGAAATCGACCCTTTCATCACCCCGGAGATCAGGAAGAAGAAGAAAATCCGCGAAATGCACGAAGAGAGCGATACAAGGATGTTCATGGAGGCGTTCAAGGCCAGTCAACGCACCGTAAACTTCACAGACGAGCACGAATATCTCGCTCAGTATCTGCGCTGGAGAGATGCCAACGACGCAGCAGGACCTCTGCCCTGCTTGAACAAAGCAACAGGATGTAACGCCAAACGCGAAAAACTGCTCCGCCTGTCCAAACAAGACCCGTCGCTTTCACTCAAAGCACAACCCACAGCTGCGAGCGACTCTGCACTCCTCGAAGACGCAAACGAGCGCTTCATAAAAGCAGAATCCCTCCTCGCACTCGCCATACCCGCACGACTCCCCGTGCCCCTCGGCCCGCTCAAGGGCGTGTGGAACCTGCACTGCCCTAAATACAGCCTCACCCACGTGGACAAGTACAATTTTGGGCAACGCACACTCACAATCTCTCCCCTTGCAGGTTCCACCTCCGCAAGCACATACACAGCGCGTCTCTCGCTCCCACCGCGGTCGATGAGCTACACAATCCTCCCCTTTGAGGCGCCGCCGCATGCAAGTTTCCGGCCGACGCGGCTCTCGACGAGCGCCGAGGCGTACAAATTGGACGTGGTGTTTTGCGGAAATGGGTATTTGCAGCTCAGGCTTGATTTGCATCTCCTGCTCATGGGGAAGCCGATGGAGAATGCGGGGGGGAAACATGTGCTCATGGAGTTTGTGGGCGTGCATGAGGCGGCGTTGCGGTGGAGGGAGGATGAGGATGAGTTGGAGGAGACCGGGAGGAGGTTGTTTGCTAAGTATGATGGTGGGATTGAGGAGGATTAGAGTGAAGTGGAGGAATCGTAATGTTTCCAGCTTGGAATGGCAAAGGTGAGATTATATTTGCGCATGCAATCCACTACGTCATCTGAGACCGCTTGGGTACGGAATTTGGGTATATATGGAGCTTTGCAGAGTCTCGTAGCTCTTTCTAGGCCATGGCTATCATGGCACGATAAATTACTGACATGATTCAATCTTTGTACACTCTCAGTACCAATAGCCAACAGTGAGGTATAATCACTTCAAAACTCAGCCCAAAAAGTAATATGGAGTGGAATATGTCTCAATTCTTATTTGTGCATTTATATACACTGACTACGACTGCTACCAATAATCCATCGCCTCGTCACCAAAGAAAAGGTCGTCTCAGGCTACAGGCCCTTGTCCTTCGACATCGGGGGTGTAGACTCGACAAACCCTGCCTCCCTCGCTATCCCCGTCTTCCTGACCTTCTATAGTAAGTATTGCGCGATAACAAAGTAAAATAGCAATAGGATGACGCGAATAGGCGTGCGTGCGATGCCCCATATAGGGCTGTACAAGGGCTTTGAAAATAGCGAGCAAACTTCCTTTCCCCTGGGGTCTGTCTATACGCGATGCAAATGCAAATGGGCGGTTGAAAAAGGGTTCCTCTCCAATCCAATCAAAGGCTTATGGTACACGTCGTGGCTCCGTCATCTTGATATAGCGCGGGCTGTCGAGATGCGAGCACGATCTGTAAAACAGAAAAAGGGAAATCTACTCCTTCTTTGGGTGACCATTCTGCTCGGCCTTCTCTGCTAGTTCTAACTTCTCGTTACCCTTTTGGATGAAGAACTTGCGTTCTAGGGCTTTGAGAATCTCGTCGATTACACTGTTTGATGTGTTAGTTTTGTTTGGCGTTTGATAGAGCAGAGGTTAAAACTTACATGATTGGCGCGCTGATGTACAGGACAGCTTGCCACTCATTCCAGTCCAGCGGGATGACGCTGAAAAGACCTTGGAGGAAGGGAACGTAGAGAAGAGCGAAGTGAAGTGCCATGGAGAGACAGATAGCGTAGACAAGCATCATGTTCTCCCATAGTGGCAGTGTCAATAGAGACTCTGAGCTCGACAGAGCGTTCATAGCGTTGAGCATCTCGATGACAACCAAGATGCTCAGGGAAACCGTAGAAGCCGCCTGCGCAGAGCTGTCCGAGAACATCTCACAGCCAATCTCTGGGAACTTGGCCGAGCACGAGTGGAAATGGCGGAGCTGGTAGAAGGAAATCTGAGGACCAGCGCTGTTGAACATAAACCACCATGCATAGCCACCAACGGTTGCAGCACCGACGTAGGTACCAATTACCATATAGCGGAAGAAGAGCCAGCCAGAGATGAGGGGTTCATCGCGCTTGCGGGGTTGGCGCTTCATAACATCATGGTCAGGTGGGTTGAAGGACAAGGCAGTGGCGGGAAGGCCATCAGTGACGAGGTTTACCCAGAGGAGCTGGACAGGGATGAGTGCTTCAGGCATGCCCATCGCTGCAGTCAAGAAGATGGAGACGACTTCGCCGATGTTGGAGGAGATCAGGTAGCGGATAAACTGCTGTGTGTTGTTGTAGATGGAACGGCCTTCTTCAACGGCACCTTCAATGGTGGCGAAGTTATCGTCTACAAGGACCATGTCCGCGGCGAGTTTAGCGACGTCAGTTCCGGATCCCATGGCTACACCAATGTCGGCTTTCTTAAGGGCAGGCGCGTCATTCACACCATCACCGGTCATGGCAACCACCTCGCCAGCTTGTTGAAGGAGATCAACGAGCTTGCTCTTGTGGGTGGGCTCGGTGCGGGAAAACAGAGAAGCGTGTTTAGCAGCGTGCATCTTGTCAGCCTCGCTGAGGTCATCAAATTGGCGGCCAGTAAAGGATTTACCAGTCAAATCTTCATTGGGCCCGAAAACGCCGATTTCGCGACAGATGGACTCGGCGGTGCTTTGATTGTCTCCAGTAATGACTACGACACGGATACCAGCTGAGCGGCACTTTGCGATTGAAGCGCGAACCTCAGGGCGAGGGGGATCCAACATGCCAACGAGGCCGATCAGGGTCATCTTCTGCTCAAGTTGCGTGTACTCCTTGGTCGTCTTGGCCTTGGCGAGAAGGGGGTTTGAGCCAACATCCTCAACGGATGCAACAGCGATGACACGGAGACCGCGGTTACCGTAGTCGACGACTTCCTTGTTGATGAGGCTGGCGAGTTGCTTGTTCAGAGCCACCTTCTTGCCGTTCTTGCCAACGATAACGCTCGTGCAGCGGTCGAGGATGGATTCCGGGGCACCCTTTACGAGTAGCTTCTGCGCAGCACCGTTCTTGACGAGGACTGACATACTCTTGCGGTCGCGGGAGAATTCATAGGTAGCTAGGCGTGAGTATTGGCTTTCGTAGTGCTTGGTCGAGAAGTCGAGGCGGTCTTCGGGGGAAGTGCTGGCGCGGCTTGCGTTGACCTTTGCGTCAGGAGTGCCGACCTTCTCAACGAGAACACGGAGCGCACCCTCGGTAGGTTCACCAACAAGGCTGTAAGTACCATTCTTGTTGTCGTAGGATAGAGCTGCATCGTTGCAAAGCGCAGTGACTTCGCAGATTTGGCGCACAGTGGCGGACTGAGCAGCGAGATTCTCCAGCGGCTTGCCCTGGAACGAGACCTGGCCTTCAGGCGCAAAGCTGGTGCCCTCAACATCAAACTCCTCGAGTCCCTTTCCATCCTCGCTGATGAAGACCATTTTGCTAACGCTCATTTGGTTCGTAGTCAGAGTTCCTGTCTTATCTGAGCAAATGACACTGCAGCTTCCCAGCGTCTCGACCGATGGGAGACTTCGCACAACAGCGTTCCTCGCCGCCATTTTCCTGGTGCCAAGAGCCAAACACGTCGTAATAACCACAGCCAGGCCCTCGGGAATAGCGGCGACACCGAGCGAAACGGCAATCTTGAGGTAGTAAATTGCGCCCTTGGTGAAGCTTCCGTGGCTTGGGTCGTTGAAGTTGCGGATATTGATGAGCCAAACCAAGATGCAGATACCGGTGATAACCTTTGCCAGCTGGTCGCCAAAGTCGTTGAGCTTCTCCTTGAGCGGCGTGGGCGCAGAAATTTGTGCCGTGATGCTCTCATGGATATCTCCAATTGCAGTGTTTCCACCCGTCAAGACCACCAACGCAGTCGCATGTCCCGTTACAACCGTGGTGCCAGAGAACAGCATATTGACCTGATCCTGCTTGACGGCACTCGCGTCCTTGACAGTCTTAGTGTCCTTGGGCACGCTCTCGCTCTCACCAGTCAAGATAGACTGGTCAATGTTGAAGCTGTTGCTCTGGATAGACAGGATTCTGCAATCAGCGGGTATCCTGTCGCCAATTGCGACTGAGATGATATCGCCAGGAACCAGTTCGTCCGCCTTGATGCGCGTAATGTGGCCATCGCGAACGACCTTTGCTTCGTTGGCCGAGTATTCCTGGAGCGCGGCGATAGCCTTCTCGGCGCTGGTTTCTTGCGAGACACCGACGACGGCGTTGAGAATGAGGATGGTGAGGATCTAGGGAGAATTACTGTGAGCGCATGCAACCAGTGTCTTTGGAGTACAAGTACTTACGACTGCCGGGTCTACAAATGCAGTCCAGCCCTCCTCCTGCTCAAACAGCGCAAGGACAAATGACACAGCCGCCGAGCCTAGCAGGATTATGACGAGCTGATCCTTGAATTGCTCCAAAATGAGCTCCCAGATGGGCGTTGGCGGGTCTTCTGGCAGGGCTGTTTCGTTGTGTTAGCATTTGCGCTGTGCTCGGAGCTTCGAGAGCTAATCCCCGTGCCTCCCCAGAATTCGTACAAGAATCGCGACATACCATTTCTGCCATGCTTCTCTCGCAAGCTCTTGACCTGCTGTCCTGAGAGACCTCGCTCCTCTGTTACCTGGAACGCTCTGAGCGCCTCAGCAGGCGTCTTTGTGTATGCATTCTCCATTCCTCCTGCAGCCTTTCTTCTATGTGGAATATCCCTAGTCCTCGAGAATCGTCGATAGTCGGCTCGTTAGGAAATGGTCGGCTTTTTGTGACTCGATTGCGCGCGTTGACGTATGTACCAGTTGAGGCTGGGCGCGTCGGTACTTGCAGAATCCGATGTGACAAAAAGTATGTCTGTTTGCGATAAAAGAGAGCGTAGGGCTGGTGGCAGGCGCGCAAGAGAGAAAAGGAAGGACGGATCTGCAGTCGCAAATTTTTTTTTTGTTGTCCAAAAGGAAACGGCAAACTCGGCTTTCTTTTTTAACGGGGGGAGTGGAATGGGCAAAAACTGGAAGTTCCAAAAAACTTCGGCTCGTCGATGGTCAGAAATCTGTCCTCTCGTTGTCTCGCCCGCCCACGCTACGCTACGACACAAAATAAACGCTAAGCCACACCAGCACTGACACACACACTCTACTTCCACACGAGGAAGGTTCGATCGTGTTCTGTGGAATCTTGCAAACCGACAAGTTCTATACATGAAACACACTGTAGTTTTGTCTGCCCGTCGAAGCACAGTCTTCGCCCTTGAGCTACGTATCCGACGGCGAACGACTGTTGACGACTGTTTGCAACCAAACCAGGCATATGCGGCATGATTCCGATGCCCCATGGCGCTGCGTTCGGAATACTCGGCTTTTGGTCAGTGGTTACTAACCCAATTTTTGCCCCGCGATTCAGGTGTGTGACCCCCCTCCCCCCACTCAGCTACATCATTGCTCAGGTGCCGGCGCAACCGTTGTCCTACGCCATCATCAGAGCCTCATCAAGGGGCTGCTTCAGCTGCAGGGTTTCCAAGATCGTTCGAGATCGTCTTGGATGCAAACGTGGCTCTCGGGTACTTGTTCCGGCCCCCTGCTCAGAGAAACTCATGAGCACATTTGCGTGCGCATTCACTGTGGAAGAGCATCAAGTGCTGGAAACAAACGTGTGTGTTTCTGTTTGAAGTGATTTATTCACTTATATCTCTTTCATTATAGGATAGTCTATTATCCGTTACAACATCTCTCTTTCCTCTCATATCCACCCAGCTTTGCCAAATCATCGCCAAAATCGTCAGTAGGGGTATCGAAGATAGATAACCCAAGGCCTGTGGGTAGGCCTTTCCGCCCCAGAACGCCAAAAGTGAGCCATGGTCTCTATCAAATGCTATTCGTCATCATGAACATGGCAACACTAAACCAGCCATGGCCTGGTGTCGCCTGAGTAATGTACATAATACCACTTGTACCACAAGGGGCATATGTGGTGGAATAAACCCAAGAAAACAGTGTTCTTGGGAGAATATTAAGTTTGGCTCAGATCAATGTAGATTTCATCGACTGGCACAATATGTCCGGATCAACCGGGCGATATCTCGTGTGACAAAGGGCTTGGTAACGAAACCCTTCATCCCGCTCTTGACCGCCTTCTCAAGAGCGGCATCTGTGATGTCTGCGCTGACGGCCAGAATCGTCGGCTTCCTGCCGTTTTCAAACTCTTGCATCGATAAGATGGTCTGAGAAGCCTGGAAGCCATCCAGCAAAGGCATCCAGAGGTCCATGAGAACGACATCAATGGCCTCGGCTGCGGGTCCACGAGCATTACGGCGCATAGCATCGACCGCGTCATTACCATTGAACGCCGTGGACACGTTCTTGTACCCCAGCCTAGACAACATGTTGACGAGAACTTTTCGGTTGATGGCATTGTCATCTACAACTAGCATGTTGAGTGGTAAATGAAGAGCAAGATCAGACGGAATCGCTTCTTGTTCAGTAGAAAGCGCACGTGTTCGGGAAACGGCACGCCGACGTGGAGGTGATGATGTGGTGCGCGGGGTAATGAGACCGAAATCATCGCCCGTTGTATGCACAGTAATCGATGGTGTGTCTAATGCAGTGAGTGGCGCTCGACGCTCGCGATCGCTCTTGAACGGATCCGATGTCAGGGGTGGCGTGACGGGCGTGCGACTGATGTCGAGTCGTGGTATCTCGGGATCGACAGACATTCGAGACTTGATGGAAGGTGTAGGCGAGCCGAAAGGTGTTGCGGGGCGACTGCAGATCTCGCCTGGTGTCAGAGGAACACGCATCTCAAACTCTGACCCCTTGGCCGGCCCGGACACGTGCGAGCGCAAACAGAAAAGATCGCCGCCGAGTTTTCGCGCAATCCCTTTAGCAACCATCAGACCTAGGCCTAGGCCTTCACTTTGTCGAGTGGTGGAGTCGTCTTCCCGTGAAAAGGGCTTGAAAAGATTAGGCAGGAAGGCCGCCGGGATGCCCGAGCCCGTGTCCTTGATGTTGATGACAATGTACCGCCCTTTGGGGCTGAGAATCGCTTGGAGTGATATCGAGCCATCCTGTGTGAACTTGATTGCGTTTAGAGCGAGGCAGGACACCATCTTTGCAAGATCGCGTTCATCGATAAGAATCGTGTCTGGGACGTCGGGAGACACATTCCATTGAATCCATTTGGTGTGTGCGTCGCCGTTGGAGCCACGCGTTCGTACTTCGATGCGTTCTCCCGTATCGGTAGCCTCAGCGATAGCGGAGTCCGGCCGACCTCCTACTTTGAGTGCATCATTTATCACATATTGGAGGACCTCCCTCAAGTTGGTGTGGCGCAATCCTGGGACCTTGGAGTGCTCCGAGGCGAACATTGGCGAGCTTGTCGAGTCACATCGTCCCGACACGGCGCCGTGTGAGCACGCTTTCTCTAGCTGATCCAAGTCCATAGGGGTCACCTCCAGGGGACAAGATATGGAGCCTCGCATGGGAGGCTCTTCGGAGAAGGATTCTCGTATCCTTCGGCGGGCGGGCCGAGATACCCGCGCTTTGGGGTTGACATCTGCCCAAGATATCTCCTCCCTCCGCCTCTTGACTCCGCGGTATGGCCGCGGCATGCCATTACCTGCAATCATGAGATCAGGACGCATTTCACGCCAGAATGTGTTCCACTGATCAGGTGTCTTGTCCATGGGCGACAGAGGCGTTTCTGGTACACCCATGTTCATGTCGTAGGCATGAACGACGTTGTCGGCTGCTTCGACTGCGCGTCTTGAGCTATCTGTTGCGGAGTCAGCATTAAGGTCTGGCGGTTTAGGTCCAGGTTTCTCTGTGGAAAGAAGAGGAGAATCATATTGTGAACTGTTGAGATGTCGTACTAACCTTGCACAGCTTCAATGTTCTCCCTCAGAGTATCGAGTATTTGGCGAGTTCGAGGATCAACCTGTAATGTTTCTGATGCTTCCTTGACGTTAGCCATCATGACGTCCAACATGCCAACAACGCCCTGCATGGGTGTCCTCAGCTCGTGCGATAGACTCCTGGCGTAAGGTTTCAATGACTGGGCGACTGAGACGGCTTCGTGTGGAACGATTTTGGGTATCTCGTCCTTGACCGACAGTGCTGATTGTGCAAAATGGTTTCCCTCGAGCACACGGTCCAATATCATATCTTCCAGGGCATGGAAGAGCATCTCGAGATAGCTCCAGCTCAGTACACGCCGTGCAGCCCCCTCTTTGCCCCACATTACACCGAAATGCGCAAAGCACTTCCCTTCAGCAAACAGTGGAATGCCTAGGTAGGCCTCTCCAGGAATAATGAGGTCGTTGGGGTTGTTGAGAATGAATTCATTGAGCCTCTCTGGAATGACAAAGATCTTATCGTGCTTCATGTAGGCGCAGGGACATCGATAGGCGTGGTACTTGAAATTCCTCAGATGGCCAGGTCCGTTGCCGTGATCGTCGTTGATGTAAAAGGCTTCCCCCATGAGGCAGGCTCCGGGCTCTCCAATGGGGGGCAGTTCGACGGCGACATCTTTATCGTCAACCAGGATCCTCTTGGACACAAAGGCATACTGTGCGTCGGCAATCGTGGCCAATCCTTTGGTGAGCAGGCTCCAGAAAGAGTCCGTGTCGGCTTCTCGGAGGGCGTTTTTGAGTTGGACGAGCTGCTCGGCAGCATTGCTCTCAGCGGAGTCGAACAGCTGTGACAGTCCTTCGGTGAAGCCATCGTCGCCCTGCTGTACGACCATGCCTGGCTTGGGTTGGGAGAAACAGAGTGACTGGCGATCGACTATGTCGGGCGGGAAAGGTGCAGATTCCCCCATCTTTTACGATTCCATCCGGACGGGCGGTAATTGGGATCCAGCTCGAAACAGTGCCGGGGGTGGTGAGCAACTAGAGTACCCACGGCGATGGTGACGGCGAGATGAGGTATGGTAGCGCCACGCTGGGAAGGGTAAGGTGACACGAGATGCGTGAACGACAGTGGGAATCTTGGCCTTGGAGACGACTACAGAGGTGGAACAGATCGCATGCGGCAACGGATGACTAACTGGGGGTGGTGGAGTCGCGAAAGCAGGCTGGCAGGGTGAGGAATGCGTTTGTGTGCGGACGAAGAGAGGAATGCGAGGGATGGAAGGGCACAGTGCAGCGGTATGGTTGGTTTGCCAGATCAGACTGCCAAAGTCGCACATTAGAGGGCTGGCCGCAGTCGCGCCCAGGACGATCTAGAACATGTTCTGATGCGGTGGAGGCCTTTGCGTGTCCTTGTACCCCGAGCGTCCGCCCAGGTGCTGGGTAGTGACAAAGGACGCATCTGGGGGCGCAATGGCCGCAATGGCCGCTATGCCTGCCTGGCCTAGGCTGCATGTACAAAGGCGCTGGGCTGGCGAATGCGCCCGGGCTGCTTCTGGAGGAGCTCCCTGTGCTGCTGCGACCATTTTGCAGCTGGTCGCTGTCATGGGCGGATGGCACTTCTGATCGTCCCGGAGAGTTTGGGCTGGGAAGGGACCCTGGCAGGCTTCGGTAAGCAGGAGCGAGTGGGTCGCACCTGCTAGAGCAGTCCAGACGCGCTCGGCTCATGCACGATGAGCAGCGCTAGCCCTGTCGCTCCTGCCTCGCTCGGCCCCCCTGATGCTGACTTCCGCCCAAAACCACCGCCGCGCACACACCTTGGCCGCGTCGACACCCTTCTGCTCTGCCATTCTGGCCGCATACGAACGTGGAGATGATGTGCTTCGTGTTTGGTCGTGCGGCACTGACTCGATCAGGTGTGGAGAGGGGGATGTGCTGTCTTGGCCCTTGTCAGGAGGGCGTCGTCCTGATACCAGCCACAGATCCGAGGGCCACTAGCAAGAATAGCAATACTGGCTGCCAGCCGCAGAACACAACTAGAAGTCGAATGCGGTGACCTTTTCAACGCACACTTGGCCCACGTCAGCGGCTCCAGCCAGCAGTCTGCTGCACCAGGCACGCTGTGTTTGACCGTGACTTCTTTACAAAGCACGGCTGGCGACCTGGTGACTGCCGAAACACAGCTCCATCCATCTCCCACACAGGACATCTGTCCAACCGTCTCGGAGCCTGGTCGGACAGCCCAACATAGCACATCTGGGGCAGATCGGCGTTGGCTGTATAGCCAAGACGGCCTGTGCCTTTGCTGTGTGCTCGAGCGCTTCAACGTCGGTACTGGCTTCAGCTGTGGCTTCAAGGCTCCCTCTGCGCAGCATGCAGCTGGGGTTTCACATGAAATCTACTTTGCTCTGCGGCAACTACCTTTTGTGCATTGCACGTCAGCATTCACAGGAGATAATGCATCCGCTTGGTCGCCCTGCTGTTGTCGTCGTCAGAATGCTGTGGTAGAAATTACTTGTCTTGTAGATATTGACTGGGTCATAGTCTTTTTGGGAGCCCAGGCCACCCGCTTCTGACATGCTCGGCCTCCGCTCTCTTATTTCCAGCGGCCGTGGAGAACAGATTGCTTTGGCGAATCACCCCCAGGCACCCGCGCAGTCCCGTCTGCACGCTTGTTTATGTCCCGTGGTTGAGGTAACGTTACATGGTTCTGCATTTCACTACATGACGCGGCGAGCATTGGAAACACTCAACCATGGCTCCTTCCGTGCTCTTGTCCATGCACGCAATACTCCAACCACGGCCAATTCTGCCTTGAGTCCAGGAAGGCAATCAAAGCCGCCTAGTCGCCCACAAACATGTGGAGGCTTCCTCTACAAGCAATGATGGGCACCGCAACGTGCTTCGGGTGCGCGTGTCGATCGCTCCTTCCCAAAAGACATGCCGGTAGGGTCTTGAAAAACAAACAGCCCCCACTTATCTTACCGCCTCACTCTATCCTTACCTCGGACCTCACGTTATACACACCCATAAAGAAATAATAGCCCTCCTACTCCCGCAAGACTGATCGTGGTACAAGTACGCCCAGCTAGCTACCAGTAGTACCCCGGCAGCTTGAGCATCCGGGACTAGCCTCTCTGGCCCTTTCCAGACGAAGGAGCTCCTACCAATCTCCAAAGCTATTGTCCCTCCTTCCTCTCAGAACCTGCTTTGCCGATTTCAATAGTAATCCTACTCTTCATCACAAACCTCCCAAGCAACCAAACACCTTTGATTGTCAAGTTGTGCCGCCAGCCAAAAGTGGCCCCAGCCTGCGACGCATCTAGACCAGGCGAGGCGCAACAACCCCCAACACATCCATTGACCCCGAACACCGACGCAAATGCCGACCAGTCGAATGTCACTGAACATTTTATGCAAGTACACGTTTGACAGCAATATTTCGACATTGTATGAGCATTGCCAGGCTCCTCCTTGATCGCACCGTTTCAAATCAGAGCGTTACCCCTAACAAAGATTTAGTACGAAAAGCTCACGGTTTCCACGTCTCACTGTACCTAAGCTTATTGTCCTCCGCGGAGAAAATCAATGGCAAAACTAGCGAGGATCTAGTTCATTGTCTCGCGAGACCTTTTACCAAGGCTCTTTATTTCATCCACAACGCTACTATTGACTACTTGCATACTGCGGTCCAACACCGATTGGCACGAGGGCTGCTCCACGGCGCTTCTACACACTACATCACGGCCACCCCTCTCCTTGTTGGTTTGTTTTACGATGATGACGACACGCTTCGGATCCCAAAACCACTGCCGTTGCTGTTCCACATGAACCTGGATCTCTTGGCAACGGTTTGGGCTATCCTGTCCTGGGTCCCTTGTCCATGTACCCTTCCATACTGGCCTTACTGTATTTTCTACATGGGGAGGGCTTGCACCAGGCTTCCACGGCATCCGCATTGGGATTCGCAACGTGAAGGGTATGCTTGCCAATAGTCCAACCGAGGCGAATGGACACGCACAAGCAAACGTGCACAAAGCAACAACCACCGGGAAAAGCAGCCAGAACCTGAAAGCAGTCTGAATGCGACGTCCTGATGGGCGTTCCCTTGCAACAATATTCCGATCTCAAAGGGTTGGGTCCGCGTTCCCCAAAAAGCGGTAGTTGGCGATAAGCATCTGCGGACGCACTGAAGGCAACACGACATAGCCTACTTCTGATTCGCTGTGCGCGAATTCACGTCCAAAATGCAACAGTGTACATCAGTTTGACCACAGAGCGAACAATGATATTTGCATTGCTCGTGGTCGAGTCTGGTCGGCTACAATACAACTTCAAGGCAATGACTTTTACTTATTGTCTTCTTTATCCACCCAGGCACTGACCTACTAATTCAAGCTAGATTCTAGGTCCTCTAACGCACTAAGACTGCGTTGCGCGCACTGAATATCGGATTCATCACGCGTAATATGAATCTCACCTTTAATCCCCGCCAAAGCTCAGATGTATACTACTCCCTGCAAGAACCGGCACATATTCTGCTATCCATGTTTCTAGACTTATTTTCCGTCCCGACCTTGGCGCCGTTTCCTATTCTTGGCTTCGTAGACTGGTCTGGATCCAGCCTCCAAGTGACTTCACCTTTCATCGCCTAATACACACCTGCACACCTTCGTCATACCGCATTGACGTGTCAGATCTAGTGTAGACTTCGAAATATCGAACGATCGTACACGGGCGCTGCGGCATCCATCAAGCCACTGGTGGCACGATGTGCAAGTATCGTCGTTTCTAGCAAGTCAAGTCTTCAGGATGCTATGTACCGACCTACCTACACAGCGAAGTTCCAGACTGAGTATAGGCGATGCCGTAAGGAATCTCGATCCTTGGTCTCAGTCTAGGCTCCCCCTGTCTGCATGTGCCAAACGTACATTGCGCAAGGACCATACACAATCTACGGAAGATTTGCAGGAAATGGCATGTTTGATACCCGCACAGCCGACATTTGTGGTTCACGTGCAAATCTTTCAATGCAGCCGTTCGACAGCCAGGCATTCTGGCCATGTAAGGCGTAAATCGCGCTTGAATCTAGACCAAATTTGCATTGCAGCTCCATGACGCCTCCAAAGCTGCGCAAAGCACAACTTCTTTCGAGACGACTCATGCCCATGCAAAGTACTCAAGTATGAGCAGAGAATTCCTCAATGCCGCCTCTTATCTCGTACCGCTTATCCACGTCGTTTCACTGCTTATGCGCGGTTCGTATAACGAATGTATGGTGGTCTAGTGTTGAAAAGACGGGCAGGTTTTTACCCAGCTCACTCTCATACGCATTCCGCAAGCACTCTTTCCCAGAGACATTATTGTGGCGACGAGTGACTGTGAACCCGCAGGGACCAAGAGATCTTCAGAATCGACCTCTGTCTTGTCCATATCTTTGAAATAGCTTCTCCATAGTATAGTCATACTTGGTCCTTGTACACTTCTCAAATTTGAAACGGTTGAAACTCAACAGTCTGTAGTTGTGCATATGTGCAACCCATTTGTCCGCTACACAGTTGATATCGGCCAACATTCACCACGCATCACTTTGAAGCACGGGGTTTCTATCAGAGAATCGGGAACAATGCAGAGACACAGAAACTTCTCAGCACAAGGTGGCGATACAGGAGCACAGCGAGCGGAGTGCCTGACGTAATGCCAAGTGAGTCGTCCAATGTTGATCGAAGCAAATTTGAAGAACAATATGCGGCCATTCATGACACGAGACTTCCCACCAAGCATGCAAAAGCGCGATGCCCTGAAAATCCAGTCGTTACTGTTGAAAATGCGTATTGTGTCGATTGCACTCAAGAAACGGTAAGGAAGTCAAAGAGCATACGCCAGAACTTAGATGATTGTGGTGACGAGCGATCCGAATTTTCGTAGGGAAAAAAGGGCCACATCAGATTTACAACTCTCTACATATATAAGTCATCAAACTTCACTGAAGAGAGCGCCGCACTTACACCTTTGAGGTACCCTTTGCCCCATAGTTCAGCAATGCTATGGAATATCACGGGAGAATTTCCCAGCCTTCGAATCGATCGACCCTCAGCAGCAGAAAAAAAAAGGGAATCAGCGTTTCGGGTCGATCGTGACGGCTTTATAACGATCCATAGTCTGAGGGCTACCCGAGAAAGAAACTCAAATACGCCATCCATCGTTGCGTATATAGCCGTTAGTAGCATAGTCTATGGGCTGCTCTACAAACCTGCGAGTTTCTACACACGAATAAGTACAGGGTATCCTGGTCTACTCAACTGGAAATGCGAGCGCGTTGGACACATCGATCAGCTAAAGGGATACTGCAAGCCGTTGGCGGTGAGTATAGGTTGTACTATACAGAGGAGAAGCAAAAAAATTTCAAGCAGTGTAGGGATTGCAGGAGTACATTGTGAAGAAATGTTGTGTAGAGTTAAGGACGTTCTATTGGTAAATTATGAGTTAACGAGAAATATTGACGTGGTGAGGACAAGTGTGGCTGACCCAGGTATATCTTAACATGTAATTGACTTCCGATTCATCTTTGAATAGTGAACGAGTGTAATATGCTATAATGGGATCTAAAACCTCTCATAAGTACGGGGTGAAGTGATACTATCATTGAGCTTGTGAATAGTAGAAATTGAAGCCTGCGGTCACTTTAGGGCCAATTGCCTTCACCATTAATATTTATGCCTTCTTCTCAGATTGCAATTGAAAGAAAATAGCATCTACTCTTAGCACTCCGTGTTACTTGGACGCAGTCGGCCATGGTAGCTGTCAGTGTTTTGGAGAAGGGACTGTACATGTATAATGCTATAAACGTATGCATAGCGAGTCATGGCACTACCGTTGACTATATTACCATACCCAGAGTGTGGTGTGACCTAAATACCTTCTCCTATTATTTCTCGTACAGCAATATCTACTGTTCGCCTCCGCTCCGTCGTCTTCTTCCTAGGTGGGACTGCCGAGCCAGATACCTGCCCCATAACGTAGATTCAATCCCTTCTTCAAATGATCAGTCTCCCAGCTTAATGTCTCGCTATTCCACTTGACTGCTATTAGAGCTGACGATGCTGCGATGGAGTGCTTGACGCCGTCACTCGCGAGACTCGGATGCTGAGGATGCCTTTTTGTTTCTAATTTTATTCTCTGTGACGATTATTAAACATGTCGTAGCCAACCATTAACGTCAACTGATTAGGCCAGCGTAAAGGTAGAGCTGTTTAAGGGATGTAGTGTTTGTAAGAAATGACTCGCTCAGCCTGGCTAGTACGATATCTAGGGTCAAAGACTGCCCCCACACCGCAGGCAAGAAACGCGAAAAGCAGCGTGCCAGGCTTGATAAAATAAAGCAGGGGTAGTCTTTGAAAGTGGTGGATGATGAGAAATGTGGTATCGTTTTATGTCTTTATGGCGGCTAGGTGTGTTAACATCTCGAACAGCTATCCCTCATCTTTGTAGTTGTGTTAAGAATGGGACTAGCAAGCATCAAGAGCTTCCTGGCTTTCACACGAGTCATCATACTGGTGCATAGATCCCGCAGGGTTCCTCAAAGCATGCTATTTTGGGATTAGACGCGAAAAGGCTACGAGACTGGAGAAAATTCCAACAAACATACGATGGATGTCCAATTCGAAGAGTCTCCGAAGATACTCCCCCTCTACATTAAATCCAGTGTAACATTACATTGAAACTCCTTTGCGCCTACTCTTGTCAACATCTCGTCATCAGGACCGATTGGTCTTTTCTACGAATCAAAAATCGCACCATACGACGGAATGCCCCTGGCCTCCATATCATAAACAATCTTCGTGGTGAATCGCTTGTTGCTGATGACGCACACCGCCTCCGCTCCACTCTCCTTCCAAAGCCTGTAAGCCAGTAGCGACATATCTGGCTTACCCTGTGTTCTCGTGTTCCAGATCACAGCATGCGGATCTGTGTGCTTCACACTATCGATGATCTCCTTTCCGAACGTTTGCTCTGGGTTAGGCGCTGTCCAAAGGATACGGCAGGGTATTTTGTTGGCAAGGATGACCGCGAGACATGGACCTATTCCTGATCCAGTGGCGACAAGGACAATGGATTTGAAAAGCGTTGCGATGCGGAGGACGCCGCATGTGGGGATGCCACGAACCCAAACATGTGTTGGAGCGCGTTCAATGGTTCGGCCTGTGAAGTCGCCTGCTCGACTCACGATGAGCGAGAAGCCTTTTGCGTTAGGTCCTTGATTGGTGATCGTGGCGAACCCGTGCCAGTCGACTAATGGACGTTCGGCGAGACGTACCGCAGTACCGACGACAGGAGTCGTGTAGTCGAACCACAAGCGCACAGCGTGATTGGACAGAACTTCTGAGCGAACAGGTACTTTGCGGAGGAAAAGCCAAGGGAAGATGATGGCCATTGTGGCGACGGTAAGGAACCATACCGGTGGTGAATGTAAGTAAGCCTTCGAAGGCGCAATTCCGGGATTGAGATCTTTTGTTGCTAGGAAAGTTTGCACCCAGAGGAGAATAAGGCACGTCCAACCTCCAAAACGGTGTGTCATCTCCCATGCATTGTGGTATTTGGCGCGGAACGTAGGGTGCGACGTTGAGCCTATGGCAACGAAGATCAACACCACGAGGTAGGATAAAATGAGTGCTGCAACCGAGATACACCTAACCTCCAAAGGCTTTGCGAGTTCGAGGCTACCTCCAACGGTGAAGATGGTAAACCACATAATCGCCGCAATTGCGCAGCCACTGTGTATACCTCCGATGTGGAAGATCCTTGCACAGTGCCGGCGGATAGCAAGTGGGAAAGATGTTGGGACGGAGCAAAACACGGTAAATAACAGGTTGACGACCGGTTCTGAGCGCATTAACACGGCGACGCACAGGTTAGCAGCCGTGGCAGTAGCGAGATCTGCGAGGATATACTTGGCTTCTTTGATTTTGCGGTATAGAATGAAGCAAGCGACAGCAAGGTTTGCCAAAACGACGATGGAGAAGAAGCGGCGATATAGAATGAAAGCTCGGTGTCGTAGCCATCTCTGACCGTGATGTCCGTTCTTCGCAGGCAGTATGTCGGGAATTTCGACAACACTGCTTCCTGATGATGACAATTCAAGATCAGATAGTTTGCTTGATATGATGATGTCTCCCTTTTCGACGTCTCGTGTGGCAATTGGAGCTGGAACTGTTGGAGGTTCATATTTCTCAATCGCGGTACTGATCGAAGGCTGTTCAGCTAGCGGCGAGGAAATACTCAAACCAGAGTCAGCCCTGGTCCTGTATACAGCCAATGCACCAAGCTCCTTTCGATTTACTTTTCCATTCGCGGTAAGTGGAATAGATGCGACATAGTTCCATTGTTCGGGGACCGAATAGTAAGGAAGCTGTTGTCTGGCGAATGCATCGACTTCTTGCTCGTCTATAAATTGTTGGGCGCTATAGAAGCCATGAAGCCGATTATCAATGAGCATGGCAGATGCTCTTGTAACACCAGGGAAATTCTGAGCCATGTTAGTATTTCGGAGGTGTTGTTAGCGAAAGGTAAGTACCTCAATGACAGCTGTGACACCATCGAGCTCAACACGGAAGCCCTATGCAAGTCAGAAAGGCGTTTGTATAGGTGGCAGGAAATCTACCTTGATCTTTACTTGATCATCCATTCGACCGAATGTCTCCAAACATCCGTCATCTCTCCAGCGGACGATGTCACCAGTATTAAACATCATGGATCTATCATGTGTCAGCTCAAGAGGGTACAGAAATCGTAGGGTGTGGTCCGTAGCATACCCATTGTTCATAAAGCGATCGAGCTTATACCGCCTTGCAGTAAGTTCAGGGAGATTGATGTAGCCCCGCGAAACACCTGCACCGCCAACCCACATTGAACCTTTCGACCCTAAGGGTACTGGCTGCTCGTCGTCGTCTAGGATATAACATGTCGTATTAGGCAGGGGTTTTCCAATCGACAGTTGCGTGCCTGGAATGTGACGATGAGCTGAATTGAGTATCGTGATTTCGGTAGGACCACAAATATTGTAATAACATGTGCCTTCCGCCCACTCGTCGGCGAGCCTAGTTGGACGTAAGTATAACCCGAGAATACGATGATGGTCGGAGGTAACTCACGCTTGAGGACAAGGTTCGCCACCGGTGACAATAGTTCTGATATTAGGGAAGGAGATCCTTCGATACTTGGATAAGATGGACGGCGTTGAGATCAGGGTATCAACCTAGGCGTTCGGTTAGCATAACCTTGCGCACCTGCTGTACTGGGTTAGACTAACTTCTCGAAGCGTTACCACCCAGTCGGAGCCTCTCATACACAAGGTTCCCCCGTTCATGAGACAGCCGAGGATCTCCCAGGCACCTGCAAATACGTTAGTTACATCAGCCAAGTCTAGCACGTAAACCCTACCCATGTCAAACGCAACGTTCAGGACCTGAGCGACCTTAGAGCCGACTTTAATCCCAAGGTTCGCAGGCTCCAATAGCAGTGCATTAGTGACATTGCCATGTGAAACATCAACTCCTTTCGGGTTTCCAGTGCTTCCTAGTTGTATGGTGAGTCATGTTCCAGCCAGTAGATGTGACAAAGTACCTGAAGTATAGATGGCATATGCGCCATCTCCTGGAGAAACTTGGGTATCTGGACGATCTGTCGAGTAAAAAGCACCGACATCCATACTCAACGCAAGGATGATAGCATCTCTCCTTGCAAATCTACGCACTTTATCCCAGTACTTTGGCAGGCATAGAATGAATCGCGCTTCAGTGTCTGCAAAGATGTGCTGTAACGCCTGCTCTGATGCCACCCCGCCATCGATAGGAACATACTGGCAGCCCGCTTTTAGGGTAGCAAATAGGCCAATGAGCATCTCGAAGGAGCGCTGAACAACGAGACATACTCGTTGCTTTGGTTTCAGACCTGATTCGATGAGGTGATGGGCGAGTCGATTTGCTGCAACGTCCAATTGATGATACGTTATTGTCTTCTCGCCCAATCTCGCCGCTATTGCTGTAGGATGATGGTCCACTATGTTCTCGAAAGCTTTGTGAACCAAAGACCGAGGGACTGGAAGGACAGGACCGAGTCCATAACGAGTAAGAAGCTCTTGATCTGCCAAAGAATGGCCCAACATGCTACTGAAGTACGCCTGAGATGGCATAGTGTCAATTAGATCTGACTCGGAGTCGGTGAGATCCGTTTGAATTTCATGGATGCACTGTGATTCTGCAGAAGATGTGCCCTTTTGTATCATCGAGGTCGACGATGTGGATACCACTGCAAGCACGGAACTATAACGCCATTGCTTCATGCCTTCCGTGTCCTTATCCGATCGGCAGAATATTGACGTGTAAACAAGGCATTGGCAGTAGGGGTCTATGCCTTGTCAGTCGGTCCTATCGTGAAGCAAGATGTACTCCCTAATACTCGGAAGCTCCCGTGCTTCGGTGATTCCTGCAAAGGGAAGGTTGCCGGGAGGTTAAGTGACTAGGTTCAGGATAAAAGGTGGGCTACGACTGGGTGAGAGGCAAAATGTACAGTAAAAAGTAACCACTTACAGCCAGATCTCCCGTGTAATCATGGAATCATTGGCAATGTCAGCATGCAGTGAGTGAAAGTTTGCTAGGAGCGGGGGAGATGGTCCTAGTTACTCGCCGATGTCTTCAAAGACCTACCAGGTCACGCCCTCTAAAGAAGCTGCTCACGGTAGCCATGGCGGGAAAGCTGTTTGAGGCCACGCGGACATGCAATAAACTATGCCTGATCGGCATCTATATGATGCTGCCCCTTGTGTAAGCGATTTAGACAATCATACTGAAAGACAACCCACAACAACGTGGAATTGTTCCGTGCTGCTTTGGTAAAGGCGGGACATCTGACAATAGCTTCATTAGGACTAGTGGAGTGAAGATGCTGGCTGACACCTGATTCACCACGGGTCGGAGCGGCAAGCTATGCGGTTGGCATGCATGTTCCTTGTAAGATGGAGGGGTAGTAGTGGGATCTAGAGTACTGTATGAGTGGACATGCGTACATCTGCAGAACGTGCATGGTCTGCGTATGCGAGGCACAGCGGACCGCGTGTGTTGTCAGTGATCAGCGGTTCGCGCTAAGCTGCCTCGACGATGACCGCAAGCGGAAGCAAAGCCAGTGTCTGGTTGCGGGTATTGTCTGTAGAAAATTTCGGACCGCAAACAGGGCCTCTTGAAGCTGTGGACAATAAAGGAACCCCGAGTAGTCGCCACTAATCAACCACATGAGGCTGTTGCCATGTTGGGAGCGCTCCGGGGGGCTCGTGCGGCGGCGATGGGCTAGGGATATGCCGGAAAAAGCAAGGAGTCGCTGTCCCGTTCGCCGCATACACTTGCAGGATCTGTGTGCCTCGCAGGAAACTTGTGGGGTAGATTGATATCGCCAGGGTGCAAGGATGTGGAGAAGGCGAAGGTATCACACCGCAACTGCAAACAAGATTGTGCACTTTGCGTTTACTTTTGGCACCGAGATATCCCCGCTATTGACAAGAGTTCCTGTGCATAAAGCTGTTTAGGTCGACCACTGATCTGATAAACAATCAATTTGTCACTTCATCGTGTGATAGCTACCTACCTAGAGGTCCACTCTTACATGCTCACACGTGAGCCAATAAAAGAGAAAGGAAGCGAACAAATCAAAGAGTGGAGTACAGGATATTCTCGGATTCCTTTGCAGTTCAACCCCCAGCATGGAGGCAATCAAGCCGGCAACGTTAATTGTTTCCATCAGAGAAGCCGGAGTGGCAGTGGTGGAACTCAATCGTTCGAAGAAACGAAACGCCCTGTCCCAGGATCTGATAGATGAGTTGACAGGGGCGTTATCCCAGCTTGATCGAAGTCCAACAGTGCGCGCCGTTGTGCTTAGCAGCTCGGGTACTTCTCCGTTCTGTGGTATGTGGATCCAAATTACATTGGACAGCCCACTCACACTTACATTCTGCTCACAGCGGGAGCGGACATAAGCGAATTGGCCGGAATTTCAACGGCTGAAGCGTATCGCATTGGCTGGTTGAAGGACCTTGAAGATGCCTTCTCGAATTTCCGGAAGCCGATCATCGCAGCAGTACGAGGTTTCGCAGTACGTAAACGAGACTTTGCTGGTATTTCCCCAGCTTTGCTCGACTGCCGGACGAATGGCTTAGACTGACGGGATCTCACAGTTTGGCGGAGGTTTTGAGCTGGCGCTAATGGTAAACAAATTGTTCCCCGGATTTCTTTTACTCGAGGCAGGCTGCTAACCCGGTGCGCATAAAGTGCGATATGATCTTTGCGTCTGCCAATGCCCGGTTTGGCTTCCCAGAAGTGCAGTTGGGCACCATTCCCGGAGCCGGCGGCACGCAACGATTAACGAAGACGGTTGGAAAGCAAAAGGTGTGTGTGCCCCGCCCGTATCCCTAATTTCTCGCGCTTGGTACTCAGCGTGAGCTTGAAACTCTTACTGATCATTCAGGCAATGGAGATGATTTTAACCGGGGCGCCGGCAACGGCGACTGAGATGGAGCGACTTGGAGTGGTGAACCGGACCATGACTTCGGAGCAAGATGTCCTTGAGGAAGCTCTCAAAGTCGCAAGGACTGTTGCATCGCTACCAGGACCTGCAATTTGCATGGCTAAGCAAGCTGTTGTTGCGGGTAAGTTATCCCTGGCTCCTAACCTCTTCGGAACATACCGAGTTGACGCATGGTAGCGGAAGCAACGACGTTGAAGGCGGGGCTGGAGATTGAGCGCGCATTGTATTACAGCAGCTTCTCGCTTGCTGATTGCCGAGAAGGTATTGCGGCCTTCCTGGAAAAGCGGCCTGCGAGCTTCCAGCATCGCTGAGCCCTTGCGCAATAATTCCAGCGTGACTTGGCATGAGCCCCAAGGCACTTTGCAGTTGCCAGATTGCGGGCTAATTCGGCACCTGTCTGCATCCGAGGATGAGCGTGGGGAACACGATGTGTATTGCAACGAGTCAGACCATGTTCATATCTAGTCGGCCCTTCTCTTGTGTGATCTTCTCTCCAGTTGCCACTGAATACCGATTGTTGAATCGTCGGCAAAGACGTAGTTCTGTTGGTGGATTAGGTTCTGAGATGCGTGATGCAATAATCTATCCTGCCGGTTGCGTTCCGTAAGGCTTCGTGTACGCCCAGCGCATTTGCACTACACCGGACGTTGGGGAGCCGCACATCCTGCTCATTTAGGACACGTCGCCGTGATACCTGACACTGGTTCTGGGGAGCGAGGGAGTGATTAGAGGAGGAAGGTGGAAGCGCTTGAGATGAGGGCGATGTCGCGATCCCCACCACGAAGCTCGATGAGGCAGGAACCACTGATTTTATGATAACACGTCAAAAGTCGAGACCTGCAACAGTTGGTCATCGGCTTGGCATGTTTATTCATGGGGTAGGCTTCAGTGGGAGTAGATCAATGCTGAGTGCGCTTAGTGCTTCCATTGGCCACGCAACGGCAAGCCTGGGCAGACCAGGGCTTCAATGGAATCGCAAGGCTTTGGAAAAACTCGTCTCCTTCACGTTTCCCTATCTCTCGAAGCAATTCATGAAGAAAGGTGTCTTCAACAAGCCTCAAGCAGAAACATGAAGCCAAACCCAGTTGGGCAAGAGGGTCGATCATGTATCGAGTATCCTAGGCCCTGGTTGTTGAGAGCAGCTACACTCTTCCAATGCCCAGATCATACACCAAGCATCCTATTGAACAAGCATTGATAGTACCGTGAACGATCCGCTTAGCAACATCTTTGTAAACATCCCCATGGGACTGAAAGAGGCATATACACCGAGGACGGTAGAAATGTAAAGTACCATGCAACCATTATAACAAGAGGAAGCAGGTATACACAGGCATGGCCGCCAACCATCGATCCATTGAGCGGCTGTTGTGGAACCCCGGAGGATTCTTCCTCAAGGCAAAACAAATGCCCTTGCATGGCCATGTGGGACAACGAGTTCACGCATAAACTTTAGGTTCAGCAATGACGCAACGCCGTCTAACATCAAAACTCACTCACCAGCATGGTTGACCAAGCCCGTCCCCTTCCAGTCCCTGCAGCAACATGGTTTCCAGCGACATGCAGCCAACTTACAACACCTGCGGGACGGTTTTCACCCATGTACTCGCTGTCCTGAGTGGTGGCACATCTCATTGCGAAATTAGCGAGCGGGCACGCGCAATGAAGAATTCAGAATGTCTCCTCCAATCATTTTAGCAACCGGCATTAGCAAACCAGGCGGGAAAATGGCAACACCTTGTTGTCATGAGCCATTCATGTACACATGCTTTTCGCACGACCGGAGATACTCTCTGTGAAGTTTGCTACGGAGATGCGTCCTACAAGCCATGGAGGTGCTTCTGCACAACTAGCGACGAGAATGGTGTGCAGACCTGCTCGTCACATGGACACCTTTCATCATATCACGGCCGAGCGATGACTGACTTGCTTTTGAAAGGGCTCTGGTGTTCCAAGTAAACATGTCAAAACATGAGAGAAACACTGTCAGGAATTCATGCTAACATGCCATTACCCAAAACTTGAACCTCCCCTTGCTAACCTCCCACGTCAAATACATACAGACATACACGATGGCCAACTCCACGTACACTGTTCAACATCCATTGGTATCAACAACAATAAAAGGAAACAGATACAGAAATAAAAGATAAGGAAAAAAGCATTGTAACGTTCCTTCTTTCCCTCCCTCAGCTTGAAACTATCCCATCTTGTCGGTATCATGCGCCTGTTCCCTAATATCCTTCGTCTCAATCCTCCCCATCCCCTGATACATGTCATGCCTGTCAATCAGACTGTTTACTGTTGTCGCGCCATAAAGGCCCGGCTGGCTGCCCTCAGTGCTGATCGTATCTGTTTGCACGAGCGCATTCTTGTCCATGCTGGTACGTGGGCCATAATCCACGTTTCCGAAATCTTTGATCACGCCGCCATTCTCTAGGACAATCGGTATTGGTCGAGGCGAGCCGTTGGAGTGGGAACTGGTGACAGAGAGACCGCGCATACGTGAGTCCAGGTCGAGTGCTGGTTCGTCAGGGATTGCAGAAAGCGATTTGGAGCGCACAGGTTCAAGCTTATTAGATTCGTCTTCTGTGCGTTGGTTTGGCGGAACAAATTCGCCTTCTGACAAGGAGCGTTGCGGGTCAACGGTTTCGTCTGGGCCAGGCGTACTCCTGGCACGCTCTTTTTCGTGTTTACTGCTGCTCTTCGAGAAACTCTTGAGCTTGAAGGCCGATAGCCAGCTAGGACGTTTCTCTTTGCCAGCATTTGGGTCCAGGGCGCGCTCAGCGGCTAGTTGTATGTGCGATTTTTCTGCGGCCTTAACTACTGCAGGTGGAACGGAGCGTATATCGTAATCTGATTTGCGTCGCCCACTCGCTGCGCCGGCTGTAGGAACTGCGAGACCCAAACTTGCGCGCCGAGCATTAAGACTCGACTCCTTGATCTCCTCATTGATATATTGCAGCGCCGTATCGACGACTTCAACATACTCTGGGTAATCAACCACGCACGCCTCTCTGATAAGTTTGAGCTTCTCCCAATCTTGTCGCACAACCGGGCCTGAGAGGTCAGGATGCCATGCCATGCAGCGGATGTCGGAGCGCATGCCGCGATCAACCTGCTCCTTCACTCCCAGTAAGTCAATGAGGGCATCGACTTCTGTGCGCACGGTCTTCACAAATGAGAAGAATCGTTCGCTATCTTTGACGGTCCAGTGGCTCGTTACCATGCTCATGTTGCGTTTGACATGTGCTCGAGAACCGCTTTGCCGGAGGAGATCTTGGAGGAGCGCATACTTCTCGCGGAAACCTTCAAGTCGGTTGGTATCGAGGGCGGGGTATTCGAGTTTCGAGAAGGTTTTTGGACTCTTCATGCCATACAAATTCATCAATTCTTCCCGTGACATATTCGTAGGTCTGCCTGCGATCTCGTGGAGTGCTTTCCTGACCTTCGCATTGATAACGTCATTGTCTAATTGGGGATCCCTGACACCAAAGTTCACAGGTAGATGCGGATCTGGGTTGGTGAGTCCAGGATGGCTAGGAATCATGTGCTTCGCAATAGTCGCTGGTGGCGCAGAGATGCCCACGGCATCGCCAAAGATGAGCAGCCTGCCCTGTTGCAGGCCCAGTTTTGCAAGGGCAACCTTCTGCGCATGATCGTTATCCTTGGACGGATGGATGAGGTTGAAGGCTTCCACGCAGGTGCTGAATTGGGTCGCGAGAGAGAAGACATCGGTGAGGATCTGGGCCTTGCTCTTTGCGGGCGCTGTGGCTTCGATGGTGTCGGTCATGGGTTTGTCGGCCATATTTGCGGGGTAGCCTTTGGCTGTTAAGTCTCAGGTGGGGCCAGTAAGAGAGCCGCGAACGCGCTGGATGTGTGTGTCGCAATTGCACGCAAGCACGCTGTGCAGAGAGAGAATGCATAGTTTCTAGCTGGGCAGACAAAGTCAATATTGACTTCATGTGCGCATGACGTCTGAGGAGTTGATCCAAACCATGCTTGCATTCAGGTGTGGCGCAGACTCTTCGCACAAGACGCGAAGGAGCGGGGCTCATTGGATCGGCACCCTTCCGACCAAATCTGGCTTATTTGCAGCCTCGCTATTCGCGATTGCTGTATCTCGCAGTACTTAAGCATATGTACCAATCTATGCCGCGATTCCTTCCTGTGGCCCATTTGTTGTGGCGCGGCCCGTGTAGAAAGACTGGCTGAACAAATGCCTCACCGCTCGTTCTTTGTTGTTGGGATGAGTAGACCCGCAACAACTATTGCAGAGATTTCTGAACCTCACAATGGCAAACCCTTCTGGCCCAACAGCCGCCTCCGCCTAGCCACTGTGGGTATTGCTATCGAGTTTTTCCTTGGCCAAGGCGGTGCAAGAACGGAACTTGGCGCTCGCAGATTGATGCTGCAACGGAAATTGGAGGTACATCCGGGGATTCTGGCTGAGTGAGATAAATATACCACACTGTGGCTTGACTGTTGCTTGAATACATGAAGGACTTATAGTGTTGAGGTCTTCTTGCTCAGGAGTGTAAGATTGTAGAAGTCTCCAGCTTCGTCCATTGGGTAGCTGAGATGGTTTGCAAGAGAGAAATGTACCACGACCATGGACAAGCGAATACCAACTGATTGGAGTTCATTATGCGTTGAGAGTTGTCAGACTGTAAAAAGGTCGCGGCCGGCGATGAATGGACACAGCCTTGGCGGGGGAGCTGCGTAGCACGTGTTGTGCGCCATGAGCTCCAGACCAATTATTGTACAGTTCTAGCTGAGGGACGCCAACAAACATGAGCCAGCTCAGAGCCCTTCAACATGTTATTGTGATACTGTCATTCCGTGAGAGATAGCATAGATGTACTCAAGACGAGCACGGCGTGATTAGTATGACGATAATCAATGCTCGGGGCTCTGAATATATGCTATTGGTGCTCGTATGCCGAATATAGTGTTCCCTGAATCAAGGTATACACTGATAAGCACTATGAATTGACGAGTGAGATTCCAATCATGAAATGCCACGCTCGTCGATCATTATCCCTGTACCAGGTGCGTGGGTCATGATACTTAAGCTGTTCTTGGAGCGCTACCTTGGTACGCCTCGGGTGCGCTAAGATAAATATCGGAATGGGTTTCCATCGAAGTTGAGTGGGCGAGTCAACGAGTACGAAGTTGTGTCATATAAAAGGACAATCGAGGCGTGGTGCGCAATTCGTGTCTCATACAGTCTAACAAATGACTTTTACTAACAGCCGTAAGAAACGGATACATGATGCCGGACAACAATGGGGGTATCTCCAACAAATATGAAATAGACAAGGTGTAAACAATCGGAAGTGGTCATTGAACGTCGCGGTGAGAAGGTATTTATAGAAATGCGTGCCGATTCTCAAACGTGATAGAACGTACTCTTCCCATCCGGTTTTTCTTCATTGACACTCCTTGTTGTAAGTGTGTCTAGGTCCTGCGCTTCGGCTTGCGATTGACGCTTCCTTCTCTCGCGCTCGCTCGTCACCACGCTGAACTCATTCTTGACAAATATGCCACTGGCTCTTCGACCCCGTGGATACATTTGGCCTTCAGGCTCCTCGTCGTCTATGATAATTCCTTCTTCGCTCTCGTGGTCGAGCTCGGTGTTTGTGTTGTGAGAAATATCGATCTTATGGCCTGCTGACGGTGTAGCACGTGGCTGGCCACTTCTCCAACTTAGCTGATAGGATTGGCG
This sequence comes from Pyrenochaeta sp. MPI-SDFR-AT-0127, assembly GCA_020747015.1. NCBI lineage: Eukaryota > Fungi > Ascomycota > Dothideomycetes > Pleosporales > Cucurbitariaceae > Pyrenochaeta > Pyrenochaeta sp. MPI-SDFR-AT-0127. The sequence goes on along the minus strand of JAGTJM010000056.1, from coordinate 67,430 downwards.
CTTGGAAGAACCACGGTAGGAACCAAGCAATGGTCCGAATAGGCGGACAAATGGGCCGCGCAGCATCGGAAGACAGGCGCAGACAATCCCAGTATTAGCCTCAATCACGGACCAGATGGTAGCGGGAATGGGGCCCCAGGTTGGATCAGGATCCTTTGCAGATGCCGCAATTGTCGTTGCACGGTAGATGGATGCAAACGTGACACTGAATCTTATTAGCAGAAGATCAGAGTCGGTGAGCCTTAAACTTACAAGGCACCAGTACCAAACACCAAACAGATTCCCAGCTTCTCAGCTCTGCCCATAGACAGTGTAAGAATTTGGCGAATTGGCATTGCAAGGAGCAGGAAATCAGTTGTGATCTGCGTTGTTGCATATGAGATCCACCAAGGTTCATTCTTGAAGCACTTGAATCCTGGTATACTACGGTCCCAGAATGCGGCAATTGGCGCACACTGAAACACTGTAGCAATGATAAAGGCCAACCCGGAAGCCACAATCCAGCCATTCATGACATGACAGGCGACACGGAAAGATTTGTTGGAGACGGCGAAGATACGGTAGTAGAGACATACGACGGAGATCTTGTTGAACATGAGGACGACCTTGTACATGACTTGGATTTACAGTTAGCGACATTTTGCATGGAAAATGGTTGACCTTGCCGCAGCTTGGGTTCGCTTTGCGTTCCTTGCAAAATGCTAAGCGAGTCCTTGGAAAAAAGAATTGAAGGAATCTAGGCTTTCAAAAGCAGGATGGAAATCCAGGACAGAATTTTACTCACTATGGGCGCCATAGAACCATTTACGTGCAGTCATACGGGTGTCTCGAGGAAGTGATGCCCAGTGTCTGCCGTACCCATACACCACCGCTACTCATTGTTAGTTGCTTGCAGTGCATACGATGGATTCTCTACACTGACCTTGACACTCTGTTAACGAGAGTAGACCCGATGATATCAAAGCCGCGATAATCATGTAGTCGTCCCATCCTAAGCCACTTCTCCTGATGAACCGCTGTGCCAACCGAGCACCCACAAAGAGGGCTGCTATCACCACACCGAGTACACTTGTTAGCCATAGTCCCCAACCGCGCTGGACCGGCCCTTGAGTGCCCAAGCCGACATTAGGGGCCATGATGAGTCAGTGTGTTCAGTATGGAGAGTGCTGGCTACCGAAGCGAAGGCCCGCAAAAGAAGGAATGAGCAACTTAATAAGCTCTTACCTATCGACCCAAGGCATCTTTAGGGCGGGCAGTTCGGAAGCAGATACGAGTGGGTCAACATGTGGCGCTGTCAAACATGGGGGTGTGTTCTTTGCAAACATGTTGTGGTAGCGAATGAGGGGTTGCTCTACTGTCGTGATTTCGTATACCATGGACTTTCCGTTGTCTCGCTTTCAATGAAACAGGGCTATACCTGGGCTCCTGCAGTTCGCTCAGGGTCGAGCAAGAAATTTGGCCGTTGCCGGAGCTGTTCGGATCTGTGCGAGGAGCCCAAAGTAGAGGACAGGCCGGCGCGGCGCAGAAATTGGAGCGAGAAGTACATGATGAGGATCAGCATTAGACCGAAGAAATGCCTGTAACATCTTCTCGAATGCCAGTATCTTTGCCCTTGCTCGACCCAATCGTTCGGAACAACAGAAACAGATACACGAACATCATCGAAAATGACTCGCGTTTTCAGCTCTGCGCGTCTTGCTGGCATTTTTGACATGCTCCCTGAGGCGGTATGGGCCTCGAAGAAGCTCCCGCGATGGCGGGAAGGTGCGACTGCCGCATTCGTGTTAGCGCTCCGGCATGTTTGCTTCATGCCACCCCGCCGAAATGAACATTCACTCGCCGTCCCGTCTTGCGCGCCGTTTCAAACGCTTGGTACGCCGGCGCTTGTCCAACCCACTCAATCTGTTACTCACAATCGATCGTGTCCTCGGGGTTCTGCCTCGTTCCAGGACTTCCCTGCTGCGCCATGTGCGCTTTGCCGTGTGCTGGTTCCTTGCAGTCCTGCCGCTAAGACAAGCCACTTTTCATGGCGTTGAAGCCACGCCGCAATCTGCATTTCATTTGTTAAAACCAGTTTACGGCCGTCCATTATGCTGATTGACCTTTTAGCTGTCTCCATTCAAGCATAGGACAGCTGTTTCATATTGACAACATGCAGCACCTCCTTCTTGCAGCTGCAGTGGTGGCCACCGTCTATGGCTCTGCTGTCCCAGTAGAGCAGAGGTCACCTAGAGTTCAGACTACGAGTGGTACCCTCATCGGCCATCAAGCTTCCAACAGGTCCTATGTGACCGAGTTCCTCGGTATCCGTTACGCAGAAGCGCCTGTAGGCGAGCTAAGGTTTGCCGCCCCCAAGAAGTATGCTGCGCCTGCAGGAACCGTCTTTGATGCGTCAGAATGGGTAAGTAGTCACCCACCGTATGTAGCTCATTTGTTGCATTCGCTAATAAACAGTAGTCAGCGTATGTATAATTTGACTCTCTGACCGAGGATCATATTGATATTGGAACAGCGACTGCCCGTCAAACAAGCCTCCAGTGAGCGCCTTCCCCAACTTTACGCAACCGTCAGGCCTGCGTGTCTGGAAGAACTTCGCGGCGCAAAACACCAATCCCGCGTCTGAGGATTGCTTGAAGCTCAACGTCTGGACTAAGAACCCAGGAAACACCAAAGCAAAGAGACCAGTCCTTGTGTTCCTTCATGGAGGACGTAAGTTTGACTTGTACGTTGCGACAACGGTGACTGACCACTTTGCGCAGGCTTCCAGATTCCAGGACCTCATAGTCCCTTCTACAGTGGGCAATATCTGGCTGATTCACAAGATGTAGTTGTTGTGACGCCCAAGTATGTCATTCAACCACCCATCAGTATGTTCGACCAGACTAATAATGAACAGCTACCGCCTTGGTATCTTTGGGTTCGCCGGTGCTCCAGGTGTCGAGGCCAATGCAGCACTTCGGGATCACCGTGCAGCTGTCGAATGGGTGCGTGACAATATTGCAAGTCTCGGCGGTGATCCATCTCGCATTGTCATCTTTGGCCAAAGCGCTGGCGGTGCCTCGGTGGACTACTGGTCATTTGCTCACCAGAAAGATCCGATTGTCTCCGGACTAATTCCCATGTCCGGAACGTCACTCAGCTTCCTACCTAATACCAAGGAGTATTCTCAATCGCTGTGGTACAATGTCTCCCAGACAGTTGGCTGCGGTGGTCCCAATGAAGACCCTGCTACGGTACTGTCATGCGTGCGCTCCAAGGATACCTCTGTTCTTCTTGCTGCGGCTGCTCGAGTGCCTCCACTTCCAAGTCAGGCTCTGAATCAAGCAACATTCCATCCGACGGTCGACAACATCACTGTTTTCGCAGACTACGAACAACTGTCAGCTTCCGGCGCTTTTGCTAAAATCCCCGTCTTGGCTGGCAACACTGATCATGAGGATGGCTGGTACAGGATATCTGGCTGGGGTGCGAGGCTGAACTTCACAGACGCGCAATGGGACCTTTTCGCGCAGCGTGCTTTTACCTGCCCTACCGCACACTCAACCAACTACAGGGTCCAGCATGGCGTACCAACGTGGCGTTACAGGTACCATGGTGGTTGGGACAACCTTCGCCTGTACAACGGCACAGCAGGTCTGGGACCTAGAGGTAGCGCTGCCTATCACGGCGTTGATCTGAACATTGTGTTTGGTACTGCCACGGACGTCTCTGGTCTTCCAAACACGCTAGCCCAAGACATTACAATCAAGTACATTCAAGGTGCATGGGCTGCATTTGCCAGGGATTCGAAGTATGGCCTAACGAGGTATGGATGGCCCGCGTACAAGAAGAATGGTAAGTTTATTGCACAAGAATATCTCGCTAGAACCGTCGCTGATTCTTTTCCCACAGCCAAAACGCTTGTCCAATTGGCCTTGAACAACCGTGTGTGGCCAAATTTCGTAGACCCTGCTGTCTACGATGCGCCGTGTCCGGCAAAGAACGACCCACTGCCTGGACGAGGCGCGTTCTAGAAAAATACCCCTGCGTTAATATGTAAATTAATCAGTACTTAATACTCGCCTTCGTGCGGACAACTCTTCCAGAGCACGTACACGCAACGAATTGACATTGTTACATTTCTTACGCCATCCGCCACTGATTTTAGTTACAGAGGGTGGTGCCACACCAGTTGAATCTTACCATGTACTTGTTTTAGTCCCTGGATGTCATCCACTCCGTCCGCTCCATGGAAGAATACCAATTTTGCAGCGACTCGACAACGACCCCGACTTCGAGCTCACCGGCTCTTTTTGCCGCGGCGTCCCGGCACTCGAGCCAGCTCAGCTTGGCTCTGTTCGGTCAATATTGCCAGTCACGGTCACGGCCCGGTGCATGAACCAGCGGGATCCCCGTGGTCCACACCCATAGCGCGGCGCCAACCGTTAATTATTGTGAATTGACTCAAGGACTGTGTTATCGAACATTTGTGGCCCTGATTTGTTTCACCACGAAGCCTGATTGGGCTACTATTGTATTTATGATGATGGCGACATTGGTGAACTTCCATCTCACGTGGCATGTTCTACAGGCCCATCGAGTGGGGCTGATGATTCGGAATGGCTCCATTGCCATCTCGCACCAGGACTGTTAAGCGCAAATCAACTGCATAATTGCGACGTGACCAACTGAATTGTTTGCATCAATTACGCGCGCAGTTTGTAACCGACCTCGCCACCTCTTTTTTCAGAAAACTACAACAGCCTTTCCATGTGATCTATCTCGCTAAAACAAACATTCGATGCGTCGACTTGCAGCTTAAGTGTGCGACATATGCATGATGGCTTGCTTAAGTCAGTTGTCGCTGACAAGAGGTGATGACCGTGAATATGCAAGTCTGCCAACAACCCGTCCATCGAAGCACCCAGAACGCAGGTAGCGAATCCCTTTTGGAGCCGCTTTCTCCACCTTCAAAGTTGCTTGACTCGCAATCAGCACATGCGATAGTGCGATAGTACGATATTTCAACGTCAGGTCTTCCAATGAGAGAGTTTTTTTTCCTTTGCGACAACATGCATCAGTTGAGCTACGACAGTATTTCTACATCATCTCCCACACCGAAGGTGTTGGGGAATGGCTGGTGTTCCCACCGGATGTATAGATGGCAATTGTTAAGACCTGGGGTGCCAACAAGTACCGAGACTAGAATGGCATGCCGCATTCGATACTAACTTGTTAAGGCAGTGATTATTTGTGCGATCCTTGCAGGGAGGCGTAAGGCCTGCATAGAACACGAAGTTCTCCCCGCTCTGCGTTTCCCTGCACTCACCGTTCACCTATCGAGTGGTTCGAGACACCAAGGTACAAAAGCCCAGCGCCAACCTGTCGGAATAGTTTGCTTCAAGGTCCTACAACCCCTCAACGGACATATACTACTGACTACGATCGCCACTATGAGTTCAATCGGTACCTGGCAGTTCACGCCACTCATTACACAGTTTCCTACAAATGTTCTCCCTAATACGGGATTCTGGAAAGCGACGAATGGATCTTGGGAGTATCAGATTCAGCTCGCATGGCCGCTGAACTGGACCACTCAAGCTGAAAGCACAACAGTAGAGACAATGTAGGTTAGGACCCCAACATCATGATCAGAGCAATGTAAAATTTACACCAGCAGGTACGTCCTAGATGGCAATGCACTCGGCTTGACCGCCACAGAAGCTTTTCGCCGCCGCCGTCCTGTCGAGTTCAATCAACCAGATAGCATCATCGTCAGCATAGGATATCCAGAAACCATACCCGATTCACCGTACAGCACCCATCGGAGCAACGACTTCCAGCCTCCCGTTTGTAACAACTGCACCCCAGCAGCATTTCCTGGTGTGCCACCAAACGCCGACAACTTCATCAAATTCATCGACACTGCCCTCCGCCCCTGGATTAAGAACACCGCCTTCCCCAATGCCGTATTCGACCGAGACGCATTGTACGGTCACTCCTTCGGCGGACTCTTCGTTCTCTACGCCCTCGTTGCCCGCCCAGACCTCTTTGATACCTACCTTAGTGCCTCACCTGCACTATTCTGGAACAATGACTACGTCTTCAATTACACTAACTTCCTCGCCCCTCTGACAACCCCAAAAACCAAACCACCCAAGAACTTCACCAAGCCGGCGTTCCAGATCAGTTATGGTGCGCTTGAACAAGCACCAGTGAAGAGAAGGACGGAGACCGCGGAGGAATTCGCGTTCCGGCAAAGTATCCTTGTGCCGATGCGCATGACGGATTTGTCGACGAAACTGTATAACAAAGTCAAGAACAGCCCGCTTCTAAGAGATGTAAGCAAGCACGAGTATCCATTTAGTGATCATGCGGCGGTTGGCGCAGTGGCTCTGGCAGATGGGATCGATTATTTCCTTGACTGGTAGCTGCGAGGTGGGATCCATGAACAGCAGATCCAGAGTCGATACACAAACACATCCTTCTATATATGAACAAGCAATGAAGATTTTAGATAAATGACTGATGTCATGTCCACTCTCTTACAATAAGATGGCCAGCATGAGATCGCAGTCCACGTGACTACATACTCTCAACAACGTGCCTACGTAATCCTACCGTCCCAAGTTTTCTTCACGTGAATTCAAATGACAGATGGTTGTGAAGAATTTGCAGTAGTTCTGCTCATATGATTGTCGTTACTGCCATCTATAATTCCTGCTCTAATGTGAATCTAGATGATAATGATATTCATGCAATGCTAATCCCAAAACCAAACCAAAAACTCCAAGAATGCTCTTATGACCCCTACCCTCTACCTATTTTCGAGGTTCTCACACACTCACACACCCACCGTCAATCTTCAGGTGACCACCTGTCATGAACTTTGAGTCCTCGCTTGCCAAAAAGGCGACAACACTGGCCACATCGTCTGGCGATCCGAACCGTCCGAGTGCTGTATCTTCTTTCAGTTCAGCTAGATTCTCCTTTGACCAACCATCCTTGAAGCCGGGTGAGTCGATGATGCTCGTGTGGATGGTGTTGACGCGAATGCCGTACTGGCCAAGCTCCTCGGCGGCGGTGAGTGCGATGCCCCGGAGTGCAAATTTCGAAGAAGAGTAGGAGATTAGCCCAGGGAATCCGCGTAGGCCTGCGATAGTGGAACGCAGGATGATAGAGCCGCCGCGAGGTTGGTTAGGGTTCTCGGGAGATGACCGCATGGCTGCGGCTGTGTGCTTTACGCCTAAGAATGCTGCGTTTGGTGTTAGACTGCGATTCAGTGGACGTATCTGGCGATGAAAAAATTACCTGACTTTGCGTTGATGGTCATGATGGTGTCCCAGTCCTGCTCGGTCACTTCAAATAGGCTCTTGCTCTCCTCACGCTCTGAGCAGTTCAAGAGTGCCGCGTCCAGCTTGCCAAATCTTTGTACCGTCTTCTTAACGCACGCTTCGACATCTGATTCCTTTGTAGCATCGGCCGCGATTGTCAATAGTCGTGACTCGAGCGGGACGCCGGTCGGGATCGCAGCTTTCAAGACCGGGACAGCGGCTTCGAGTGCGGGCTGATCGATATCAATGAGTGCAACGTTCGCACCCTCGATCAAGAGTCGCCCTGCTGTCTCTACACCGATCTTGCCTCCTCCACCTGTGATGAAAATTACTTTGCCCTCCAGGCGGTGGATAGGAAGAGGCCGTGTAAGGTTTGTGGATGTGGGTGCGCGTTCAAGGCCAGGACGCATGGGCTTATTAAGATTGAGGGTTGAGATGCCATTCATTCTGTCGATCCTGTCGTGAATCATTTTGCTGATTTGTTTGGTGAGATTTGGTGAAGTATGAAAGATATGCCGTCCAGCGGTTGGTATGGCTTTGAAAGATAATTTCCCAGCGCGGCTGCGAGATCCTGAGTATTTCTACGCGCCATGCTCGCCTGCTTGACGGACCCTGAAATGCTGCAATGACGTATCAGAGGACCCTAGGCGAAATCTTTGCACCATCTTTGCGCCGGCTGCAACGTCCGTTGAGGCTCTTGTTGCGGGTGGTATCCGCAAACCCACAATTTTTTATCCAATGCCGTTGTTGACCGGACTTTCGCCGCACCGCCAGCTCCAACTTTTCAACAATAGCGGTGGGACATACGGACACCATGTGCACCCCAATTAATCTCCATGTGGGCTCCATGTGGATTGAACAGCATGTCCTGCTGACTTGTGATGGGGTTGCAGCGGGGAAGCAAACCGGACGTGTCCATGACTGTTCCCAAGTTGTGCCCAACTCATCGTCGGACCTTCCGTGTTTGACGAAATCGCATCCTACATACAGAGATTCAAAATCTCTCACATGGTAGAGGTAAGGCTTAGGATGTGAAAGCCAGAATGTCTGTGGGAGGAAGATGTGGTGATGGAACATGATTGAAGGCGATGACGTCATTGGATACCCCAGACTACCTACTACTTGATAATGATAAGAGACAAAGGAAAATGCTAATCGATGAACTATTGCGTAAATATGCTTTAGTAACAAAGTATAATGGACCGATCAATGATCCGCATCCCAGGCGTTCTGATGCACCGGGGGATCAGCGATTCTTCAACTCTCTTAGCTGCTCATATCGTATGATCTTGCTACATCAAATATACAAAGAATACCAGCCCGCATCAAGCTAAGACATATTTAACGAAGAGACAACTCTCGGAGGATGCATGACAAACTCCTTTCATGAACGTTAGGGCGGCGTTACAGTGCCCCTGTTTTCTGCCATTTGGGGGAATTCTGCCGAAGAGATTGGTAAAGACAGATGGGTTTCCGGACCTCAAAACTGAATTTCTTGGCGAACAGCTGCAAGTTCCTATAGCCATGGCGCCTGTGGGTGTGCTCAAGATTTTCAATCCAGATGGTGAAATTGCTGCTACAAAAGCGGCTGCAAAGGCAGCTGTTCCATATATCCTCAGCACCGCCTCAGCAACAAGTATCGAAGATGTGGCAAAGGCCAACGGCGAAGGCGGCCAGCGTTGGTACCAAATCTACTGGCCTTCTCGCAAGCACGACGATATCACTATAAGCCTGCTTCAGCGGGCGAAGAAGACTAGTTACACTGTGCTATTCGTAACACTAGACACTTATATCCTCGGCTGGCGGCCCTCAGACATGGACAATGGCTACAACCCAGTCCTGCGCGCGGATCGGACTGGCGTCGAACTCGGCATGACTGACCCCGTTTTCAAATCCCAGTTTAGAGACCGCCATGGCGTTGAGGTCGAAGATAAGATGGACTTCGCGGCGCCCGAGTGGATGCGCACGGTTTTCCCGGGGCAGAGTCATGGATGGGAGGACATTAAGTTTCTACAGGAGCACTGGCATGGACCAATTGTATTAAAAGGAATACAGACTATCATGGATGCAAAGAAAGCTGTTGAAGTAGGAGTTCAGGGAATCGTGGTGAGTAACCATAAAGGAAGACAGCAAGATGGCGAGAATTCGAGTCTTGGTGTTCTGTCGCGTATCGTTGATGCCGTTGGCGACAAGATTTCAATCTTATTTGATAGTGGCATACAGTCTGGGGCTGATATTGCAAAAGCGCTGCCTCTCGGGGCAGATTGCGTGTTAATAGGGCGGCCGTATGTGTATGGCTTGGCGTTGGGCGGAGAGAAAGGAGTGGAGCATGTCCTTACCAGTTTGGTTGGAGAGTTGGAATTGACTTTACATTTGGCTGGAATTCGGAGTGTGGGAAAACAACACGTGAATAGAAGTGTGCTAGTGAGAGAAGAGGAACTCTTCAAGTACGTGACTGGTGTTGGCATGTATTAAGTGATGTCCAGCAATTTGCCCCACATACTACTTTGTTGCACATGGGATACGTTTGGAATCTCGTAGACACTTTCTCCTATCCACCTATACTTACATTTTGCAGAAGAAACCGCCTTCTCTTTGGCCTATGAATACCTTACTGCAACCTAAATCAATGACTAAACCGTGAGTAATCAAGACCATGCTGCCCTTGTGGCGAGACTGACACGACTAAGATAGTGTGATATAGTTGAAGACAAGATGTAATAGCATGAAAACCAAGTACTCGTTGTCGACTTTGGCCAGTGTACAGAACGGGTGTCTTGTTGAGTTTTCAGGCATCTTACAACCCTATACAGCCATCATAGTTTTGAATCTTTCAGAGCAGGCGTCAACCGCTGATCATCTGTCAATATCCCATCATTTCCGTCGCTGTGCTCAATCTTATTCCCAAATATCAGATTATCGTATCCCATCATCACTTTCAATGTGCCATCCATGAAGTTGGCTCCATCATCTAGATCGCATCAGCAAAATGCATGCTCTTCGCATATGTGTATATGGTCACTCTTAAATTCACATCTGATGAACGGGCAATACAAAAAGGGGCAGGGTAGTGTAGGCTCGGAGTACTTACGAATTAACTTCTTTGAAAATGCCGGACTGCTCTGAAACTTTACCCAATCGTCCAAACTCTTAACATACATCTCACCAATTCCATCATACGGTAACGGCTTCATGCTGTACTTCTCTAACTCCGCCCTATGTTCTGGGGTCTGATGTAGCTGAACATATCTCTTACAATGCCCACCAAAACCCGCGACCGACACCGCAAGGTCAGCGTGTACTGTTTTCCACCACTCGTGAAACCTTTGATCAGAGATGTCAGCACGCTTTTTGATGAACATGAGAAATCGTATGTATGGTTGTTCATTGGAGCCTTCACCGGGCGAGAGATGACTAAAAGCGAAGGCGTGGTGGGCCAGGATTTCGGACTTCATGTCTGCCATAATAGGCCGCGAGAAGATTGGAAGAATGAAAAGGGCGATTTCTGATGAAGGGATAACGTTAGATTAAAGCGTCATGAAGGATGAATAGACAGAGGTCGAAAAGACACTAATTGGCTTGGCGGCGGGTGACGTTCTCCGGGAGCACAGTCTGCCCCACTGATTTCGGGACATGTAGACATCAGAAAAAGACACTTGTGGTCAAAAGTCTAAGATATAAGGTTTGCTGATGGCTGTTCGCCTAGATGTGGAGTAAAAAAAGGGTATACCGAGACCTTTGCGACCCACTAACCATTCCAAACGCCGTCCCACAAAGAACTTTCATCTTTCACAAGCCAAGTTTTTAATACGCCTTCGAAATCTTCAGCTACTCAGACTCTCATCAACATCCTGACAGTGGGTATAAAGTCCTGACTGTCTTTTTCTTGCTGCTCAAAACTTTGCTTAAACGCTGCCAAGCCTGCAAGAATTCCACAAACCATGAAAACCAAAGAGACAAGACTCCAAAGCACACCCCAACACTGTGAAGAGCCTCCATACCGCTTAGCAAAGACACTGGCATCACTAGAGTTCACTTTTCGAAGGATAAGGTCATCACAAATATCCCAGACACTGTAAAGCGATGACATTACGCCAATGAATAGCTATACGTGGTTGTTAGAGATGTGATCTGTTGAATGGGAAAAGATTCAAGAGCACTTACAACCATGAAGCGAAGGGCTTCGCCGTGTTTGATGAACCAAAACGCAATAAGGAGGCCAACTGCGAGCAAGATAGTCCCAATTGTCAACCAATCCTTGCGCGCCCACCAAAGCGTCAACAGAAAGCAAACTCCGAGCACAATACTCGCAACCTTGCTCGCGACGATATTGAAGCCGCAGAATGTGAGCAGTGCACCGATAAGGCTCGAACCTAGATAGCCGGCTGGAAGTGTGAGGAACTGTTTGCCGCCACGCATATGGGTAACGCCGCCCTCATGGGGATCCAGGGATATTGACTCTACACGTCCACCGGTACAACATGCCGTTATCGCGTGACCAAATTCGTGAAATGCAATAACCAACATCTGAACGTCATTAGCAACATGTCATGTGATATTTTCGCCAAGGCGATGTTTCAGCTGAACAACACACTCACCTTGAAAGGCCAGAGGACCCATCGAACGTATGGAAGGTTCCATAGTAGTGCAATGACAACGACGTATGCGGCTATTACACCTAGGGTAACGCCTTGTGTGTGGTTGACTGTCAATCCACGGCGCTGTAGATGGTGTAAATGCGGCTGAGCGAGAGCAGGCCCACTGGCGAGCAGGGCATGTCGCGCTAATTTGCCGAAAGAAGAGCGCGTGGATGGGTGTATTGCTGGGGCCATACTGTGCGTAGGACTAAATGTCCGGAACGAATGTGTGTAACTAGATGATGATGGGGGTGAAATGTGGTTTTGATGTTTGTGATTTCCAGCTGAGGCTGGGATGTGGTAGGGAGCTGACGCGTTTCGCTATGGTTTGTGACATGCGCCACGCTAAATTTAGTAAGAGGTGGCTATGTCGGCATCTCTGCGGCACCGAACACTTCATTTCATACACACAACTGTGACTTGGTGGTTTTGATAGTAATTGGAATTGCATAGAGTATGTTTCCACAGTGCGCTGAGATAGTATGGAAAAAGTCCAGGTAGCCTCCCAGAAAAGGAAGTGACATGACTGGCAATAGTGACACACGGAAGAGAAATGAACAGATGAGAGACAGCATAATCTTCGTCAACCGAAGCTTCAGAGATACCTCACACCCTCCTCTCGTCGCCAACACGCTCCTGGTGGAGCGACATACCCCTCTCCGGAGTAGTGTCAGCGTCTTTCTCATCTCTCTTCTCGTCCAAAGACCTGTTAACCGGCGCACCAGCTCCATTTCGTTGATCCAAGATACTAGGGCGTCGCTCCCAGTACGCATTGTCGCGCTCACTCCTGCTAATGTAGCCCGGTGGTACCCACTTCTTACTTGTGAGTGCTTTGAGACTCGGCTCAGAGTACATCATATCGACGCTTTCGAGGGACAATGCCTTGGTCTCGAAGAGGAAGAAGTAGACAATCGCAGCTGCGATAAAGTTGCAGCAAAAGAAGACAAAGCCGAAAGCGTACCCAATTCCATCATTCGCGTACGGGGTAAGGAAGGCAATGAGGAAGTTGCCTATCACTGATTAGTTTGGCGAGGACACCAGCAAATAGAGGAGCATTTACCTAGCCAGTTGAAAGCAGTTGCAAGAGAGGCTTGCTTTGCACGCGTTCGCAGAGGGAATGTCTCGCCAATGACGACCCAAATGAACGGGCCCCATGTCATGGCGAAAGATGCAATGAACATGCATGCACACACGATCATGATGATGCCTGAGCTGGGATGTTCGGTCGGGGGACGTACAATGCCAATGATGGCGAAGATCAGTAGCCATGTGGCCTGCCAAAGACCTCCAGCGACAAGAGGCACACGACGGCCAACCCTTTCAATGAGGTACAGCCCGGGTATTGTCATAAGAACATTTACGGCGCCTAGAATAAGCTGCGTCTGAATAGGATCCTCAATACCCGCAGCTTTGAAGATTGTCGCTCCATACTGATGTGTGTGTTAGCTGAGTTTCTTCTGAAAATGGACGATAACTTACGTAGAAGAAGTAGTTGACACCGGTCCACTGCTGGAAGAATTGAAGGGCGCATCCGATGAGAGTGCGGTACACCAGACGCGGGATACCAGATGGTTGGCCAGTGAAGCACTCGAGCCAAGTGCCTTGACCAGCACTGTGCTGCTTCTCAATTGACTCTTCCATTTCTTTGAAATCGTCATTTACAAGCGCATGTGTTGGGTTGTCTTTCATGCCGCGTAGGCGAGCCAGTGACATGCGCGCATCCTCCCAGCGGCCGCGGCCAGCCAACCACCTAGGTGACTCTGGACTAAAAAGGATGCCAATACCGAGAGGCAGTGAGAAACCAATTCCAAGTCCAATGACAATCCTCCAAGAAGCGTCTGTGTCCTCTCCTGGATTGTCACGGACCCCAAAATTGATGAGATTCGAGACGAGAATGCCGATTGTAATCATAAGCTGATATGATGCTACAACTGCACCACGTATCTCTTTCGGGCAGCACTCGGACTGAAACATGGGCACACCGACGGAGAGGTTACCGACACCAAGACCAGCGACGATACGGCCGATCGTCAGATGGACCCAACTATTCATGGCTGTGATCTGGATGATGTTGCCAATTACGAAAATGAAGACACCGAAGCTCAAACTGCGTCTTCGACCCCACCAGTCCGCCGTGTAGGCTCCTGCTAGGGCTCCAACAAGAGTTCCGATGGACATCAGGGAAACAATAAGAGATTGAATGGTTGTGTCGAATGCAATCTGGCCATCTGGCTGGACTTGGCCGAAGCGATTGATGAAGTCTCGGAATAGAAGCATCGATGATATTTGGCCCTGTTCATGCTTAGACCAATTGCTGTGCTGCTGGAATTTGGCGATGCCATACCGTGTCATAACCAAACAGAAACCCCCCAATGGATGTCACACACCCGAGCATAATAGCTTCAATGCCACAATCGGCGCCGCGTACGCGGACGGAACTGTCGAAAGTCAACATATCGCTTACTGTTAGGTTGTTGTTTTGGCGTGGTGCTTACATTTTCCCTAGACCCATAATTGCAACAACAACAACAACTCCACAACGATAAAAAAGTGATGTGGATTTGGAGTTATCTACTCTATATCTCACGATCTCCTCCCTCCCTTCTTTAAGTACAAGTGCCAATGTCTCTTCATGTTGTACTATGCGGTAATGCCCAGCGTTATGCCGAGCAGCCGTCTGCGTAAAATACGTCATTCGCGCCACGCCGTCACCCAAAATTCTACGCACACACCTCCAACAGCCTTGGCCGTATCATCAGGCAAACCAACGGTCATCATCTGAGCCTCTGATTCTGCAGTAGTGGGCTTGTCAATGCGACTCAGCGGACTGTCCCCAAGATGCCTGGTTGTGGGGTATCTACCACAGCGCAATACAATTCGGCGGCCAAGAGCATGACTCGTCCCCGCTCTAGTGATCGTTGATACACCACCGCGGGAATCGCGTGCGGATGCACCGGGATGGCTTGTTTGCCTAGCGGGAGGCGTTTTCTTTGAACCGTGTCTTTGGGCAGAGCGAAGCATTTACGCCTCTGATGTGCACCCCGCACACAAGACACTTGTCAGTGTGCCGCAACATCCACGCTTGGAAAAGCCACTGTTTACTTTGCGTTGTTTAGTCCGTCATCGGGTTTGGGCTTGGATGTCGCGTGGATTGTACGTGGAGCTTCGAAACGTCGCGCTTTTCCGGACAAACATCGGTCTACGTGCATTACGAAGAGGTTGAAGGCCTCGGCGGTGGGGACGATATTGATCCACTTCTGTCTGTGCAAACTCAACATTTCTCGCTTTTTGCCTGTTCAAGCTTTCCGAATCTTCAAAGGATTGCCTCGGGAATCCACTTTGGCGTGCTTAGAGATATGCTTCATCTCCCCGAATGCCGACCTCCGATAAGATCATGCAAAGGGAGCAAGAGCACCGATGTCCTCAATCTCCGGTCCAAGATCAACACACACGGACCATGAGGCAATAAAAATGCCATCGGGTTCGTCGTCAGCGTTCCTGACTAAAACCCTTCGCGAAAATAATGAGGCACGATTCGAGATGCTAGATCGACATACTGAGTGGATTCTCGAGGAACTAGTAGGTGGTGGTACAGACCTAACAACCCACCTCTTTCAAATTCCAGGACGGATTGACAGGAAGCTAAAGAACATTGAATGCCCTAGGTGTGACTTCTATATCCACTAATGTCTCGAATCGTTGCGGCTTCCCAAGTTTAGGCTCTCAACTCCTCCCCACGCTCCACATTTTTCGGGGCTATGTTCCAGCATTATAGGGGTACAGATGCGCTTCACATGGCAAGACTGCGCAACCTTTTAACTTCCAATGCTTCCTCGAACCTTCTTGTTACAGTAGAAAGATTCTGGTAGAAATGAAGACGGAATTTTTTATGTGGTACAGTCACGTGTCGATGTTATTGTCGACGTCATGATGTCACAACGAATAAGCCTCAAAGAATGAGCATTTCTTCGTAAATCTGCTACAACTAAGCAAAATCTGCCATATACAATTGAAACCCACAAGTATATAGAAATAATCTCAGGTAAACCAGCAAAATGGTGAAAGACAACGAGACAGCCATAGAGTGAGTTAGAATGTAGATGAGAAGATATCGGACTTACTAATAACGACAGGGAGTTCAATGAGCTCGCGAACATGTCCGCAAAGGAGCTTCAGGATTGGCTTGGTAGTGAGGAATCCGTCGGAGCAGGCTGGTACTAAGATTCTCTTCAAATTGCTCTTCTAGACAGCTTTGACTTCGCTGCTCAAATCGAATTTTCTTCGCCTGCAAGACTCCAACTGACAATATCAAGGTCTAAAGATGATGGCTCAGGGGAAACCATCGGACACGACAGTGGCCGCAAAATCGTTGCGATTCTCGAAAAGAATCCAAACAAGGATCCCAAAAATTACGAGCAAGACGATATTGATCATATGAGGAAGGTAGTCGCATACTGCAAGAGGCACCTCGCGCAAGAAGAGAAGGCAAAACAAGACACCAATAGTAAGAGCTATAAGAGTCTTAAAAACTGGGGCCATGATGCTCAAAAGACTTAAGATATGGTAATAAAAACCATATCCATGCTGCAGCAAGAACTGCTAGGAATTGTGTCTCCATTTTGAGCGCCATTGTTGGCTGTACATGTAGAGAAGCCGACATCCTGCATATAGGCTCAATTAAGGAATCCCTGTCTCCCCGCAGAACCCTTATTATGATCGATTATCCAGAATGCCATGCAAATGGAATAGTTAAGCATACTACACGCTTTATTGATTCAACTACCGGTGTTGCAAAGGAAGGTCAGCAGCACGAGAAGCCAAGATACGCCTAGTCGGCGAGGGGCTGCTTATGAGCTGTGTGGATCCAGCTTACCTCCAGCGCAACGGAATGATTTTAGAGTTTCACCATTGAAAAATGCACATCATAGCAAGAAATCTTTTGGCGGCCCTTGCTATCTTATACTCATCTAGCTTGGTAAAAATCACTGCAGCGACTCCTGCAACCATAAAGCGCAGCACAGGCTCACTCCTCTCCACTTACGACTACATTATAGCTGGAGGCGGTACAGCTGGCCTGACAATTGCCGACCGCCTCACAGCGGCCTTTCCAGACCGCAACGTTCTTGTTGTTGAATTTGGTCAACTTGTCAATACTACCGAAATTCTCACGCCTGCAGCAACTGTCCCTAATCGCAACTATGCCTTCCAGATTCTGTCACAACCAGAGCAGGGGCTGAATAATAGGAGTTTTACAGTCACTGTCGGCAAAATTGTGGGTGGTTGCTCAGCAATCAATGCACAAATGTTTGATCGGGGAAGCAAGGCAGATTATGATGCGTGGGGCGAGATTGCGGGAACGGAGTACACAACCGCCGGATGGAGTTGGGACGGGCTGTTACCCTACTTCAGGAAGGCGCGCACATTCTGAACTCAGATGCATGATTGAGACTAATACAGAACAGAGCACGATATTTACACGTCCCTCGGCAGTGGATGTTGAGAAGTATGGGTATACATATGATGTCGAAGCTGCGTATGGGGGAAGCGGAGGCATTCACGCAAGCTATCCACCATTTCAGTGGCCGAGTGAGAGTAAGTTCACTACGAAAATACACGGGCACTGTACTGAGACACATTTAGAGGTCATGCGAAATGCATGGAAAGAGCTTGGTGCCCCAACACCAAAAGAAGGGGCAGGTGGCAACGCGGTTGGAGTCTTTTGGCTTCCCAGTTCTCAGGATCCTGGGACTCAAACTCGTTCCTATGCTCGCACAGGCCATTATGATCCTGTTATGACGCGTCCAAACTATCATCTTCTCGTCGGACACAAAGTCACCGAGGTCATATCTCAGGAGAGTGGAGATGAAGCGCGAAAATGGAAGACAGCCGGTGTCAAAATTCAAGCTATTGATAGCAAGGACGCACCTCTCACTGATGTTCAGAGTAAGAGGGAGGTGATACTCGCCGCTGGCGCAATACACACTCCAGGAATCTTGCAAAGAAGTGGCATTGGGCCGAGCGACGTACTCATCGCAGCAAAGGTTGGCGTAAAGGTGGAGCTGCCCGGTGTAGGTCAGAATTTTCAGGACCATGCTTTGCTCAATATATTTTATAACTGTGAGTCCTTGATATCAATAAAGTCGTGTGAGGCTGCTGACGATATATAGTGGCGAAACCACCTCATGGGCCTGATCAAATGTTCATGAATCGAACACTCATGCAAGAAGCGCAGCGCGAGTACGCCACAAATAAGACAGGTATAGATAGGTATATCTCAACGTCTATGTTAACTATTGACAAGTTGCAGGGCCACTAACACTCTCCGGAGGCAACTCTGGCGCGTTTCTACCCTTGACATTTCTCACGAACTCGACCGCAGCTATCCTTTCAGCAATTGCTAATCAATCGCCTGCAAATTACCTTCCACCGAATACGCATCCCACTGTTGTCGAAGGCTACGGTCGGCAACTCGCTGCACTGAAAAGCCTTTTAGGCTCTGATAATGCCGCCGCATTTGAATATCCTATTGGATATGGGAACATGATCGCGTTCCTCAAGCCTCTTTCTAGAGGAACCGTGAATATCGACCCTAAAGACCCCCTGGCTGAACCTTTAGTAAATTATCGCACATTTACAAACCCGCTTGATATAACTCTCTCTATTCACGGTGCCAAAATTCTCCGGCAATTATACTCTACACCTTCAGCCCGTGCTCTTGGCCCCTCCGAGCAGTCTCCAGGCTCAAGCGTGCAGACTGACGCGCAGTGGACGACATGGCTCAAACGATCAATGAGCCCTAGTTTCTATCATCCTGTGGGAACAGCCAGTCTCGGGCCTGTAGAAAGAGGGGGTGCTGTTGGACCAGACTTGAAAGTTCATGGTGTACAGGGGTTGAGGGTTGTGGACGCGAGCGTCATGCCGTTGATTCCAGGGACGCACACAAGTAGCACAGTGTATGCTGTTGCAGAGAAGGCTGCAGAAATGATTATTACGAGTGGGTGATTAATCTGAGGGTAAATAGTCATAACCTTGAATCATATATACATGCGCAGACTTCATAATGAAACCTTGGAAGTTTGAGAAGGTCTACCATTCCAATTACTTGTACCGTACAAAATATAACAGTGCAGCGAGAGTCGATGCAGACACAGAGAGCGCGGAGACGGGCACGTAGATTAGTAATTATGGAATAACAAAACCAAGGCACACCTGGAAGCAGCGGAACAAGAGCAGAAAGTGAGAGCAAGTCAAATAATGGACGCTCAGTAGATGTGTCAAGATGTGAGGACCCTTATCAAGGACACAGTCATAAAGGACGACAGAGCGAAAATTGTCTCCCCACGCAGGATTCCGTTTAGATCCTGTCTGATGGTAGGATTCGAGCTACACGTCGCTAAGAAATTGGCAAAAATAAATCATTTATCGGCCGTGAATTTGGTCTTGATGGGCCACTATGCTTCAGCAAGCTGTACATAGGCCTGCACAGGTGCGTGTGTTAGCTGATCAATGGCCTCCCAACTAGCATACTTCTCCGGTACCGGCTGCAATTTAAATGACCAAAGAATTAGCACAATTCCCAGTCTAAGTTCCAAGTACGCCAGTTTCCGGCCGAAGCAAGACCTTGGGCCCAAACCAAAAGTCAAATGCGGTCCGGCTTGCGAGTCAAAGACCGTTGCACCCGTGTCTTTGTTGTGCACTAGCCATCGTTCGGGCTTGAACTCTTCAATGTCCTCGGAGTTCCAAACGCCTACTTTGCCGCCGTCGGCGTTGCGATAAGATTGACTTCGTAACTTGTCATCAATTTTGTAGTTTGGTTGTAGAATGCCACCACCAGTAGCCATGAACAAGACACTTGTTCCCTTTGGAATAACGTGTCCAAGAACGACGGCGTCTTGTGTTGCACGTCGGGACGGTATAGTTGCAGTTCGTGAGCAGCGGATAATTTCTTCAAGACACGCATCGAGATAGTGATTCTGTGTCGTAGCAATCTCCTGTGCGTTGGGGACTCTAGCTTGTGAATGTGCGGCAGCGAAGGCGATTCGAAGTTCTGAGCGGAGTTTCTGCTGAATGTTCTGGTTCGCTGCTAGTAGTTTGATCGCCCACAGCAGCGTGGTTGACGTTGTATCGTGGCCGGCGAGGAGAAGTCCAAAGAGCTGTATGCATGGGGCCAGATCATCAGCGCACGATACCCTGTCAAACGGACAGAATGCATAGACTTACCTCTGCGATCATGACTTTGGACTGATAGTCAGGTGCCCGTTTCTGTCGTTCTGCAGCTATTGCTTCTCTGCGTAGCATGTGATCCACCGCAGTCGCGAACTTTTCCTCTTTGTCCTTACTATCTGCTAGTTTTTTCTCGGCCTTGGAGATCTGGTTTATGATAACTTCATCCTTAAGCTTCAGATTTCTGCGAATAGAGGGCATATATCGCATGATAAAGCCCTGGGCCCTAGGGAATGGGGACTTGACTAAAAGCTCGAAGCTATCAGCCAATCGTAGAATTGCGTCAAAGGCTGCCGGTGCTGGTGCCCGTGGGAAGGTAGCTTCTTCATCGGCCATCGGCGATAATGTGGTCTGCTCCATTCGAGATAGCAAGTCAATCTGATTGCGTGTAATGGTAGCAGTTTCCTCAATACCGAAGACGGCTGCCCATATTGCCTCCAGAGCGGTGTCATAGACATCTTCCTTTACCGAAAACGGGTGACCTTTGCTAAGCCGTATCTTCTCTCTCCAGAACTTGATCAGGTCCAAGAAGTTTTCATGAACCTGAGGAGCAGCCACCCCATTAAGAAACGCGGGAGACATGAGATCCTGCATGAGCTTGCGCTGAAATCGAAATTCATCGTTTGATGGCTTCACTAGGTGATGATCAGGACTGAGACCCCAAAAAATGTCGCTGAGTAGATCGGGTTTGTCAAACTCTTTGGTCCGTCGCATTAGAATATCCTAAAAAAGATAAGGAACAAATAAGTGATAATAGGGATTGTCAACGTACCTGAGCCTCGCGATAGTCGTTGATGATCACCCATTGTTTACCGAACAGGTTTGCGAATACCTGCACGATGGGAGAGTTGTGCCTCGTACTGTGATTCAAAACCCAATCGGATACAGTTTTGTGCGTTTTGAGATGATTGAGCATGGACGGTATGTCACCAAATATCGAATTTGTTGCCTCTGGATTGAACGGTATTCCTGGAATCGGCTTAGGCAACAGCCATCGATAGAGCGAGAACGTTGCCAGGAAGAGCACGCCAGTGATAGTGATAGTGGAAGCGCTCAACATGCGGACTGGGTCGACATACTCCATCATTCATACCAAGAATTATCGGTGCAATTGTCCTGCGCAATTTAGCTAGACTGAAGTAGAAGTCAACGATAGAAAGGTCGTTCAGCTCCAAGTGTATATAAGCGACAGATATCGCCAATACTGTGCCAAGGCAATTGGTCTCGGCACCCGGAACGCATAAGCCCAAGACTTCATGATAGCATAAGCTGACTGTCAATCTACGAAGTTTTTGCCGCATTCATCCTAACGTCTTGCTGCCATTCTGACAGCCACTGAAATCGAGCAGGAAGAGCCGAGGCGGAAGGAGTTACTGCTGACAATACTAAGGCATTGTGGCAAGGTTAGGGAGCCAACGTAAACTGACCCGTCTTGATGGGACAGTTAAGTATGTACTCTACCAGTGAGCCATGTTATTCGTCCAACTGTCCCAGCCTTGCTGAATAGGACAAAACTGTGTGCATGGCACGCTTCTGCTTACAAAAGCGAGAGAGCCGCTGAACCTACGGACGATGCGTGCGGCCGACCCGGTATATCGTTCCGCATCGTTGCAAGCCAATGCAACCGCCTGTCATGGCAACGGGTCTGACTGAGCTTGGTTTGAGCAGGGTGGAGCGATTGTTAGTCCGAGTCTGCCGTTCTTCTTTAGTGCTTGGCAAGGCACGGAATTTCAATCAAACGTTGGAGGGCGACATCCTTCATCCAATATTGTACTTGTCCATCTCTTCTTCAATCCAACTCCCACGATTAAATCTGGTTCGCCTCCGCCACCTCTCTCCATTCTCGCCCACCCTCGTCTCCCACCCATCGTCTCCATTTGCTGCATCTGCATGCGTTACATCTGCACTCACTCTACTCGGATCTACAAAGGTTGGGAAATGCTGGTTCCCAAATTGGTGGCCGAGTGGACTACCATTCATGAGACCGCCACCTCTGCCTGTTGCATCGGTGTTTGTTTTCTCGAGCGTGAGGCCGGTGGACGTCATTCGTCGTTCTCCACTGCTGTGT
This sequence comes from Pyrenochaeta sp. MPI-SDFR-AT-0127, assembly GCA_020747015.1. NCBI lineage: Eukaryota > Fungi > Ascomycota > Dothideomycetes > Pleosporales > Cucurbitariaceae > Pyrenochaeta > Pyrenochaeta sp. MPI-SDFR-AT-0127. The sequence goes on along the minus strand of JAGTJM010000056.1, from coordinate 45,189 downwards.
CGAGGGGGGTCAGAGTTGTCCGAACTTGTGCGATCGCGGACAAGTTGGACTAGTTTTCCTAGCACAGCGAATTCGAGTTTGAGTTTGACGGAGTAAACCACGCCCTTGAGAGTTGTTTCGATCAGGTATAGATTTGCGAACTCGACGCCTAGAAGCGCAAGGTCCATAATGATGATGATGACGTTGATGGTGAGCAGCTGATACATTGTCTTTCTGACACTAGCGCTTTTCAAATTTCCCGTTCCTCCTCCGTCGTCAAAACTTTGAACATCATCTTGTACACATTCAGACAATTTTAGTAACCGGATCGTCTCGCGGATATAGATGATGGATAATACCGCCTCTTGGAGGAAGAACCCAACCATTTGTATCTTCTCCATGATCGAGTATCCTCTGACAAAGCGTGCGAGCGTTGTACGAGTGAGAGAGTTTGAGTTTGAACCAAATGTTAGGACGGTGGTAATAGAATGCAAGACCATCGCGTTGATGATAATCATATAGAGCGTCCATCGAAGGACGCGGCGCGAGTTGGTGACAAGGTGAAGACGCGACCATAGGACAACGGACTGGCCTTGAAGTTACAGTTATTGGTCAGTCACGATTTTTCATTTAGGACGACGGTAACAATCCGATTCACATACCGGTGACCATGGGATACCACCCCAGTGTGAGTAAGACAACGGCCAGATACCCCTCATCTTGATTCGGATCCAGCAACTGAAAGAACTTGATTATGAAACCCAATGAATAGGGTATGATACCAAAGGCTGCTATGACCAGACTCCAGAAGTAAAGCCCACGGTATCTCTGAAACGTGACGAATACCAAAACAATGAGTTCAATAGCATTGTAAAGGGATAGTCCGAGTAAGAGGGCGATAATAATCTTAAGAGAAAGAGAGTCACCCGTATAGCCTACAAGTAGGATCGTTAGATGTCAAAATTAACCTAGCGGAGATAGTTGTGGATTACCTCCAGTGATACCAGCACCAGCGGAGTCAAGCGCGCCTTGGGCTGGCGTCGTTTCCCAGGGCAATGCAGATGAAGTCGCGCTCGCAATGGCACTCATTGACAAGGACGCCATCGCGTGTTCTTTCGTCCGATGTCGTTGCGTAGCCCCACGCTCATTGTCCCCAGCACACCAGACAGATGTCAAGCCAACAAACTCTGCAATGTGGAGCAAAAGCGAACGGTATGAACCGCACCAGCAACTGCAGGTACAGTGCGATTGTAACAAAAGGAGAAAGAAGCAAGCTTGGTTAAAAACTCATGTGGAGAAATTTCACCGCTCAAGCACATCAACGGTGCGTGCGTTCAAGCACGCGGACAAGTTTGGGTTGATATTCAAAAATGACGTGGGTAGCTCCACTTGCTAACGTCTTGAGGGTTAGCAAGTCTGGGGTAGATCGGCCCTACAGGTCGCCTGCATTTCTCCGTCAAACTCTTATTTTGGGTATATTTTAACAGTAACGTGCTCATCTGTTCCGCCATAATGGCAAGTGTCGCGAAACCAGAAGACGAAAAGGGAAGGACCTTCAACCTTCACCGCTACATCTTTTCGTATGTAGGCAACTTGGCCGTTGTGAACAGAGCTCATTTCGTCTTATCGTAAGGCATTAAATTTTACCGCTCTTTTTTTGTTTTTCTCTGCTTGTCAACAACAGGAAGGTCATACTGTCCAGCGGGACATAGTGCTATGACTGCGATGGGTTCATCGTGGCTGTTAGAGGTCAATCGGCACAACCCCAACAACATTCCACATCTTGCCATCAAAGCTCACTTCACGCAGAGCTAGGCCGGTCTGAAAATAACACCTCGACAGCTCAGTCCCCGTTTGCAAGGGGAAGTCTGGGAAGGTAAGTCCAGTCAAACAAGTCAGCGCAGTATTGTTGTCTGCACCTGCAAATGCAGGAAATGTGGCTGGTCCCTGCCAACCATCGTCACTGTCGGTCCAACTCATTTGGATTGTACCATTGGTGTCCTGCCAAAGGAGATATTCGTTCAAGGATTCATCTGTGGGGTCTTTGGAGCGAGTGGTGGAGAAAGAGGCGATTGAGGCATTTGAGGGTATGCGGTAAGAGAATGCTGCTACCCGATGTTAGTCTCAGTATTTAAACGAGCGTTGTATCACTGACCATTTGACCAAACTAGATTTTCTTGTCTGCTATTTCTGGTAAAGTATACGGAGCGACCATCTTCTTCTTGGTAGAACAACGCCGTAGAAGATAGGTTGTTCCCCGAAGGTGATGTGATAAGGGGAGTGCCATTTCTCGGTGTTCCAGTATCTAGCACGCTTTCATGCCAACACTGATCCTTGCGGTGGCATTCAAATGATACTGCCCGTATCTCACCAGACATACCTTGGTAGACGAGTTGAGGCCAGTAGAATCCAAGCTGTGTCTCTTCGTGCGCGATCTCTTGCTGCTTGTTGAGCGACCCCGCTTGGCCGATGTCAGGTCCAGTGTCCGAGAAAGTCCATTCATTGAGGTAATCTACGAAATGTTTGAGCATGTTATTAATATACTTAAAAGAGCGAGCTACCTACTATTCTCATCGAGGTATACAACGCTTGCTTGATATTGTCCAGCGGGAAAAGAGTAAGCCTACAGTCATAGCAATGTAAGCTTACACTCGACATCAAGGGTAGGAAATGTACCTCTTGAGCATCGTAATAGTCAAGATTTACCGCAGCCGCGGCAAGAGGAGAACCGTCCTTGGCTTGTGCAAAGTTCGTTACTCGTGTCCAGTTGCCTGTGCTCGAATTGTATGCAGCACGAGACAGATATCCCTCCTTGTTTTGCCAGAAAAGCCAAATACTGTTGTAACTTTGTGGTCCAGGGACCCTCCATCCAGTCACTGCGACGGAGGCAAGATGACCTTCTGGGCGAGGCATCTTTGTTCCAGTTGGCGGTTTTGTTGGCTGTGTTGTCGTTGGGGTTGGTACAGTTCCCGCCGGGATCTCCGTAACTTGTGGTGCTGTGCTTGAATGCCCGGAATTTATCGTGCTACCCAGTACTGCGCCCAGTATAATCGCCAGAATTAGAAGTGCAACAAGCACCGCAACCAGCCATACCATCCTGCGAGAGTGACGTTTCGCCCACGAGTCGACGCCATTTGGACCTGGTATCAACCGTATTTTGGTACCTGACCTGTGGCTGTCCGAGCGACAAACACCAGCACCATTCATTCCGCCAAGTCCAGCTTCCTTTTTGGCCACATCATCTCCAAAGAATTGGGCTTGATTTTGCTTGCTATTCCCACGAATATGACCGCTGTGTATTCTAGCAGGAAATGGGATTGCAGACCTGGGTCGATCCGGATTTCGCGCGCTGTCCCATTTAGGTAATGCTGTGAGACCAGAGCTGCCATTTGAAAACTTATCCTCGTCCTGCTATGGGAGTCCGTCAGCGGCAGCGCTTTTCACATGCATTGTAAGATTTTCTTCTCACGCTCATGCTTCGTTCTCTCACATGTGAACCTTTTGTGGTGCACTTTGGAAATACTGAGAAGAAAGTCGAGGGAATTGGGTCTACGGCGGCGGCGGCACTACTTGATTGCTCCTCGAGCATTATGATTTCAGAGAATTATGTCGGTAAGCGGGAAGGCAGAGGCCGTGTAACCACTATGCTTCCCTCATCAGTCCATTAAGAATATGGAACCTTCAATATATGTCGGTCAGTGCATCCAGGGGGGATGGAAGCTTTCAAACATACCTATTTACTACTGGTGGCAATGTATAGGGAAACGTCATGAACGACCTTGAGGATAGCCATGCCTCAGTTGCGACTATGGAGCTCACTAAGAACTGGATGGATGTGCCTGTCTTGCGGTAACTCATGATAGAGGGGATCATGCAGGGTACATGCATACTTATAACTGAACCATGATTCCGAACTAAGACTGGGCCGGATTCAGTCGGAGGCGTCCAGAGTTTGGGTCTAATCGATATTCTGGCCGAAGAGTGGCGCAACGCCATGCTTGATTCTGAAGACAGAAACATATGGGCTTAGTGTCGGCTAATCTCGACATGCATTCACCCTTCACTCCCGCGAACTGCAACCCCACAGTCGTAGTGGCCCTAGGCGAAAGCTATCTAAATCCCTGGGTTACTTGCATATCTCGAAAGAGATCCTTGGAATACCTCTTGCTCGTGGAAGATGACCTCTTCATGAACATGTTGAACGCCGTGAGAGGGTCTGGTAGCATAAATCGCAATCCTAATCTCAGACTTGATTGAGCATAGCAATCAAGTGAGCCATGCAACTCAAAAACTTGGCTGATATGCAGGTTTGAGAGTGCTTGGCTCTCTGCATCCGTTTCATGTGTCTAGGGTGAGCTTTATCATGCTTTGGTCAGTCTCGAGCCTCAGGTTCTCCGAGATGTTTCATTACAAAAGTTCTTGGCTGCGGAAACCCACAAGTTAAGGTGGCCTTCGGACTAATGCACCGTGTAGTATATGCGCTGGAACGAGGAGCATCGTGGATGAAAACTTCCAGCTTTACACGAAGTGATGACACCATGAGCTTGAGGAAAACGTAGTTGCATTAACCAGAGGGCTGATCCTGATGATCTTGAATGTCGGTCCGTAGGCACGTGGAATCGATGGGGTGCCGGCCTTGTGCGGAAGCTTGACAGGGTTACTGCATGACAGGCCTGGTGCCTGAACGCCTCATGCCCGCTGTATGACTCGCCATTCGTTTCAACCGCGTCAAACGACAGTTGGTCACTCGTGTTTTCTTCTCCTGTTCCGCGCCTGATAAATCATGATCCTGGTTCTTGAGTGTGTAGCGAGGCATTGCTCCGAGCCACACCAAAAAATCAATGAAACGCAGCGCTTGAAAGACAAGAAAGTCAGCAATATGCGGCCAGTTCCGCGCTTCGGCGCGTGAGGTCCTGCACAAACGTGCAGTAATACTGCATGCGTGGGCACATTCGTCTCAGCCGACGCCGTACGACCATGAGCACGAGGAATACCAGAAACCTTATTCCAAGCAACGTTGAACCACGTGTAGGATGGCGCCAGACCTGCTCTACTTGAACGAGACGATGGAAGCGGACATCGCTTCGACGTTGACCGGGTGATGTTGAAGATCATGGAAGCCAAAAGCGTTGAGAATGATGCCTGAGTGGCAGGGAAGATGGGGAAGGCGGTTCTGACCGCCGCTATCGATTTATGAAACTTACCATCGAAAGATCGGCATTGGCAGCAATGCTGTGCCGCGAATCACCACAGTGTCGGACCCTCCCCCAGAAAGGACCGTCGAGACACGCGTGTGCCGGTGGGCTTTCCCGGCCTGCCAATGTCGATACTCAAAGTAAGACCTCTTCTGCCTAAACCTCATGCCGTCAAGCGGCACGTGCGGAAGCAGACTCGATCCGTAAATGTGCAACCGTTAACATGATCGAGTAAGCAACGTGAATATTATTCAGCCACACGAGGAACATATCTTTACAATTGTCCAAGAAATGTTATTAACACATGGTGTAAAGCAGGCTAGCAACTCAAAGGACTCACGTTGGCCAACAAATTCTTATTTATGAAGGCTAGTCAGCGTGATCCAGCATTGTCCCACAGTGAACCAATGGTACGTTTCATGACAGGTATACAAAAAATCAGGTCAGATTTCCCAATCATAGTCTTCATTATGCACTTCATCTAACCACACTAGAGAAAAAAAAGGTGATTAGTATACTATGACCTGACCAAATGCTCACAAATCGCTCAAGAACTTGCCTGCTTGCTAACCTGGATTTTTGAAGAGTTTGGAGAAGGTTTCTGTAGAAACAAATCATGACCTTCTAGGTTCTGTAACGGCTTTATGAAGCTAATATGTTTTGTTGATCGGAAATGCAGCGGTCGCCGGTATCTCCAAGCCATGTATAGCAAAGAGCAGCAATTATGAAACTCTTCCAGAACTATATATATTTATATCGAAAGCGTTGCTCATAGTTATCTATCAAGGGCGCACACCAAGTCTTTATTCTTTCTCTTTGTCTATATTTTGCCCTGCACATCCCCCTCGACAAATCGGCTCCGTCTGCTCTCCATCGGGCTACTCCTCCCTTGTCCTTCGTTCATGTGCACCCCTCTCTCGCTGGCTCTGGGCCCATTCCACCCATCTACCTCTTTAGGATCAGGCTGCGCCGACATTTCCACGCCCCTGTTTCCCGGTGCTTCATGGAGGACGCCACCGCCAATTTCGTTTCTCGATTTACGCATACGTTGTCCAGCGGCATCGCTAACCCATCCTCCGCGTTTATCGTCGAATTCATAATTCCGTGGCTGACCCTCATTTTCATACGCTGCTTGCGGCGTACCGGAAAGTTCATGCATTGTGTGCTGTTCCCGCTTCGCCTTCCTCTTTTTGCGTATGTACCATATTGCTCCAACGAGGAGAACGAGCAGAAGGCCAGCGACAACGCCCACTGCAATCGCTATTGTGCGGGTATTCGAGCTGCTACCGCTCGAAGGTGCGATGCTTTGTGTTGGAGTAGCGGATGCAATTGATGTTGAAGTTCGAGAGGTTGTGCCTGTTGGTCCTGTCTTCCCAGCTGTTGCGACAACGCTTGGTTCACCAAGGTTGTGCTTCGCAATGTTGGAATTAGCACAGCAGTCGTTGGCTACTGAGCAACAGTACTGTCCACCACCACAATACCATACTGCTTCGTCACCTTGTGGCCATACTGGTGGGCTTGTGTTAGCATTGCTGTCTTTGCATGGCGGAAAAGTGTTGGACATACTACTTGCACAGACGTTGTTGCAACCCTCACCAAATTCTTGACTCGTACAAGCGCCTCTTAGCACTCTTGTCCAGTTCTCATATCGGTAGTCATTACACAAGCCATTGCTGAGACATTCAAAGTTCTCTGCGCAACAAGTTGTCGCGCCGTTGGTGTTAGGATTGCACTCCTTGTGGCCGGAGTCCGCTATGTCGCCGTTCGGGAAGAAACACGTCGCGCTCACAAGATGCGGGATAAAGCTGAGAAGAAACAACACTGAGAGTGGAAGCAACATGATGCGAGCGATGAAAATTGATGACGCAAGGCCTCCCATGAGGTTGACGGCCGGATCCTACTCAGGACCGCGAAAGTGAAGCAGGGCACATTGTGGCTGCGGTGGTATGGAGAACATCATGAAAGAGAATCGATCAAGAATTGATTGGATTATTGGCGCTATCGCATTCTAAGCTGCATGCCGATCTGCCTTCGCCGCCGTGTGCCTTGAGTCGTCCTATTTTGCAGCAATGGCGTTCGAAGGATTCAGTCAGCGTCCAAAACGGTTAGAAGCCGCTGGATAAACATCGACATCACGTACTAATTTTGGGGGCCAAGTTCTATTCCTGGCGCTACCATGCTGCAAATGTAAGGCTGGTTGTACACCTTCTGGATATGTTGGCGATTAGCATGTAATCACAGGCTTCGAATGATGAAATCAGCGACTGGTCGCGCAGGCGACGTGAGCTGCTTCTGCAAGGCTGTACTGAAATCCGTGCTACAGGAGATTCACCAAGGGTATACAACGCCCAGGCTAGGCTTGAACTCAAGCACCAGCTTCACATTGAAGGAAATTACGCCTGTAGTACATGTTGATATTGCCAAAGTACTGTGGTACCAACCTGCAGCCTACATTTATCCTTTCCCCAAACTTCCGTGTCGTGACTTTTCGAAGGTCGCACACGATGTGCAGTATGGGCGCAAATGTACTTAGGTTGATGGCTTCTGTTTGTTCGCCTCGTCCAGCTCTTCGAGTCTACCCTCGCTCTTCGCCTGCTGCTCTTCGATATCGGGCGGGAAATCGCTCGCGCGCACTCCAAAAAAACCTGCAGTACTCCTTCCCATACCGCCTCCATTCTTTTCTGTCTCCTCACTCTCCCTCAGCACGAATTTCCCCTGCGCTTTGGTTTCTCTCTCATCAAACTCGAAGACTCTCCAATCTGCGTTGAAGAACATACGGTTACACACCGCGGTTCTGAGAAAGCCGGAATGACTAACCACGGCAATAACCTTCTCAGGACGCGAGTAGAGATCCTTCAGACACGTTTGCCCGCGCGCCAGTATGGCTTTCCGCGTAAAGGCATATGGATTGTTGGATAGATTGGTTGTCTTATCAGGATATCTCGGGTCGACCTGTGTGAAGTCATATTGTGGGAACTCAGATTCCATAACTGTGATTGGAGAGCCAGTGTCGCAAGGCTTGTCGGCATTCTCCTGCCACATTGCGTCCGGAAGGACAGGAGTGCCCTTTTTAATGAGGTAATCGAGGCCTATTGTTGCGGTTTGAAGGGTCCTGCGCATGGCACTGACGACTATCAGGTCCACCTCATTGCCAATTTTGCTGTTTTCCAAGCTCTCTTGCAGTTCCCTACACTGCTGCTCTCCAATTTTAGATAGTGGAGGATCGTGGATGGACCAGTCGGACGAAACATTGTGCAGTGCTTGCGCATGACGAATGAGGAGGAGTGTTGGTGGCATAGCAGCGGCCTTAGATGGCGTGTATGACGTGAATAGAATCTTGAAATGATGTTGAACTACTTGGTAAGTTGAGTTGTCGTCAGCCGGAAGGTTGAGTGTCCAACGTGCACTTGAAACGGTCGAAATTGGGAGTAGACAACGCGCTAATGTAGCTACATCGTCATGACGCAGCCTCATAGCCCACGCAGCGAGATCGATGCGAAGACAACAACAAGCAATTGCAGAGTAATTCCGAAAGTTCTTGGATATGCTTGATTTGCTCAAGATTTTGCGTAGTTCGTAGTTACGCTTCAATGTCGTCGTTATCATGCAAGCCCATCTATGCAGCGCCAGACATTTGGTACTTAGTACAGAATACACGGTGGCTGACTATTCCTGCATCTTCTCCTCATCCTCATCATCGTCATCCCCCTCCAACGACTTCTTCGCAAGCTTTTCAGCCTCTTCCCTAATTTCCTTAGGTACCTCTTCGTGCCTACCCTTAGTGGGTCCATTCAGGTTGCTAATCCAGGTCATCTCTAGCTCAAACTCCTTGTCCTTGTTGTCGTCGTGCGCGACATAGATGATGCGTGCTGCCTCCTTCACACCTTCCTCTAGCGAGAGATTGCCCTCGGCAAGGTTTAGCTTCTCAAGTTCAGACTTGGCGATCTGGCGACCTTTGCCGGTAGCTGCGCCATAGTAACCCTGACCTTCATTAGCATCATGACCAAATTTTGCTCCCGTAGATGCTCATACCCAATAGAGTCCGCTCGGCTCGATCATGTACAGTGATGGGCCACCGTGCTGCGCACCCTCCTTCTTGCCTCCAGAGCCGACCTTGGGCCCTGAGCCAACCTGTCCGTCTACTGGGAGTTCTGCCTCGGAATCCCATCCTGCAATGATGGCTGTTATACCAAATGGTCGCACGCTAGAGTACAGTGTATATGCCTGAGCATAGCTTCCCATGCGGTCGGCGAGGGACGATGAGGGAATGGGCGCCTTGTAAAGCTGCCGCCACTGTGCTGCCTCATCGCGAGCCCGTGAAACGAAGTGACGGCCGTCAGGTAGGAGACCTGAAGAGACCTAGAGTGAAAGTATCAGCCAGATATGCCATTGACACCTGCAAGCTCGCTTACTATGCCCATGTTTCTGTCTACTGTTGCTATCCGCTTGTTCGCACCGGGCTTGAGCAGTTTGCTAGTCACCAGCTTCTCAAGAGCCAGTACGACACCATCCTTGCACTTGATTCCAACAGCTGTGCCACCATTCTCTACCGCCTTTACCGCATATTCGACCTGACAGTGTGAGTGGATATCGCCGAGTCATAGGATTGGGCAGCTCGTACTTGGAAGTTTCGGCCATCGGGCGAGAAGACGGAATTGGACAGGTCATAGCCTGTGCCTATTGAAGTCTAGAGAGCTGTCAGTTGGCACCTTGCACAAACATCGCCGCTCAGGCTCACCATGGTGACCGCGGAGAAAGTATGCAGCTGTGATTTGCTATGGCCTTGAGAGAGAAAAAAAAGGCTGAGGTGTAGTGAGGAACTTCGGCTGGATAATGCGAGAGTCAGACTACAGAGCTTGGTAGTGTGGATGTATCGCAGGCAGTTGCGAGCTGCGCGTCGAAGCTCCAATTACTAGCGCCGCCAAGACGATCCGACACCTCCAGATTGAGGCATCGTCGCAACGGACACCCCGCCAAAAACAGGTCCTGCGGGTTTTGGAGACTTGTTATGCATCAGGCCTCTTCGTACTCGCACAGGTTGATGAACTGGTTCTTTTGAGCATTTCCAATGCATATAGCGCTCTGATCCCCGACTTCATCCGCCCGGAACGCTCCAATCGAGCACGACTACGCTTTCGAAGGCGTCTCCGCCCGTACAGGATTGATGAGTTGTCGTCCCTAACCGTCCACAATTTGCAGGCAGCAGAAGCGCTTCATTGGCTGTCCGCTTGCTAGCTGGGCCAATTTATGTTTCAGGTCTGTCACTAACTGGCCGTTGGCGACAAAATTATCAAAATCATCCCGCCCTCACGCATGACCCATCCATTGCGCGCTACACTTGACGGTACATAAGGGAACGACGTCCACACCACCCGCTGTTGACCTCTGCAACCACTTTCCAGTTCGTCAGCTTTGCTAGACTCTCGTCAGGAAACCGTTGTTCTTTCTTTTTCGCTTGTACTGCCAGTATCTGCACAGGCGTCTCTGTCGAAGGCGTCAACACTGATCAGCGCCCAACGCACGTGCCGCGAGATCGCGATTCAATATCAACACCAACAGTTAACTCGACGCTGCGGCGTGACAGCCGGTTCAACTGACCGATAATCTTGCCACGAGCAATACTTACGTCTCCGACTAACATAAAGCGTGTTCGGCAACCTGCAAAATCCTGTTGTCCTGTTTTGCCCCGGCTCCCTTGTTGACACCCGAGATATCTCAGTATGCAGCCAATTCTGGTCCACCACTGCAACTGTACTTACAATACTCCTGTCCAATACAGCTCATCCATCTTCTCTCAAAACATCACTTGCTCACACGTAAGGCTCCGTCTCTTCAACATCTCGCTGTACTAACGGCGATTACGTCATAGTGCGGCTCAATATCAACTGGTATTAACATTCGAGGGAAAGCGGAAGAGGACGCAAACATGCAGCAAGACGAACTTGCTCAGCTGTTTTCAGCCAATATGAACCTCTCTCAAGTCGCACCTCCGCAAGTGCAGGATCAAGTACATCAAGAACAGGTGGTGCAGCAACAGCAAGGCCAGGAACAGGCCCCAAAGCAAATCATTTACGCTTCTCAACACTACACACACTCTCATCATGTCATCCCTTCTCGTAGTGTTTCAGAGCCGCCGGCTAAGACGCACATTGACGGCCCAGACCTAGCGGCGGTGCTCCTACGCAATAGCATTGATCCTTCATTACTATTTCCCTCACAAATTGACCTATTCCAAAATGCAGACGACGACCAGCGCTTACGTTTGCTTGAACTCTGGCGCATATCGCCTCCTCAAGGCCGTCAAGGTTATCCTTCAGGAACTGATTACAACATGTCTCGGCAGCTGTACGATTGGCCACCCACCAGTCTAGCACAGGAAGAGTCCATGGCAAAGCTCAGATATGAGAAAGCGCAGCAAGAGATAGTACAGCAGGAACATATCCAACAACATCAAAATCAGCTTGATCAGAGCATGAGCGCCCAAGCAGCGGAGCCGTATATGACATCGGGATACGAAATGATGGCTCAACGCGAGTACGAGAAGTCAGTGCAAGCTGCTGAGAACCCTTTAAAGGAATCGAACAAGTACAACCAAGCAACAGATCCTGTGTACAACAATGGCAATAATGGATTGTGGCAGAAGAACGTTGGAAGCATGCTGGATATGGAGAACAATTATGGTGCATTCGCTTACGCAAGGGAGCACAATTTTCAGCCTGTGTACGCTGATGAAGAGATGGTCATGTAGATCGAGAGAAGACCGAGATTGAAAGGTACAAGGGACGTGAACTATGGGAATGCATGAAGCATGATTGTTAGGTGCCTGGATGGCTGTGGCATTCGATGGAGTGTCAGAATCTCAGAGTTAAGACGGGCGAAGGAGCTTTTTGCGAACAAAGCAGCATATTTGCGTTTCATTTGTTACTACCCAGAGCTATTAGAGAGGAGGGAGTAGGTTTGTTAGGATCGTAGGAGCGATATCGAAGTACCGATACTGGAGTTTGCATAGGAGGTTTGAATCAGTCGGATACCCAACAGACATCACCACTCTGTCATAGATTGCAATTGATTTCTTGTTGAGCATTTCGTACAAGAGGTTTCCAAATGGTATGATATAATATGAGCCGGAAATGCTTTCATGCCGGAACTCCTGATGAGATGCTGATCCACCATTACACATAGATATACACATCTCTTACAGCCATCTGATAGAAGTTTCTTAGCCCTTGCGCAGAGATACTGACGGGCTTTATTTCTTTGCTTTCCCACTCGGCCATTTCTTCCATCCGCGACCATGGCCCTTCTGCTTCCACTCTTGAATCAGAGCCGGCATGTTGAGCATTGCTTGTCTCCTCATTTCCAAACGTCCCTTGAGTGTCCTTTCCCACAGCTTTCCCTTGACTTTCTGTCCTTCTCCCGTGCCCTTGACTTGTAAGCCTCGTTCTATCCTACGGGCCTCCTTCTCGCCTGGCTTCTTTATGGTCCATGGCAATAAATCGACGACCCCATGTTGTGACGCGAGTTTCACTAGATCTGCCTGTTTTCGCAGACCGTAGGCGGGTGATTGCCAGCGCCCAGTTGTGAAGTTCTTTCTTGGGAGAAAAGGGTTTGGGTAAGGGAGGTCGTGTGCGTGTGCTGGTACACGAGAGGGTGAATTTGAAGGGACAGCTATGGGAGTATCTGGTGACGAGACTTCTGTTGTGGATACATTGGGATCGCTGGGGGTTGTTGTCGATATTGTTTCGGCACCTGGCGTTGCGGATGATGGTATTTGCGATGTGGTTGACAGTGAAGATGCGATGGTTGGAAAGAGCGCCGGTGGAGGGTACCGCTGGAAGAAGCGAAGTAATCGCGGCGGTAGCGATTTAGCTATCTCGAGTTGTTGTTGGACGCTCATGTTTGCTGAGATGCGGGTTAAGGACTGATTAAGCAATGTTGAAAGTCGCGACTTCCACAAATCTTTGCCAAGAGAGTGGGTCCAAGCTCGATTGGAGCTCGCCCGCCCGCCGCGTTAGCTGTTGCTACCTACCGCAGCATCAAAGTACCAGCACTGCCAATACCACTTCTCCCTTTCCGACTGATCTCCTCTACCTCTCTTCTCCTGTACTTTTAAGTGACAATACAAGAACGAGCCTCACATCATAAAATACAACCATGGTAGGCTCTCCACCATGTATACTTTGGAGTATTGCTAACATTATCAGTCGTCACCGTTCTCAATAAGTACGCCGTTTCTCAACTTCACCGACTTCGAATATATCTAATATAGTAATAGACGGCGGCGCCTGCGTAGCCATGGTGGGCAAAGATTGCGTAGCCATAGCCTGCGACCTTCGTCTCGGCATGCAAGCCCTCACCGTGTCCAACAACTTCCCCAAGATCTTCCAGTACGGCGACGTATTCCTCGGGCTGACAGGCCTTGCCACGGATGTCTCCACTGTGTCCGATCTCTTCCGCTACAAAGTCAACATGTACCGCCTGCGCGAGGAGCGCAACATCAGCCCGCAGACCATGGCCAATCTTGTCTCTTCGTCGCTCTATGAGAAGCGTTTTGGGCCGTACTTTATTAGTCCGGTAATTGCGGGAATCAACCAGACAAGTGGGAAGCCATTTATCTGCGGATTCGACTCGATTGGCTGCATTGACTTTGCGAAGGACTTTATTGTCAGTGGGACAGCAAGTGATCAGCTCTTTGGTACATGTGAGGGATTGTGGGAGCCGGATCTGGTATGTCAAAATCTCCCATGCAAGTGGAGAAAGGCGTGTTATGGCTAATGCGTCAAATAGGGCCCAGAGGACCTCTTCGAGACCATCTCACAAGCGCTGCTCAACGCTGTTGACCGAGACGCATTGTCAGGCTGGGGAGCGCACGTCTATATCATTGAGAAAGACAAGGTGACCAAGCGGTTACTTAAGGGAAGGCAGGATTGAGGTGGAGGATGGTATGCGGTGGCGCTACGGACTACAATTACCATGAGCCACAAGCCAGACAACGGGTCTGCTTCAAGGCTTCAACGACATGATTATGATCACGGGATTAGCATTTGAGGAGCATCTGTATCATCTAGATAGAAAAGCCAACTCAATGGAGGACGAAGGAAGGGATAGTAATAGCCTGAAATCCAGCTGTTTACTGTCCAATTGTTTTTCATGGCCTTGTTGTACTTTTGAAAACACCATCTTGCCAATCAACACATATAAGCTTGGTAGTTGAATCTAATTTTGAACACCCCTTGTTGACACACAGATGTAGAATGGTGCATGGTGAATAAGGTTGTATCAATTAGTGGTACGCCCTCACGTGAGCAGGTGTTGCCTTAGCGTGGCCGCAACTTGACTTTCTGTCGCGCTCTCTGCTCAGCTCCCACTTTCGGCACATTAGACTGGCCTTGGCTACACCGTTTTATAAATCGCCAACTTTCGAGGATATATTCTGTAAGTTGCATCTGAAAGGGTACTATGGCCACGATACCTCCGCCGCCACCTCCACTCGAGCACAACATTCCACCGCCTCCTCCAAGCACAAGTGCGCCCCCACCACCGCCTCCACCTCCCGAGAATGAAGATTTAGGCCCAGCACTGGTGCAAAAGAAGCAGAAGAAAGGATGGGCATCTCAGAAGAAACAACCACCGAGTATCGACGATATTTTGAAAGCGAAGCGAGAGAAGGAAGCTGCAGCTTCGAAACCAAAGTTTCTTTCGAAAGCAGAACGAGAGCGCATTGCCCTGGAGAAGCGTCAGAAGGAGGTTGAGGAGGCGCAAAGAAGAAGGGAAGCTTCAAATAGCAGTACAAACGGAACATCACAGAATGGGCATTCGCGCTCGAATGGTCATTACGATGGCGCACCGTCGATACCTACTGGCCCTAGATCTATGCGCACAGAACCGCCAACAGGGCCATCGCCTATGCGACAAGATCGGAGAAACGCAGACATGGCGCCACCGCCGGTACCTGACAAGAAGGCGGGCAAACGACCGCCCCCAGAGGATGCAGAGGCTGCCATGATACGGCAAAGATATATGGGCGCTGAACAGAACCAATCCACATTCTCGGCGAAGAAGAAAAGGAAGCGGACGACGGAGAAGAAATTCAACTTCGAGTGGAACGAAGAGGAAGATACTAGTTACGACTACAACCCTATTTACCAACAAAAGGCCGAGGCCAATTTCTTCGGTCGTGGCAGACTCGGCGGCTTTACAGAAGAGAATTCCGATGCTGGGACCCAGAAATTCATTGAAGCTATGATTGAGCGTGATCCAGAGTCTGGCAGGGTACGAGCAGAACAGATCCTGGAGATGGAAAGGAGACGGAAAGAGGAGGGTGGCAGAGCACAGCTCGACAAACATTGGAGCGACAAAAAATTGGAGCATATGCGAGAACGCGACTGGCGTATCTTCAAGGAAGACTTTAATATTGCCACGAAAGGAGGATCGATACCGAATCCCATGCGCAACTGGCAGGAAGCAGGGCTCCCTGACAAGCTCATGCGCATTGTGGAGCAGGTTGGCTACACGGAGCCATCCGCTGTTCAACGTGCTGCCATACCTATTGCTCTACAATGTCGAGATCTTATTGGTGTAGCTGTTACCGGTTCAGGTAAAACAGCTGCTTTTATCCTGCCACTACTCGTCTACATCTCACAACTGCCTCCTCTGAGTGCAGCGAATCGTCACGATGGTCCGTACGCCCTCATTCTCGCACCGACTCGTGAGTTGGCACAACAGATTGAAGTAGAGGCAAGGAAATTTGCTGCTCCCCTCGGTTTCAACACGGCCGTCATCGTTGGTGGTCACTCGATCGAAGAACAGTCGTTCCAGATGCGTGATGGAGCGGAAATTATCATTGCCACCCCAGGTCGTCTGGTAGACTGTATCGAGCGACGCGTCCTGGTGCTGAGCCAATGCACATATGTCATCATGGACGAAGCAGACCGAATGATCGACATGGGTTTCGAAGAACCTGTTAACAAGATCCTCGATGCTCTCCCTGTTAACAACGAGAAACCTGACAGCGACGCTGCCGAAGACCCCAACGCCATGAAGCGAGGAATGTATAGACAGACTATGATGTACACAGCCACTATGCCCACGGCTGTTGAGCGCATCGCCAGAAAGTACCTTCGCCGGCCAGCTATCGTTACCATCGGTAATGCAGGCGAGGCTGTAGAAACCGTGGAACAGCGCGTCGAGCACATACAAGGTGAAGAAAAGCGCAAGAAGCGCCTCCAAGAGATCTTATCCTCTGGCGACTTCGCCGCCCCCATCATTGTCTTCGTTAATATCAAGAGAAATTGCGACGCCATCGCCAGAGACATAAAACACATGGGTTTCTCTTCTGTCACCTTGCACGGCTCCAAGACCCAAGAACAGCGTGAAGCTGCCCTTGCGTCCCTCAAAAACGGACACACGGACGTGCTCGTTGCTACCGATCTTGCTGGTCGTGGTATCGATATCACAGACGTGTCATTAGTCGTGAACTTCAATATGGCAACTAGTATCGAGAGCTACACGCATCGTATCGGTCGGACGGGTCGTGCGGGCAAGAGTGGTGTGGCCATCACTTTCTGGGGCAATGAGGATGCAGATGTGTTGTATGATTTGAAACAAATGCTCATGAAGAGTAGTATCAGCAAGGTTCCCGAAGATTTGAGGAAACATGAGAGTGCGCAGCAGAAGGGTAAAAAGAGGGGAGAAGTTATGGGAAAGAACATAACCTAGTTGAGAGCTTTGTTTCCAACTCAATTGTATAATGCTGCTGGAAGTGGGAGAAAGCCACCCAACGGTGCTTTATGTATGAGATACAGAAAATCAGGTCGTACGCAGCAATAATTCATCAAATTGTGATCCCACAAGCTCACTTATCGACATCTCATCATGTTCTAACGTATTACTTTGTCCCTGACAGGTCGAGCCCTTGATTTTGGACTGATTTTCTTCCTGACTATGGTACCTGAGCGCCAATGCGTGTCGAATACTCCAGGTGTGAATCTGCCACTGTTAACATATGACCTGCGATCTGTAAACCGTAGTGACCGTTCCACACGTTTTATCTAACCTAAAATGTAGAGTTGAAACTCATTGAACTTGTACAAGTGTGTACAGCTTACCGGAACTGACAATGGAGGACTAGTTAGGTAAAGACTGCTACTCGCCTTCCAGATTGACGTGTCCAGGCGCCTTCTTCCCCTAACATCACACCTTCTCGACTACTATGGGGCCCCGCTGTATTTGTCGTGATTTCAAGTAAGGCAACAGATATTTGGCTATGAACTTTTTTTCTTTATCCCTTGATTTAGCGATAGCTCAGCCTTCCTCCAGTTTCTGTTCCCGATCCACAGACTTACCCAATAAAGCATGGGAACTTTGCAGGCGCACTCAATTACGAGTCCAATTCCTGGATACTAATCAAGCACAGCCCTTGCTATTTCTTCTAATCAAATAGATGAAATTGTTCGCACTACTGCCTATCACCGAGAAGACTTTGATCGCATAATCATATGGTTTAAACCCCTCGAACAGAGCAATGACTATAGGGTGTGCCCCCAAGGAAGCCAACCCTGGACGAGCTTGAAGGACTCCCTCTTAAGTTCATCTATGAGATCTGTCTTCAGCTGAACATTGAATTACTATTCCGCCTACGCCAAACCAGCCACGACCTACAGACTCAATAGATCGAAAATGGACTATCTTTTGCGGGATGCCAATTTGCTTTAGAACATGATATAACAACAGGGGTAAGACAATGGGCTGATGGAATTCGAGATCTGATGTATTTCTGTGTTAAGTTCTTTGAACACTTTCCACGGTATGAGCAGGCACTGAATCTGCGGCTAGAAAGTGATAATGGGACAAAGGAATCTCACAGACTGCCTTACACTTGCCAAAAGAGGGTTATTTCAAGCCTAGATGGAAAGAAATCAACCTTCTATGGCACGAGTGTAATCTCCCAAGTAGGACAGCTGGCAGGACATAGTTCCACTTGAACCACCTTGTGCGCATTTGTCCACTATGTCTTGGACTCCATGTCGAAGTTGGTGACAGTGACAGTACGCTATTAAAGCAAAGTTGGTAAAGCAAGAATAACCACGCTCTGTACGAGGCTCTACGTTTCTATGAGATTGAAGCAAGCAGATTGGGCCCCAGGCTCATAGGGACCAATCGTAGATGCTTTCCAAAACTGGCAAACTGACTTCTGACTTCCGAGGTCCACTGAATTCGTTCGACATTGCCCTCTCTCGCTCCATCATGTCTAGAATAAGTCCAAGAATAAGCTGTCTAGCATTCGATGCGATGCGATAGAACGGCTTATCAATCCTCTACAAGAAAATATCAGTCTACTTCCGCATAACATCCTCTCCCAGCACACAGATAAGGAGATCAACTTCCTTCCACGCAACCTCTCCATTCCCATCTCGATTTGTCAGCCGTACCTTGATCTTCCACTTCGTCCGATCGCCCACGGTTCGCTCTATGTCGCGTGGCGGGGTGGTGTATCCCACTTCTTTCCCTGCTGCAACATCGTCCCTCCACTGATTATGGATTTGTTCCCGGATACTATAAAACAATCTAACCATTTTTTCTATAGGAACTGGCTCCTCCACAAAGTAGATTGTAAGAAGGAACTGAAAGTGTCGCGCAAAGGAACAAATGTGGTCGAAGAGCTCGGGGAAATGGATGTCCTCTAAATAGCGCCATTGTTCCTTAGGGCGAAGCAATGGGAATCGGTGATGACTTAGAGGTGCCGCGATAAGCAAGGACGTGATCAGGCTGTGCGGTAGTTGCTGTGCAAGCCTTTGGACAAGATCATCTGGGCAGTGATGCTGAATGGCGAAAGTGTGCTTTTTGTACGCTATCTTGTAGGCTTCGGTGTGGATCTTGCGGCATGACAAAAGCAAGTGGAGTGCAGCTGGTGTTGGAAGTTGCGATTGCCGAATAGCCTTCGTGGCGGTTGTGGGATCTATTTAAGCGCTTGAAGGCACAAACACATGGTCGTAGATGAGCAGTCTGATCTCTGCTGGCAATGCTAGGAACATGGAGCTCGCCGGACTCGTCATTGCGAAGATACTTGTGGTGGGGTGCAGAGCTGAGCTGGTTTCCAGCGAAGAAGTGGCGGTTCAAGCGGGCAATTGCCTAATGTACTAAAGCTGCATAGCCGTCAAGGGCTTTTCAGCTGGAACCATAATTGCACACAAGGGTTGTCCCACTTGATGGCCGTGTTTAGCCACTCTACACCACTTACCTGCAGTGTCAAGCTGTGCTGACTTTTCCGGAGTTGTGAGAAAGGGCCTTGGGCAAGTACGAATGCTGCCATACCAAAAGCCATAGCATTAGCAGAGCTTACACATTTATAGCCCTGATGGCCTGAAAATTGATTGGGAACACTGAACTTTTATATTATAATAGTTAATCATTCCAGTCTCTCAAGGTGTCAACAAAGGCGATTCGCCGGCCCATACTTCTGCGTCTCCTGCAAACCATGTGAACAAAGCATTCCTAAACCCTTCTTCAAGGTTGCTAGTGCTTGGTTTGATTTCATGTAGTGAATGGCCCTAGTCGCTTCTCATCACCTTTACCAATTGGTCTTCGAATAACCAAGGTGATATTGCCATTCCCTATGCGTCACTGACCAGGCTTCGTTGAAAGCGGACATGGCTTCCTGTTCTTTGGCCCCAAGAATAGCAAGGCTAATCGCTCGACCAAAGAGTGAATGCAAGTCCGCGCTCGCCTTTGCCAGATCTTCATTATAGCTGAACCCCCTCAAAGGCTCCTTGGACCAACAAGTTTGAATATGAACCTTGACGATCTCGAGGTTCTTCTGTTGTCGGGCTATCGTGGCCAGATTTGCGTCATGGCCATCCGAGTTTGGTGAGCATGTCAGTCGCCGGAATTGAAGAACAGGCTTCACCCACTTTTGGTGTAGGTTGAAGCGAAGAGGATTGTGATTCACATGCACCCAGACTTCCAGGTTCCGCAAGCAGAGAAGTTTCTTTGACGCAACCCTACATGCTCGTGTCCAACTCTCAGTGTGTTTGTCCTGCCAGATAGTGTCGTCAAGCAACTTCGGCGCTCCATAGGTCGAGTAGTGCAGTTGCAACTTGGAGATGTTTGCTAGCTGTGGCTTCGAAACGATTTTGCAAAAGTTGTTGATGCGTGCAGGTGCCTCAAAGACGAAGATGGTCTTCTGGTACACGAAGGCTGCAGTCTCTGCGTAGATCGCCTTACAAACGAGATGAAGTGCGCATATTGACGCATGCCAGTTCGTCCGGAGACCTTGAACAGTGTCGTAATTGCCTAGAGTTCTTGAGATACGAATAGTTACAGGGCCCTCGTCCTCTGCCTTCGTGTTCCATTTGGAGATATTGTTCTTCATCTCGATCATGTTGAGTCGCAGCTTCATGGCCGGTCTCGTCGACTTCTTGAAATAACATCCCTTAGCAGCGAACTCACATCGTAATTCGGAGCAGAAGTAATTCGAGTAGACCATGTTTCTGATCTCTCCAGGTAATGCAAGGAAGCCGCGAATCTTCTTTGGGGTAGACTTGCCAGGCCTGGCGCGAGAGAACAAGCTGGTGTCAGTATGCATGATCGAGGAATAGTCTCTTCCAGGTTATTGTGAGTGGATTTTAGGAAAGCAAGATATGGTATAAGGGTGCTCCGGGGCAGAGTCCACTGCCAAATGAGGGCACTGAAGCTGGACGTGTGGTCAGACTGGACCATGGAAAAGGTAAGTCGGTAGGTTAGCAACGAGATCAGCCATCGTCAATCACATGAAAATTTGAATTAGGCAAACGCAACATCTAAGGCAGTCGTGTCTTTCTATGTCAGCGGGACGGGGGAAAGAGAGAGTGAGTGACAGCGACCGATACACCTGGCCGCCAGAGCTAGCCCCACGCTAGTGAAAAGAGCCGCTGCACAACACCCAGTCGTGCATCGTCATACCGCCTTCTATCACCGCCATGTCCTCTTCATTCACCAAGCTCCCCCGCGCACAGCTTTTCAACCCTCAATTGACTCCGATTCTCCGCTACACCACATTTCGCAGCTTCACCACCTCCCGAGCCTACGCATCTCGCCTCCGCCAACCCGGTGAGCCCACTGGCCCTAACGAACCCCCCTCCCACATTTCCGCCCCACCCTCCAAGTCACCCCTCAAGGTCTGGCCGATTGTCTTGATTTTTGCGACAGGCACCTTTCTGTTCACACGAATTGTAGAGCAGCGCAAGGGCGAGGGATATCAGCCCAAGGGACCGGTACAAGGACATTCGCCGAGTGGGAAGGGAACTGTGAAGCCATCGCACCCCCATTAGTAGCTGCCAGTCCAGGAAAGAGAACATAACTGCAGCTTGGATAGACAGAGCATAAACATCATCATGCCTGCAATTGACAAACTTGGCGCAACAACGCGCACTTCACCCCTCTGGTCCGACTCCGAAGTCACCGTCATCTTCGTCCTCGGCGGGCCGGGCGCAGGAAAGGGCACGCAGTGCCAGAAACTCGTGTCTGACTATGGCTTCAAGCACCTCTCTGCCGGTGACTTGCTGCGAGAGGAGCAAGACCGGCCCGGCAGCGAATTCGGCGAGATGATCAAGGATTACATCAAAGAAGGTACCATCGTGCCCATGGAGGTTACTATCCAATTGCTAGAGAATGCTATGAAGAAGAGCATAGAAAGTGGGGAGAACGCTAAGAAGCTGTTCCTCATCGATGGTATGCATATCGCGCGTTCAGCGCTCCCAACAAGCCCTTTCGATACTGACACCTGCTAGGCTTCCCCCGTAAACTCGACCAAGCCCATGCCTTTGAGCGCTCAGTCGTCCCTTCAAAGTTCACTCTGTTCTTCGACTGCTCCGAGGAAGTCATGGAGAAGCGCCTGCTCCACCGTGGCGAAACCTCAGGCCGTGCAGACGACAACCTCGAAAGCATCAAGAAGCGATTCCGCACATTTGTTGAGACAAGTATGCCCGTGGTCAATGAATTCGAGGAAAAGGGCAAGGTTGTCAAGGTCAATGCGGAGAGAGGTCCGGATGAAGTGTACAGGGATGTGCAGGAGAAGTTCAAGGAGAGGGGTGTAGAGCCCATTACCTTGAAATTCGTGCAGACCGCGTAGGCCATTGTACATGTGAATGAGCCTGGGTGTACACGGTAGATTGTGACGACTTATAGATATACATCACAGCAAACTACTTCCTTTTCAAACCACATGCAAGTGTTGTATCTGTATCGCATTTTCTATTCTGCAGCACGAGGGCTGCTGTACATTAGCTCAGGGTGTCCATGAATGCTTTCACTCCAACCCGACCTTATCCATAGAAGCACACAAAATTCATTGCTCGTCCCCACTCGACTTGCCTAATCCAAATCGTCATCGATAGCCCTAGGCTGTTGCTTCCTCTGCCCGCCACGTCCTCCAAATCTGCTCGCCATCTCGGCCTTTTGGTCTGCCTTGTTTGCCTCGTCCTCCTTTTCTTGTTGGAACCTTTGCTTCTCTTGCTGTACGACCTGCAATACACCCTGCAAGCTGTTTCGCCACAGATCAAGTCTCGATGCCACTTCTCTCCACTGGTTGTCACCAAACACTCGGTATGTTGAGCGGTGAATGAGGAAAGTTTGGTTCAGTTGGCTGAGCTTGCCTTCTACGAGGCCAGCGCGGATCACATCGATGACCCACATCTCAACATCTTCAGAGGGGACCTGGAGCGCTTTTGCAATCTTATCGTAGGGTAGCGAGCGCGTCTGGCCTGCCGAAGCGGCCATGGACGCGAGTGTGAGGAGACGGATTTTGCGATTCAGCGCAGCACCGTCGAGACCTGACTCCTCGACCCAGCCATCGTGCTCGTCCTTGAAGTCGTTGAAGTCGTCCAGCAAGTCTGAGTTGAAGATCTCGAGAAGCTGGAAGTGGACTGCGTCTGAGTTGCGGAGAGCTTGGATCGAGTCGAGATCGGTGAGATCCTGGAAGTCGAAGTGGGTGGGGTGGGTGAGGGCGGACTTGAGTGCGCGGAGGGATAGTTCGCGGGCCTCGGGCGAGGAGGCTTCTTCAGAGGTGAATGTACGGAGGGCACGAAGGAGGTATGTGTATGCCTGCTCGTCCTCGCCTGCGTCGGCTGCAACATCGCTAACTGCGAGGTACAGTTTGCGCGAGTCGTCCTCGTCTGTCTCCCATGCCTCTAACCAAGTATCCAACTGCTTCAGCTGTGGTCGCAGAGTCTCGAAGTTGCTCGTCGCGCGAACGACCCGGAGAATCGCCAGAAGAACATGGTACCGCACTTCACTGCTGGCCGAAGTCGTGTTGAAGATTGTGCTGAGAATTGAAAGGGCAAGACCACCGCCGTTTTGTGGTGACGAAGAAATGGGAGCGCTCAAGTTCTGGCAGATCTTGGGTAAGAACATGCTCACATTTGGCGACTGGTTTACAAGGTGGACCAGGAGGTTATACGCCGCTATGAATTCTAATTCACCACAATTGTTAGCCCCGCCTCTCTCGAGTCACTGTATCTCAATCGTACCCTTCTCTGGTGCCTGATTCAGCGCCTGACTACCGACAACCAGCTTCTTGAGGACCTCATCTTTCTTGTTCTCTTTCAATAGATCCGCGCTCTCGCCCTGGAGGTTCGAAGTCTCGTCGCCCTGGGATTTTTTGAGGCTGTCGACGTATTGTGCGAACTCGTCGGTAAGCTCCTCGAAGCTGCCCTCGATGAGGAGCGTGTTCTTTGGGCCCGGCATAGTTTTTGTCGCGTATGGATAGGCCTGGAGGAGCGATAGGGCGGAGGACGCAGTGCGCGGGGCTGATTGTGGTGTTGTCAATGAGTTGCGCTTTCCGTGGTGGGATGCCAAGAGTGTTCAAATTTCCGTTTCGGAAGTCACTATCGATACGCACAGACACTATATGCAGCCTTGGGGTGGTGAGGAGGGCGTTTCGTCGACATCACTGTGCATGCCATTCTCATTTAACTCGAAGAATTAATTCAATGGTCCTCGATGTTGAATTGCTACTTTTGTCACATGAAATACAATTGGGACAAAGCTAAAGCCATCCTCCATACTACCAACCATGCCTTCGTCTTCTCGCTGGCCCCAGAGATTGAGTTTATGCACTTCCACTCTGCACAAGATTGAGCGTAATCGGCGTAACTGTTTGTGCTGTACTGCTGACGCCTGAAAACCTATCAGCCTATCGTCTTTCAGACTAAAGTGCAACTCACCGTCATAAAGCGCCAGCTGGCCACCCACAGAGGCAAACGTTCGATTCTGCAAAGTACTCCCATCATTGACACCGAGGATGTTGTTGTTCGTTGTGAACGTCGCCCACTCCATCAATTGGCCTCCAGGAATGGTATCCGCGCGGGGGTTGGTTACATCAACAAGATAGAGGAGTGTTCCGTTGGTGCCCTGGAGTGCAAGCTGACGTGTGTCATCTGCATTGTGGAAGGCGTAGGTGTTTGTGGCGTTGTATTTGTTGATGAAGAACTTGGTCGCTGCAGTTTGGGTGCTTCCGAGAGTGTAGCTGGTTGATCCACTCGCAAGGGTAACCCACTGGTTGACAATTGCGGTCACTGTTCTATGACCTACAATCAGCATCGGCCGGCATATGAGAATAATTGCCCACTCACGACTTGGCCTGCAACTGGTAAAATGGTGTACCAGCAACCGGAGGAGCGGACTGTATCCACGGAAGAAGTGGCATTGCAGAGCCAACGCTGCAAAGCGTGACGGCAATAGCGAAGAGTCTCATGGTAAAGTGCTTTTCTGGGAATTCCTACCTCGCTGGATGTAACTAAGAATGAGGGCTAAAGAATATCAACATATGCCAGGAGATCACATCCTTTTATATCTACATATTGCCCTCGGAACATCTTGTTGTGGGCCGTTTCTCGACATCCGAAGTTTTGACATCTACCGACAGTGACCTGCTCGCCAACTCTTGAATGTTACCAGGGCCGTACGTTCATATCCATGGTACTACATTGCGCAAGGTAATGATGTGACAAACGCGCGTTTCTCATCAGCATTGCTTGTTGGACTGATCTGGTAGAAGACACAACCATGGCCACTACAATGCGCGAGGTATTTCCTGAAAGTGTTACCGGAGATTTGGATGTGGTAGTTGGAGGGCAGTACAATGACTGGCTTTTGCCGCAATTCAGCACATGTAGATCGCTAACATTATAGGAATACTAGGCGTCGCATGTATAAGACCGGCTCAATTGCGAAGCTCCATAACTACCGATGTACATCAGGCACATAGTCCTTTGTTCAATTCACTTAATTCGGTTGTTCAACAGAATGCAACTTAGTTTTGCCCCGGCATCGTAGAAGTATAATACTCATAACTGCACAAAATCAAAATTGTGAAAGAGTGTTCAATTGACGTTGTACTTCTGTGCATATAGCTACCACCACTGCGTATCATTCTCCTATAACTCGATGGCACTGCTCAAACTTATCATTCCTGTCCAAGTATATCTATGCAAACCAACGCTTTGTGTTATCTCCACTCTTCACCTGCAGATAATTCCCATACAGCGGTGCTGACAGACCAGCATCAACGATAAATTTGGGCCAGTCGATGGCAAAGCGGCTAGATACTGCTTGCTTGTGTGCCGCTGGCACTGAAAAGTTCGCAGGCTGCGCATGCAGTAAAAATACGTATCGATGCGTGGGTGGCTGGCCGGCTGGCGGGGCGGGACCAAAGTAGGAAGACGGTCCTGTTGCTTTGGTGGTGAGAACAGAAGTACCGTTTTGGGTTGTACCAGCCGGTGTGTAGTCCTGGAGTAGGGCATGGAGCACAGTGGTTGTTTTACCGCCTGAAGAACCGTCGATGTCTACACTGGTCAATTTCGCGCTTCTCTTGGAAATGTGGAAAGTGCCCTCACCAATCATAGCCAGCAAATACTTGCCAGTGAGTGCGGCATTGGTGACACCGATTACAGGAGCTCTTTGGGTAACTAAGCATGATCAGTAAACATTTCTCTCTCTTCTCTCCCTGATTCATGCTGGTTCACCCACTCGACTTCTTGACAACTAGCCCGGGGCTGATGTACTGAGTGCCATAGTAAACGTCCAGCGTCGAATTAACCACAGGTGTGAAGCCACTTGGAGTAGACTGTGCAAAAGCAGGCACGGCGAGCAATAGCGACGAGAATGCAGCGGTAAACTTCATCTTGCTGGTTTGAATAA
Source organism: Pyrenochaeta sp. MPI-SDFR-AT-0127 (assembly GCA_020747015.1). Taxonomy (NCBI): domain Eukaryota; kingdom Fungi; phylum Ascomycota; class Dothideomycetes; order Pleosporales; family Cucurbitariaceae; genus Pyrenochaeta; species Pyrenochaeta sp. MPI-SDFR-AT-0127. The sequence goes on along the minus strand of JAGTJM010000056.1, from coordinate 18,841 downwards.
TTCACAACGATGACGAAATCTTCAAAAAGTGAGTGATGGATGTCCAGTTCCAAGGCGATGTTATACAAGTCCCACTTGAAACCGGGATTAGGCCATGTGGACCAGATATGTTACCATTAGCCACTCTGGAAATTTTTTACGGTAGGCTAGAAGGAAGCCAAGATATATTATGGGGATTAGAGGAGCTGTATATGAGGCTCTAGGGTTGCCGAATCTAACATCTTGTAGGCTGAATGGCTTCTTAATTAGACCCTGGTCAGCCCCGCAAGCCCCAAACATACAACCTTCGGCATCTGACATCTACACAAATTTTTTCGAGGTTAACGTTGATTTAAGCAAGGAAGAAATGAGATACTAACAAACTTTGATGAGATTTCGGAACATTGATGGCTTAAATGACAAGCATTACAGGCTTCAATACAATACTAAGATTGCGAGACAACGGGGACAAAGCCGAGTTTGGTATATCGAAGTCTGTGCTGTGCTGCGATGTGGAGCAAAATATGTTCTCGGCAGTTATATATATTGTGTCCTACTTTGGCAGTACCTAAGCTTTCTCGTGGGCTCCAGAGGCGTGATTGCTCAGCCATGGCGAGTTGAATGCTTGAGTCGTAGTATGAGGCTGACTTGTATGTTTCCGTGGAATGGACTCTGACTGTTTATTGAGTTCGGCTGCATGAGGGTGTCTGGAATGATCTAACTTCAAAAGCTGAAAGTGAGACGGCTTCGCTCGACAAAGGTCATGTGGTTCCTCGGACCAGCGAGAATTACTAAAGCACACAAAGAGACCATCTAGTCAGCGGCGAACCGTATATGCAATGGACATTCTCGAATAATTACGGAAGCAAAACTCTCCTGACCTCCTACATGTTATATTCATCTCGCAAGGCTGAATCTCAATCGGGTCCAACTTCATTTTGTTGTACTTTCTGTGTCTGGTTCATTTACTTAGCCCACCAACAAACTATAATTTATCGCAGACGTGCAACTAAGACTCATAAATCCACATAACTGGATCATACCTTATGATATTCGGCGAAAGTTTGAGGCTGATACATATTTGAAAGTTTTGGGGCATCGCTACTTTGGGCTTGTATATAGCTAGTCTGGTGTCGTTGGTATTTGAGTGGGTTGTGGATTGTTTCTCAAGAAACGTAGTCGATACCTTGATTCCAGTAACAACCTCTTTCAGCTGGTCAAGCATATGATGAGAATATCTATGGTTGCTCCTTTGCGCATTTAGGTCAAATAGCGGTGCAGTATCGCAAATAACCAAAAGCGTGAGCATGTACTGCGCTAAACTCAACGTCCATTCTCGTAATCAAGTCAATATTCTGGACTCATGAATTCTTAAGGTATATTTGGGTCCTTGTGATAGACTATTACGTAGATGACCACCATCCTGAGCCTCGTGTCTGAATTACATCTATAATTGGGTGTGCCTGTTCCTCGACCATGGAAACGTTTGGTGTAAAGGCGTCGTCAGCCTTGTGTCGGAGCCCTCCCGGCTTGGCAGGTGGCCTCGCCCGCCACTCCAGACATCGATGATGTTTGCTGAGCCAGCCGCGTGCCCTCTAGCCAGTCTTCGCACATATAGTTCTTGTCGCATAGCAATTGACATTCTTTCCACCATGATAACTGTACATAGATAAGCTTGCACTGTCGCTTTTGCGTACCATTCCACCCAGATCTCACCGCCGAAATGGCCGACGTTCCCTCCAAAGGCGCGAGCTCCGCCACCGCGGTCCCGGTAGACCTCGACCTCGAGCATGGAGGGCGAGACCACAACGCTGATCAGATAACGTCAAGTGTATCGTCGCGGTCTACACCAGATGCAACGCCTTTGAAGATAGCGACGCCAACGTTTCGAAGGAGCTTAGAGATTGACGATAGTGTACCGCATCATCAGTCGACATTTGCACCGCAATGGCGGAGAAAGGCAGAAGAGAAGATACCTGCGCCAGTCGCTCGCTGGGTGAGGAAAGGAGTGCGCTGGATAAAAGGGCCAGAGCCATCTAGGACATATAAGATTACACCGTTCTTCGAGCGCTGGCAAACACTACCAGTCCGTTTACTTGCGCGACTTCCGAAGTGGTTGCGCACTTGCGTCTATGGCATAACATGCATTCTCTGGATTGTAATATTTGGGGTTGTCATCAGCGATTATGGTCTTCCCACAAATCTTGGAGGCCTGGGGGCTCCTGTAAGATTGGGATGCGTCAACAACCTATGGTAAGAGAGCCAATTCGTCCATACGCGTATCGTCCTAACCGTGGATTATCAGGCCCTCTCCGCAAGGTTGTGGCCTTGACGGTCGTAACTGTCTGCCCTTCTCCAACTCCTCCTTCGCTTTCAACTGCCCTTCCGGTTGCCTAAGCGCACAGGTCCTGAACCCACGGTCCATTGGTGCAACAATCATAAACTACCGTTCTCAAGTTGTTGGTGGTACACCAAGCTCTTCCTCAAGTGATGCGCTTGTATACCGTGGCGACTCGTTCATCTGCGGTGCTGCCATTCATGCCGGCGTGATCAGCAACGGAAATGGAGGCTGTGGTGTTATCTCCTTGAGAGGAGAGTCGAGTAACTACGGCGCTGTGAAGCGGAATGGCATCAACAGCATTGCCTTTGATTCAAGTTTCCCAATGTCCTTCACCTTCAACACCACCACCTCCATCACCAACGCATCATCCAAATGTCACGACCCCCGCTGGAACCTCCTCATCCTCTCCACAATTTTCACTGCCCTCTTTGGTCTTTTCACTACTAGTCCTGCAACGTTCTTTGCACCAATATTCACAATCCTCTTCTTTCAAATCAGCATGGCGTCTGACCCCCCTCCATACTCCACATACGCCTCTCTTGCTTCCATCACACTCGGCCGTTTCCTTCCTGCAGCATTTGTCGCCGCGCTATTCTACCAATGGAGCGTCCGCAAGACACTTCTTCGCTGCCGTGCACACGTTGAAAAGACCATCTTGTGGGTTGGCGGTGCTTGGGTCGGCGCTTTGGGGAATTACACATTCGAAAAGATTCCTCTCCAGCGACTTACAGGGCATGATATCCGGCAACAGCCTGGTGCTATTACCGCTTTGGTGATCATTGTGCTGGTTATTTTTGTCCTGGTATTGTATCAAGCATGGTGTTTCCGCAACGAAGGACGGTTGCTACGGTATTTGGCGATCTATGCTGTGCTCGGAGTGGGCCTAGGGGTTCTTGCTGCACTACCAAAGCTTAACTTGAGGATTCACCATTACATCCTTGCTCTCTTGCTTCTGCCTGGGACGGCGCTTCAAACCAGGGTTAGTCTACTATGCCAAGGCTTATTAGTGGGATTGTTTGTCAATGGAGTTGCGAGATGGGGGTTTGATCCTATCCTGCAAACTGCCGCTGCGCTTAGGGGCGATGCACAGCTTGGATCTGGTATTCCAGCTCTTCTTGAACCCGTTGTAAATGGAAACAATATTACCTTTGTGTGGCAAGGTCTGCTGCGCGGGTATGAGGGCGTTAGCGTTCTTGTCAACGATGTGGAGAGGTATAGAGGAGGTGTTGGAGGAAATGAGAGTAGCTTCACATGGACGAGGCGCTCTGTGGATGGACCAGAGTACTTCAGGTTTGGGTTCATTAATTACCAACCATTTGGCGGAGTGTCCTATAGCGACTTCACCAGGGCAGGCACTTGGTGGCCAAACGGGACATGGGGCGGAATTCCTCCCGGGCGTACATAGAAAGGCTTTTGAATGCAAGTTCCATTTTCAAATGAAGCACAGTCGATTATACATGTTTCTTTACAGAGACAGCGTCTCTTATTGTATCAATTTCTCTCACGCAATCTAGTGGATGTAGGTATAGTAAGTCGGTCCACTGGGTATCATACGCTTTGCCCGTCACTCCCAAACGCCTCCAATGCACGCTCACGGTAAGATCTTGCTCTCCGACTCGTGTCGCTGCCGGTATTTAGCCAGCGGTATCGGCACCTCACCTGAGTAGCCGACTTCGCCTTGGGCTTTCTCCAGCTTACGTGTCACTTTACCCACCAATCTCGCAATCCACCGATCGTTCGCCATAGCACTCACAGTATTGTGACCCGCCTTGCGCATGCCTACGATTGTCTTATTACCCGCTTCCTTGAACCCAGAGTCAACTTTCTTTAAGAAGCCTTTGAAGCTTTTATCCTCGTTGGCATTGAGGGTGGATTGTGAATTGTGTGAAATGTCTGTGTTGTTCGTGTTGACTGATGCGATGCTGCTCACATCACTATCCGATGCCGTGGTTGACAGTCTTTTAAGTTCACGTAACACCTTTGCCTCTTCGAAATCCTTGTCAGACTCTATGACCTTGGTTGCTTTAACAATTGCAGCAACGAAGTTGAGCAGGTCTTGGTGGAATTGAGCCGGAAGATGGGCGTGAGCAGATACGTGCATACTCGCTTCATCTCGCTTGAGCTTCTCCAGGTCCTTTCGAGCTTGAACTGCTTTAGGTGTCCCTTCAAGTTCAGCAATGGCTTGCTCCATCTCCATGATTTCGTAGTCGGTAGGTAATTTAGGGAAGATGTGTTCATGCCGTGGGAATAGAAAAGTCGGGATTGTAAGGGTTGCATCGCCACCTCCTAGTCGGACAACCTGCTTCAATTCTACGGCGTCAGGGAGGGCCCTATATGCCATGACATCGGAAATCTTGAAATGACATTGGATGTTGTCGTTGAGGTTCAGCGGGAAACTAGCCCCGCTCTTAATCGGTCCCAATTCAACTGCGAAGTTCGCATCTGAGCACCATGAAGAAATGCGAGCTTCTAGTCTGCGAATTTCGGCGTCTGAAGTTGAGTAGTGTTTGAAGAGATATTGCCGCATAAGGCTGACGAACCATTTGCCCGAGCCGGCAGCCGTAATGGACTTGAACACAACAGGATGGAAATAGCAAATCGGCGTTAGTAACAGCCTGTAGAGGAACGGAAGTCTATGGAGAAACTTCTTGAAGTTCGGATAGGACGTTTTCCGGAGTGTAGAAACTCTGATCGACTTCGATGGCGGATGTGGGATCGAAGGTCCACTATGGATATGCGTACAGATGGCGGCTCGCATTTGCTCCAAATTACTCATGTTCAAACGACCATCTTTCTCATTTCCTTCATCATCCGAGGAAGCATCTTGTAGTGCTTGAGAAGCTGCTTGCAGGGCGTTCTTCGCAATTGTGATCGCGCTTGTATCATCGATATGCTGCACATGCTCTAGGTATTTGGTGTTTGCATCCTCGTCGTCTGAAGATGATAGTCTCGTGACAGATGCAAACGCAGATTTAGCATCCCCAGCTTCTGTCGGCATTTCTCCATTTGTCATGTTCCTGACCATCTCCGTAGGTCGCCTACTGGCACCGTCCTGGTGAGCGACAGATGCTGCTCTCAGAATGGCAGTATCAGTAACGATCACCGAGTCATCATCGTCTGGTTCAGGCTTGCCATAGGCAACATTACCGAATGTGACTTCCCAGTCACCACCTTTGACGTTGGCGTAGACGTCATCAACGGTGATTTGTCGGAAAAGGGGCACAACGACCTTGTCAGTCTGAATGGCGAGCTCGATATCATCCGATAACTTTATCCCGGCTTCGATGCCATGAGCAACCAGGGTTAATGTCGAGAGTGATAGTGTAACCCCGCGGATAACGAACAGGCCCTTGACTTCAGTGTCAATTTCCAGTGCGGGCAGATCAAAAAAAGCGATTTGATCATTGATGAAGTGTAGTTCTCGTAGGAAAGTCTTTCTCAGCGTACGTCTAGCAAGCGCGGCAGGCGCATCGAACTGGTACAGGCAAGCGACTAGTATCGCGGGCCAGCAAAAAGCCCAGAACACCCAGTAGAGAAGCCAGGACGTAGAGCAAATGGCGTAGGCAATGTTTACTATCGCAAAAATGGACCAGACAGGGACAAAAGGTAGTATGCGATGGCCATATGCCTCGCCTAGCATGGCAGTATATACCAGTATTGGTGCTCCAGAGATGGCCCAACGCAGCGGCCAGGACAAGGACAAGGCCGCTATAATGGTACCAACAAGGAAGGCATTCGGTGTTATTCTACTCTTGAGCTCACGCTCAGGCTTGGGTGTTATGGAAGGCCGTCGTCGAGGCACAGGTTTCCGCTGCGAAATAGCCGGTGTCGTCGCATCGCGGTTTGTGGGCGAATCCATTTCGTCCAAGGTTGCGGACAACAAGTAGTGAAGAGGATAAGAATCAGAGAATTCACTCAAGATTAGAGACTGTCATGGCGAAATACGAGTTCGGGAGTTGGGTTATTGCGCTGTGGCACCCGGTTAGCGATGTGGTCATTCAGAGGATTCATCGTTCTGACGTCATTCCTATTCGGGCTTCTGCCGCGCCCAAAAGAGACAGAATCGAGATCCTGACCCCATGACAGAGGCAATACGGCACAAGATGTATGCATTGCTGGCTGAGAACTTTTATCAGTGGTTGCAGATGCTTGTATGTGCCTGTTGATCTCCCAAGCCCATCGCCCAAGGGCTCCCATGGATTCTATAATGACGTAAGACTCCGCTCGTTCTGATTGGCTTGTGCCCTCGCTAGATTCTGTCTCATTGTACTCCGATGCTGTTATTACCACGACTCATATCTGACCCTTCACATGCGAAAAGATTTAATCATGATCTGCAGAGCCGTAACACGGCTCCCACACATGTCTGGAGTGCCTCGATGTTCGTTACAACTTATCATATCCTCCTCTACCTCATCAAAACTTGACATTTACGAATAAGAACTTCTAGATGCGGGACCACCTTAACAGAACTGCTGCAAGAATCACAGGCAACACACTGACTAATTCTCCCAGTCCCGCGAACTCGGGCGGAATCCGTGCACGAACGAACGCACCTGCACCGAGTAAGACGGCGAATAAGTTGTAGACGAAACTCCACCCAAAGTTGAATACTACCCTGTGTATGGCTTTCTTGCTGATAGCAATGATGGTCAAGACTCCCGAAAGGTTTGGACGCATAAGCACAATGTCGGCAGCAGACTGAGCAATATCAGTACCGCTGGAGACGTGGACTCCGATCGTCGCTTGCGCGAGAGCGACAGCATCGTTGGTTCCATCACCTACGAACATAACGATCGGTTTACGCTGCTTTACAGTTGAGGTCGGTAGTGTAGGTGCAGCGAGCAGGCCCCTAATGTACGCCTGTTTGTCCCCTGGTGAGCACCGAGAGCGTACGTTGCTACTCGGAATGTCTAGCTGAGAAGCTATGGTCTGGACCGCAACATCGTCATCTCCAGACAAGATATGAATATTTAATCCGCGGAGCTGTAGTTGGGAGACAGTTGACAACGCCTCAGGCCGGAGTGTGTCTTGTAGCCCAAATGTAGCGACTAAAACATCGTCCACAGTGAAACAGAACGCTGTGAGGCCTTGTACTAGCATTGGCTGAACTCGCGGGTTGGATTCCAAATTGAGCCATCTTGAGTTGCCAGCGCGGAGTCTTTTGCCTTTACATATCCCCTCCACTCCCTTCCCAGGTAGTGCCTTCGCGTCTTGCACGGGAGAGATTAATGTTTCTCGTGTACTAAGGTGAGCAACAACGGCTGTGGATACAGGGTGCTTGATGTTGGCCAGTAGACCCAGCAAGAGAGATTTAGTAACGTCCTTGTCTTCTCCCAAGTATTCTTCATTCACGACGGCTAACCTTCCCGCGGTCAACGTCCCGGTTTTGTCGAAAACTACATCTGTCGTTTTATACGCCACCTCGATGCTCCCTGCTGACTTGAAGATTACGCCTCTTCTTGCCGCGACACCTGATGCTACGACTATCACCATGGGAACAGCAAGACCTATTGCACAGGGGCAAGAGACTATCAACACGGTTATTGCGTACGTGATTGCTTCGATCGTAGCTTCAGAGCCGGATTGATGGCGTACAGATATTCCGATTGCGATCCAAATAATGAAGGTAATAATGGTGAGCAAGACAACAACCGGGACAAAGTAGCTCGCTACCTTATCAGCGATATCCTGTATCTTAGGCTTGGAAAGCTTTGCTTCGTCGACCATACATGCGATAGTGGTAATGGTGTTGTCGCCGGGGAGTCGTGTCAAGCGAACAGTGAGTATTCCACTCCCGTTGATGGAGCCTGCAATGACGCTGGAGCCAGCCTGTTTCTCCAGGGGTTTGGACTCGCCGGTAAGCATTGACTCATCGATCTCAGAAGCACCAGATATGACTGTACCATCGGTTGGGATTCGTGAGTCTGGCGCAACTTTGAAGACATCGCCATATTGCAACAGCCTTGCATCAATCTCTTTCTCAACTTGGGCATCTTCGACAAGGATCGCTGTTGGCGTCTGTAACGAGCGAATCGATATAGACTCCGCCGCTTTCTGGCGAGCAAGTGAAGCAACCCAGCGGCCGACCATGATGAGTGTCACAAGCAATGTACTTGTCTCGAAGAATTCGCCAGTTGAGAGTGGGTGACCAGCGACAAGATACCCAAACGATACGACCGAGAAGATATATGCAGCACTCGTGCTGAGCACAATAAGAAGATCCATCTCGATTACTCTAGAGAACACCAGCGCTTTGATTGCTTTCGGGTAGAACGGACCAGCAATAACTACCTGCACAATGGTTGCCAGTGCAAGCGAAGCGGAGCCATACGCGATCTCTCGTTCCGGGAGCGGCGCCCATGCCAAGACCAGAACGGGGATAGTGAGGGCTGCGGACAATAAAGTCAGCCATCCCATATGTCGAACATGCCTGCTGCCGGCATCTAGACCAGGATCGGGGCGTGGCGGCGCAAGTCGTAGTGGCCTACTCCAAGGCTGCTCGAGCAGGTCTCTTGCTCCAACCACTTTAGCATCGAAATCGATTCTTATCGTTTCCTTGTCCATGCGACGAACGTCCAACACACCATCTGGCCACTCGCCCTTGATATAGCTTGTCTGGTCGCCAGAGAAGATACAATCAAGGCTCGAGCCTTGATTTGAAATGTGCTCGCATTTGAATTCGGTCGTTCGCTGGAGGTGCTTGATGACGTCTTCCGCAGATGCAGCTCCTTGCACGATATCAAACTCAGCACGTGCTAGAACCAGGCTGGTTTTGAGGTTGCTAACATAGTGAAGTGTGCCCAGTGTCCGCTTTAACTTTGTCTCGCACCCGGTGCAGGTCATACCGGAGATACTGAGGATGATGTGCTCTCTCCCTGTATTGCCCTTCTCGAGATCCACGAGGTCCGAACCACTAGATACGAACTCAACTTCATCGACGGTTATGTTTTTGGTGGCATCACCGCAGCATTTCTCTGTGCTGGCGACACCAGCACAACAGCCAGTGTCTTTCGTTACGGTTCCACATTTTGTCCTTTCCGTCGTACAGCAAGGTGATTCGGTACCAGCAGCGATGACATTGCTATCGGAATCTTCCTGGGCACAACAATCATCAGTACAGGAGCTGCTCGAAACGCTTTGCGTCCTGCCGGTGCAGCAAGCTGATCGAAGGTCTGTCCCACAACCGGATTGTATCGTTATTGGTTCTGAGGTGGCAGCCGATGGATCAGACGAGCAACAATCGCGGCTCAACGATGTGCATTGCGAAAGTGCTCCAGTAGTTGCCGTTACAACTGGATTTGGTGAGGCACAACAGGAGTTTGAAGTGCTATCCGTCATTGGCTTACTTGCTACAGTAGTACAGCATGCCTTCTGGCACTCCGTATTGGAGGATGCCGGAGATTTCTGTATCGCTCCAATAGTTCCGCAACAATCCTCTATGCATTCTTTGGATTCGTCTTCTGTGTATGGTGGTGGCTGGCTGTACTTGATTGGATCTGCTGACGGTAGGTCGCAGCAGTCGTTCGTTTCTGTCGCTTGGGCTTGTTCAAGGCCACTTGATGCCGTCGAAGGCACCGGAAGATTAGCCTTCTGTGCAATTTCGTCTTTGGGGTCATTTTGTTCTCTTGTGTCGACTGTCGCCTTGTTTGAGCCACAACAACCTCCTTTGCAGGCCATTCTTAAATGTGGGTGTCCAATGGTGCCTTTGGGCTATGGCAAGTTTACAAATCAATTGAGTATGCTCTTAAAAGGACTCTTAGGAGACATGATAATGAGTGGGTTTATAGATTGTAGCGGTCAAGTTGGTCGATCTCATATCGATATGTCACCGCTTTCATGCTTGGCATTCATCTGTCCAGAACCCGGCCTACTCGCATGCAGACGCGGTACAATCCCTGTATCTGCAGAAATTATGCACATTGTATTAAAATCCATTTTCCTTTTGGCGTGGCATATCGGTACCATGATGAATCGTGAAGCAGCCAAGCTATTTCGTATTGGCTGTCGCTTTGGTACTGAACCTTCCGGATGCGGAAGCTTTCAAGCTTGGTGTGGATTGCAGCGGTGACACCGACATGATGTTATCGGCATCAGCGCGTACAAAAATCGCTGCTATGTTGAAAAGGCAATAGAAATATGTTGTGATTCAACACTGTCTGAGATCGTCCATGGCTATCCCCCGCCAGTATCACTGTCATTACAGAAGTTATATCGAAATCAATATCATGTTCAGGTGAGGTGTGCCTTAGGGTGACACAACAGTTTGCCGCTGTGATCGATGGATTTTGACACTTGCCCAATATGGTAGTGGTACCTGGCAGAGTGAATTGGGACGCCGGCTTGGCGCTGCTTTTCGTTCCACGACACATCCCTTTGCTGTCTCAGATCTTCAAGACAGCAGGAAACACACATATGGCTTTACGTCTTACATGAATCGAATTATGTTTGTAATTACTTTGCTATAATATCTATTTGCACGACGGTACATGTCGCAGGTGAAGCGGTAGGTAGAAAGCCTTCCTGGTCATGATGCGCAAAGCCATAGTGACAACGTATAGAGACCGAAGGTTTCTCGACATATTTATTTTTCTTAAATCCTTTCGTATGCTAATGTATTGGTTAATCGACAGCCGTGGGAGGGTTCCGTTTCGGTCTGTACCCCGCATCGTCCTGCTGCGAGGTCCTTCACATTGGCCCCACCGACTAGGCAGCCATCCCGCTCTACTTCAAATAGCCCCTTTGTCATTATTCATTGTCAATTTTTGTTCCCATCTTGCTGAACGGCAACCATCTTATCTTGTTCAGCCCGAATCTTACGGATATGCTTTCCTAGGTGAATCACCAAACGCCTTCTCTTCAACGTTTACATACTAGGCTATTATTATGGAAACTGGGAGCCCTGACCCCAGTTGTTACTTTGTACACTCGCCATTATTGCAGAACGTTCGGCAAGTTCGGCTCTTGAGAATCGTCCCAGTTCATACTGAAAGCCTGCATCCACCCGTCTGTCAACTTGATCACTTCACGCTCAAATATGCACCACCATATCAAGCAGTATCATATACATGGGGCAGGCAGTATGATCCCATGTATCATATATTTTTAAACGGTCGATGGTACCAAGCCAAGAAGAACCTGTACGACTTCCTATGCAGCTTCCGGGAGGTTCCAGAAAATCAAAATGGCTGTGCATATCTCTGGATTGATCAAATCTGTATGTGCCCATCATGTGAGAACCGCCAACGAGACATAGGCTGATTTAGAGCCTATGAATCAAGGTATTAATCAAACGGATTTGAATGAGCGCAGTAATACAGTCCGGTTCATGTCTATAATTTACTGTCAAGCTAACTTTGTCATAACCTGGCTTGGAAATGATGCCGATACCGTTGCCGCGGCGCGAATATTTGTGCACTCCAAATCATCATACTCTCTTCTAGTGTTGTTGAACAATAGATACTTTACGCGATTATGGGTCATACAGGAGGTCCTTCTTGCTCGCGAAGTTCGCGTGCTCTGTGGAAATATCTGGTTGTCGTTCAGCGAGTTGGAGATACACACACGGGCGAAGGGGGAGGAGGTTTATTCGAGATTTCGTAACCCATCTTACTACTTACTCTGGGACAGTATGTACAATCGACAAGGCCGCGATCTAGCACAGTGCACTAGTAGGTACTGTGCTAATGATTGTGAAAATCCTCGGGATAAGGTCTACGCCCTTCTTGGACTTGTCAAGAAAGAAGAGCACCCAATTGTGAATTATGGAGCTAGGATCACGGAAGTCTTCATTCAAACAGTGAGAGTACTTGCGAAGAGTGAGTTCAGACGACGTAATGAGAAGACGTGGGTAGGGCAAATATCATACGAAGAGACGTCTCTGTTCCTCGCTCGCGAAATGTATTTTTCAAGCAAACAACAGGCCAAATTACAATATTTTTTCTCACAGTTACAAGGAAAAGAGCCCGACGAGACATGGTATCAGACAGTTTGGGAAGGCCTGTCGATGGACATGCATCTGGGATGAGATACGTAGCTGACATTGACCCAAACGAATGTTACATCGAGGAAAAGGAGGCGCAAGTAGATCATGCTTAGGAGGTGGAAGTAGTTCATCTTCGACAGACTTGGGTTTCTACCTGATGATGTTAATCAGAGACGGATTCTGGAGAGCACAAAAATGGCTCCAAGATCAACTTTCGTGCTAGTTTGGGGCAAGCGAGACGGACCCGCTTGCAAGATGCCAGGTGTCATAAGCAAAAACTCCATCATATGTTCGCTGATCCTCGAAATCACCAAAAGCTCCAGATCAATGGCTATTATCAACATGTAGCAGACGCCTCTCCTTCCTATTCAACGTCGGGACAACACCCTTCAGCACCATTTCAAAGGAGAAAGCGCATAGCCAAAACTAGAGAAGGTGTTGTCCTGGTGTTAGATCGTCCGGCCCGTGTGCTAGGGCGTCACAGTATCTAGCAGCATTTCAGCTGAATGAAAAATCATCGAGTTCCCTGTGGTTGGCACAAGACATAGCGGTGATTGCTGAAAAGGAAAGGAGTTGTATGCCACTCGCTGGAGTTAGCAATGCCTTAATGAAACGTGCAGAATCGACGTAAAAGGTTGTGCATGTTTTGCCATTACCGACAAGTAACTAGAACATACTGTTGATATGACTATATATCTCGTTACTTGCATTGTTGATCAAAGACATGGAGCCTTCAACCTACGCGTAGTCTGTCGTTGGCGCCAGAACCAGATCGCCATGGTCATAGATGTTAGCGGTATTGCAAAAGCCCAATAAATCCAGAACTTCTCCGACATCGACCATTTGTTTGGCGGCCCACCTGCTTGGTCAGACCCAGAACTGAAGAAGCTCATGCTAAAAAGAGCCTGAACTTTCTTTAGCGCATGTTCTAAAAGTTGGCATGGTATGAGCTGACCGAAAGAAAGGTAGGTGGCAGGAAGACCAAAGTCACGACCGCAATCGTTCTCATGTCCCCACTATCAAGTCTTGCTGCCTCGCCCAGGCTAGCCATCACTTGGCTATCGCGCTGGGCAATCATGCTGTACGCAAGAGCGATCTCGTTTTGAAGGCGATCTTTATTGGATTGGGCACGCAGGGAGAAGTTTCGCAGCATACGAATCTGGCAGTCAACACATGCCAATATTCGATCGGTAGCCGCCAAATTGATGATTTGTACTGTGTCAGCTTGCCGGCCCTGATCTCGAAGATCAGAAATTTCCTGTCGCATACTTTCTAGCGTCTGAACGGATATGGTAAGCGTTTCGAAAGAATGAATGGCATGTCGAGCTGTCTCGTGCATTCTCACTGAATCTTGCACGCCATTGCTAGATACCGAACGACCCTGTCATTCGTCAAAAATCGGTTTCGTGGACCAAATGCAATCTACTCACTTTCTCAATGTTGCGGACTTTGTCCCGTATGGACCAAATTGACGTATCATGCATAGCGACTATTGATTCCATGAGGGGAACATGCAGGGCAAATGGCTGCGACGAAGAGAGTTTTGACCACATGCTAGGTATGACTTTCTGTACAAAGCAATGTAACGATGCCGGAACACCGATGCATATTATTGCACATTGACCAGGACTCCATCGAGAGAAGAAGGTCATCTCATTCCACAAGTATCTCGAATCGTCACCACGAACGGTGAATTTGACCAAGAAGCGAAATTGGGTGACTGCAAAGGACGTTAGGCGGAGGATTCGAAGCAGTACTGACACACCAACAGAAAGTCTCAAGATTGCCGTCTTTGTCAAAAATCTTTTCCGAATTGTAAAACCCGTTCGATCGCCGATACACATCTGAAAGCATGTGTTCAGGTACCTGGAAGTATGTCACAAGTTCTTGCGGAAGCTGTTCGCCAGTTGAGTAGCAATCCTGCTCGATAAACAGATACTGAAGTTCAGAAGTATGGGCATCCTGTAAGCATGAATACGATGCTAACGAGAGTAAGTAGATTCACATTACAGCTAAAGAATGGCCAAGACTTGTGTTTTGAAGTCGCCAGCTTCCGGCTACTACGCTTATTTTAGCAAGCAATCAACTGTACCGTAGCTGCAACAGGCTTACTGTACCGCAAAGCTATAACTTGCATTTGCGACGCAATGAGTCTCGCATGCATAGACGCCCTGTTCTTGTGAGTGATGTTGTCGATCTCCACAGACTTTCAAGGCCTAAGGGATTCGACCTCAAGATCCGTATGCACAGTTTCTGCGAGGAAATAAAGACCTAAGGCCTGTAGTTTGTTCGAGAGTCGTGCACCGCGGAGCTTAGACCATCTGAGAATTGTGCTGGGCCGCGATAGGCACGAAATGGCCCCCAACTTGAGCTTAACGGGGCGAAAACGCAGCCAATGTGCAGGCTGCTCTTGCCGCGCCCCCCGGCTTCGTAGGAAGAACTGGAACTTAGCTGCAGATAGCCCCAGCGACGATATAAGGCCAGGAGCGCTTCGCAAAGATGCTGATGATCTCCACGTTCTCTTGTCATTCGCTTAATGTGCATACTACATATCTCCTGCATCTCCGTCCTTCATGACGACTACGAATGTCACGCCGACTCCGACGCGAAGATTACACAGTAGGATGGATATGTGCGCTATCGCTCGAGCTCGCTGCTGCGAAGGCGATGCTGGATGAGAATCATCAGGCTCTTGAGAGCGATGGCGACAATGACCAAAACGTTTACGCATTGGGTTCTATGGGAGAGCATAATATCGTGATCGGGTCACTCCCAAAAGGTGAATATGGTACAAATTCTGCTGCGGCTGTGGCTACACAAATGAGGGCGTCATTCAGGGGGATTCGTTTTGGACTCATGGTAGGCATTGGAGGAGGTGTACCAAGCCATAAGAATGATATTCGCCTTGGAGACGTGGTTGTTAGCCAGCCGCAACACGCCTTCGGCGGCGTGATTCAGTATGATATGGGCAAGACACTCGCGAACGGTGAAAGATCCCACTTCGAACGCACGGGGTCGCTTAACGCCCCACCGCGTATTCTTTTGAACGCCATTTCTATGGTTCAAGCGAACGAAGTTTTGGATCAAAGCCAGCTACTCAACTATTTGGCTGAACTCGATCGCTATCCCAAGTTCTCGCGTAGCAGGACGGCACCAGACGTCCTCTTCCAAGCGGCCTACGACCATGAAAGAGGGGACACTTGCGATGGGTGCCGAAGAGAATACGAAGTGTTTCGGCAACCTCGTGAAAACCAAGTGGTGGTACATTATGGCCTCATCGCATCTGCCAATCAGGTTATGAAAGACGCTCGCGAGAGGGACAGAACTAGTGATGCTCTGGGCGGCGTGCTGTGTTTTGAGATGGAGGCAGCTGGCCTGATGAATAATTTTCCGTGTCTGGTCATTCGTGGTATTTGCGACTACTTCCGACTCGCACAAGCAGAAAACGTGGCAGCATTACGCTGCGGCAACAGCGGCGGCGTATGCAAAAGAAGTGCTCTCCGTCATACCACCGACACAGGTCGCAAGCACCACGACAGTGAACGATGAGATCCGGCGATCGAGTGTTGTTCCATCATCTCTTGGTCACAATAAAGATCTGCCTTCCCGAACCCATGATGACTTACGCAGACAACAAGAAGACTTGGATCTACAATTTGCTAAATTGCTTGCGCGAGAAGAGGATGACCAACATGAATGGACAGAAGCTGGAAGACCATCAAGGCAGAATATACAAGGAACATACTCGGGATTGCAGGCACAGAACCAGTACAATGAAAAGCCTCCACCGCCGCCCCCACGACCATCGCATAGCTACAACCCGTCCTTGGATGCTGTGAGCCAGATGGCAACGCCATTCCCATCTACTGGAGCGGAGAGTTCCATTGCATCTGTGTCGTATGTCAAGGAGCATTTCCCAGGAGAAAAGTATTACAACGTTCCTCGAAAGGTTCCAGTCCCACCTTCCGCATCCCTTCACGGCGTACAGCAGATGGCATCCGACTATAACCCCGACATATACAACAGCCAGATTCCTGGTTCCTTGACACCCCACAGGCAAAGTTCGACATACGTCGAAAACGCGAGACGGACTCCGACGCCATTCCAATCATCTGCTCAAGGACCTACAGCTCAGATTGCTTGGCCTGAAGTGAGCATGCTCTCCATTTTGCCTACACTGAAGGCGAAGAAGTGGAGGGACCCAGCAACACTGCTTGGTGCAATACAGTCCGACCGCTTTATGAGAGACCTGCAGCGCGTACACCCCTCTTTTCATGCTTTTATTAGTAAAGCGAAGATCAGCGATATACCCGAGATCCTCCAGGTGCTTCTTCGCTGCCGTTTGAATCCGAATGATCCACAGTATGTGGGTGATTATGGCAGTGAACTTGGGTCGAACCCGCACATGTGGATCCTCCATGATAACTGGCGCATTCTGGGTGAAAACGCGCGCTACGAAGTGTTCAAGCTGCTCGTCCAATATGGCGCGGATGTGGCCCGCTTTCAAACGAAGAATGGGCGTACAGCTCTGCACCGAGCATCTGGCCTTGGCCTCCTTGACTGTGTTCTTTTGATCATCAGCAAAGGAGCCAACGTCAACTGGGAGACCTCAACTACCACTCCATTGCACTTAGCCACCTTCCAAAACAAGGCCGAAATTGTGGACTGTCTGTTGAAACATGGCGCTCGCACAGATATGGTATCAGGAGACTATGATCAGCCGTTACTCGAAGCTGCGTGGCGAGGTTTTGAGGCCACTGCTAGAGTCCTTTTACGGGGACGCGCAGATGTGAATGCAAGAATGACCAAGCATGCCGGCGTGAAAGGAGCAACACCTATAATGGTCGCTGCATGTCAAGGTCACTTTTCTGTCGTAAAGCTTATTCTAGATGTAAGTGATCAACAGCGCTCCAATCATTCTCCCTTGAACTAACCCGGGCTAAGACATGTGGTCAATACGTCGACATGAACGTAAAAACGATTGAAGACGGGTACACTGCTTTACACGGCGTTGTAGACACTAGGAACAACCTAGGCGTCAATTCAATGACGCGGTACAATATCGTTCAGCTCCTTCTACAGCATGGCGCTTCTGCCAATGCGATTGATATTCGTGGGCAAAGTCTGCTTCACTGGGCCGCTTACAATAACCTTTCTCAGATCATGCGCCTCTTGATTAGTCATGGCGCAAGCACGGAAATCGTAGACCAGACCAGCTTCACTCCCCTCTTGCGTGCTGTGGGCGAGGGGCACGTAGATGCCGTACGCATCCTTATCGAGAATGGCGCCAAGGTTGCGCCTGAGCCAGGGCGTTGTAGAAGTGCAATGGAGATAGCTAGGTACTTCAACAAGCCAGAAATGGTGGCGGAGCTGCAGAGATATTTTCCGGGCACAGCGGCCCACGGATCGAACGGGCCTCAGGCGTATGCCAACAATGCATCCATTGGTTATAGCGCCACAAATGCGTACACTAACTATGGTGGTTACAACGGATAAAGCCAGTTCCGGTGATATAATAAAATTCAGAGAATTATTGCAAATTTTTGAGCGTGTTTCCACAAATCATTAGCATTCTTCGCAGAGACCACAAACACTACTTTGAATCTCTGTGAACGCCAAGGCAACAGAGTCTTTCAGGAGTTGATAATCTGGTCTCAAGCTTTTTACATCTAGGTTGAAAGCCAGAGGTAGATTGATCAACTCACTACTAAATATGTACTGAACAACCTGAACGCTTATACATACAACTTCCTCAAGCAGCACGACTGCTCTTCCTGCCGGCGAAAAAGTTCCCTTGTGGTCCTCCAGGCATTGCCGGTGAACACACAGTCTCGTCCGTCTTTGTTCTCTCGGGTGGCTCCTTCCTCACCAGACACTCCCCCACATAGTGACCTTCTTCGGAAGCAATTACCCACTTGCCGATGCCCATGTCCTTGGGCGCATGTCGAACACCCCTCCCTCCACCACCAACAATGAGATTGCCGGGCCTATACGTTGGGTCCGCCAGCATTCTTTGAATGACAGAACAGTGGATGGTGGCATTAGCAGGAATGTCACGAGTCTCACCCTTTGGTAAGGGCCAGATGATTGCTTTCCATGTACCGTCTTCTTGCAAGTCCATGCGTCGGAAGGGTAAGTATTCCATCATGTTCCAACTCGCAACACTCATTCTGGGCACACCATTATTGAATTGCAGAACGTCGTGGATTCGACCCTTTGTTGCGGCGTAGTGGAGATGTTTGTGGAATGGTGTATCCGGATGTTCGCGGTGGTGGCTTGCAAAGTTCTCGTCATCGATCCAGCCATTTGTGGTTGCACTGCTTGGCCCGTTGGTGCCGTTGGTGTGCTGCCCCAGTCCCGAAGGATCGGGTGTTTCAATTGGAGGTGGCGATCCGGGATCAATCTCGATAGTTGGTACTAGTGTCTGGCGTCGAGCCTCCAACCTTGCTGCGTCTTCGTGGCAACAGTGCAAAGCCTCTAACTTCTCTTCGTCGAATTCCAGACCTGCTTTCTGCGCCTCACGAACCATCCAAACG